>OX422215.1:166146793-166604293 GCA_949130495.1 Sambucus nigra | reverse complement strand
GATATGACCTAGCAGGTTAACTACCTATAGGCCGCACCCCCTATGCAACTGATTTTCCATTTTCTGTATTTTTAGAATATTATTGTTTCCAAATGTTGAAATTTAGGACCAATGACGTTGAGAAATGCTTGCCAAACTCCGAATATGGTCCTTATGTTTTGTAAGGGGAGCTACGCTACAAAAAATCTAGGCCAAATTGTTAAGAAATCGATGATTCAATGGACAAAGTTAAATTAGACAATTTTCCTAAGGACTAATAAACTGTCCAAGATAGGTTATGGTGGGTATTCTTACTAACATTTTGGTTACTTTAAAACCCAGACAAAAGATCCTGATAGGTTTTCTAATCCCATAAAACACGTGCATGCTCGAATTGAACTATGGTGGATAATCCCTTGTGGAGGTCATGACTTCAGCCTCATGAGCATTGTAGGTCGTGACCTCATCCATTTTTCCTATAAAGTCCATAGCTTCCTATTAATATATGAAAGAGATGCAACAAGTTATTAAGAGGTTGTATCCCTATTCCCATACTTTTGTTTACTCTATATACCTTGGTTTTCTCATCATCAGTTAGTTCATCTCGGAATATATTTATAAATACTAACATAGCAGAAGCCATGGAAGGAAGGTCCGGATAAGGTCCTAAGAAAAATGAAGATAAGGCCTAACTTTTGAGTTGCATTAACCATCTTTATGATACCTAAGCCTCACTCATAGTCTACGATGATGGAGTTCACATCCTTTACTTATCTACAAAAGGTCGTAGTTACTAAAGACAAGGTCACAACTAAGTCTTTGAAAAGAAAAAAGGAAGGACCAAGAGTAAAAAATAACAACAAAGATTTCACGCCCTCTAATTTGTAATCCAATGGACATCCTTAAGAGCATAAAACTGGACAAAATTCTCAGGTGGCTAAAGAATGTAGAATGGTGTTAGTTTCATCGAATTCATGGCCACACAATCAAAAGCTACATTGCTTTGAAGAATTAGATTGAAAGTCCTACGAGGTACGGGGTGCTCTAGCGAATCTTAGGGGATGCAACCCTTAACTTAGACAACCGTGTCCCTAACTTTGCCTTAGAATATTTTTATTTTTATTTCTAAACCAAGAATTTTTTTTTTAGCTTTTGAGAGTGCGCCAATAATCATTAATTAACTTCTTTAATTAAATTCCAACTTTTAATCCCAAAAATCTCAACTCTTGCAACAAAATTATGATAGACTAAATAAATCAAATCAAGCATGCAAAGTCAATCATAATATATGAAAAAATCTATCTTGCGAAGTAAAAACGTTCCAGCCCTTTAAAAATATTTTATAAAAATTTCCAAGATATTTATGTGAATAATAAACACTCCAAATAAATTATTTTACCATGATCGAGAGTGGAGTAGTGGGAATGGTTAAATAGTATGTTGCATGTTGCATGATGCACGTATGAAGATGATGGATGCGTGGATTTGGATCAAGGTCATTGCGGATGATGGCGTTGACATGCAGAATATAGCGGTATCAGATATAGTAACTATGATATAGGATAAATAAAAAATTCCTAGATTCCAACTCGGACATTTATAAAATCATGTCCTTACAAATCTCCCATATGTTTATGATGGTACATACACAAAAAATACGAATTATGCTACCCAAACTAAAACAAAATGACATACAACTTAATATCCCTATTAAACCCCAAAACTGGAAATACTAAATGCATCTCTTCAAACATACTTCAATATCTTAAAATCTCCAACTCTTCAATATCTCGTTCTCATCATTAGGGTGTGAAAAAATAATCCTCAATTAAGTAACTACACATGAGACAAGAAACAATACCCGTGATACGCAACAGTTTGAAATATAATGATAAGAAAAAATATATATATCAATTCATGTTCAAGCAAATCACTATAAGATCAATTGGCATACTATAAGATCAATTGGCATAACAACTCGGGTTCATATTTATGAGGGAGTTGGCATACTTTGCTTTTAATTGCCATTTAATGTTTTTCGGGCACTTTTCAAACGGTGGATTTCACGAGGAGTTAGTTTTGAACTCTCGCAGCGCTTTCCCGTGATTCACTCATCATATTTTGTTGCAATTAAATCCTCATTCTAAACAGTTTTTACATCCACTATTGTATTGTCAAGTTTTATCACATTTTGGTCATTGTATAGACAGAATTGAGATGGCAACACTCAAGCCAATGTGTGATAGACAAGTAAAATATTCGAACAATATTGGGCATATGTTCAATAGATGAGAGAAGGAGGCAAGCATGTAGAATATATCACTAATCACATCTCAAAGACTCCAAATAATGTAAAGCACATGGATGAAATGATGTAGCATCTCAAATCCCTATTAAACAGTCAGGTGGAATATGGAATGAAGTTGTGACTATGGCTATCTTAAACGTTCATCTACAAACGGTGTAAACAAAATACAAAACTCTTTTTGTGTTTTTCACAAGTTTTTATAAAAAGAAAATCTTTTAGGCTTTTTCCGAACAAAAATTTCAAAAAAAAAATCTTTTTGGAATTTTCAATTTTTCAAAATAATAAAAAAACCAAACAACTAAAGAAAAAAAATGATACAATCTAGAGTTGGGAATCAGATAATACGAACATGAAAAATGCATCCTACTCTAGACATGGTTACCACCCCTGAGTCAACTGTTGATACGACCCAGATATTAAGTATTTCACCTGTTAACCTACGCATTATTAGCCCCTTCGGGTACCTTAATCTCTATATTTATGCTCGTTAACCAAACAACCTAGGATTTCTATATATACATGCTTTGCATGGGTTAATTTAGCTTTTGTAGGTATTCTGGTACATGGTATGAAGTTTGGACGCTTTTCAAAAAATTTCCATTAAAGATTGTAGATTCGGGGGCTTTTTAGTAATTTTAGCATTCGGGTTTTAATCATGTCCACTTCGTGGAATTTGAATCCCTTTCATTTCTTTTTGTGTGGCCACTGACGATTTATGAACCCGAGTTGTATGGAAGGAGTTACGACATTTTTCGGATGGTTTTGACTTCAAAATCACACTCAAGGTCACATTCAAGGACATTTTAGTCATTTCATAATTTGTTTTTTTTGGCCTAATGTCTTCTTGGATGTTGTATTCCTCTGAGTTATCTTCACGTAGACTCCAACCATGCCTAATTTCGAGTTATTACGAAGAAGTTACGGCATTTTCCGTAAAGTTGGACACAGTCGTAGCAACCAGACCTGTAGGGTGCGAATCGATTTAGTAAAGTGCAAATCGATTCGATTTGGCACCAGATCCTACTACTTTATTTCCCCTATTTTCGAATCGATTCGGTTTCTGCCGAATCGTTTCAGTCCTACAGATTGATTTTTCTTTTTATTACAAGTTTGTCATTCTTAGGATTGTGTATAAACCATTTTCTCTCATTTAAGATGAGATATAATTCATTTAGTATAGATTAGGGTTAGGGTTTTAAGATCTCTTGTTCAATTTCTCTTTGGGTGATCCCCATTTTGGTGTTGTAAGTTATACTATTCATTGCCCTCTGCATTAATATAGTTGGATTTCTTTATTTCTCGCTTTGTTAATTAGATTTCATGCTTTGTGAAATTAGTTTATTGTGCTTATTTATTCCTTTCTTAGTTTAATTAGTTGTTAATTAGTATATTTATGTCGCGCCCTTAGATAAATAGGGTCGGGGTTATGTTCCTCCACTAACGAGCCTCGATCTCCGAAAGTTGGTTTTTGGGTAAAATGACATTTACTTGAAATCTCGCCTATTAAAAGCGAATTGTTATGCATTTATCGTTCTTTGTCACGTAACGTTAGAGTTTAAATCGACAATCAAAATTGAATCCCCGTGTGACCAATTTTGATTAAATGTTTAATCTCATAACTTTGGGTTAAATTTCTTATTACATGATGTTTATGCTTAATTAAAATTCTCGGTTAAATGTTTTCGAATCGAAATTCTAATTATTAGTTGTTTAGCCCATTGTGGGGACGCGATCATGACTCTTATTTTATTAAATAGTGTTTAACGTTAGCTTCTTATTTTTTCCTTTTTCACCATAACACCATATGACCTTTTAGATTTTTATTCTTCAAATAATAAATCAATTACGAGATATACTAACATTCCCAGTGGATTCTCGATACCCGACTTACTGCTATACTTGTATCACTAGTGCAGTCATTATTTAGTTTTTTGTAATAACGTGGTGAAATGAATTCAACGATTAGCGTTTCGATGCGACGATACTTTTCACGCTTGATCAAAATGGCGCTGTTGTTGAGGAGTTTGTTTTTTATTGTAGTTGATTTACTATTTCGTAATACTTCTTTTATTTTTATTTGTATTCTTTATTTTATCTTTTCTTTTTGACTTGTGCCAGATTCTTTTGAGAAATTGAAATTTTGGCGCTTGTTTCTTTTATTTAATTAGCTTATTTTGAAAAGTCTCACCATAACTCTTTGGTAAATTTAACTGTTATGATAATAGTTCTCAAAGTTATACTCCCAAAACAATGCGAGAATGCCTACAATTTCTTGAGTATGTGCGTCTTGAAAGTGAAAATCAAGAAGTTATTGTGACAACCCTCTCACCAAAATAAGCGGTGGCCATCCTGATACTTCAATAATAATAGGAATCATAGATGGATCATTCTCAACATCAACAATAATACAATAAGTATACAGGACAACCACCCTATATTTCAGAAAAACGGGTTACCAAAAATTTTATTTTGTAAGTTAAGGAAAGAATTTAAACAACCCAATTTAAAAAGAAAGTGGAAACCCAAAAACTTATATTACATCAACAACAAGTATGAGATAAGGGGACCGAATATGCTGTCGGTCAACATTCACTACAATGTAATACAACAGTTTAATGTAAATTACATAATACATTACACTAAGAAAATACAATAGCTTGGGCCACACGCCCGAGTAAATGTCCCGATCTTAACTAGAGCACAAAAATGGAGGCGTCTATATCAAAATATTCCGTAATATCCGCAAAGTATCACGGCTCCCCAAAAACACCGGAATAAGAAAGTCAGTACGGACGTCCTTGCGGCGGAGCACCTGAGCGGATACAAGATTCATGCACAACAAGAAATATGAACGGGTCAGGGCCCGGTTTTATATGATCACCAGATGAATAAAGAGTATGAAAGTTATGAATAGTAAATCATGATTGATAAGGATAAGAATCTACCTACACAATTTAATGCATAAGCTAAGAAAAATTAAATGATCATAAGTTTAATTTAGTTATGCAAGAGGATATAAATAAGTAACATTAATAAAAGCCTTCAACATTTTTACACTGTTTCATTCCATAGTTCCGTTCCTTATCAGGAAACATAATCTCAATTACATGCTCTTTGTGGCAGTTATCATACATCAAGTCCAACTTGGATAGGAATAGTTATATTCATATATATATAACGATTCTAAGACCGCCCGTTCGGGTTTCCCCACTGTGCGCGCCCCTAAATGACCATCATCTTCCAGGGCCTATCAACCAAGATAACTTGGGCACCTACAACGCAAGACGTCGAGAAGCGTCCATATGCCTATGGGAGAGTCATAACCACACCCGGAATTACCTCACCATAGCATACGAACATACAATAAGCGCTCATATGGCCTAGGACTATATCCACCCTGCATTCATTAGCCAGGGGGCTTCACCTCACGCGTGCAACTTCCCTTATGATGGCATTTAGAGAGGCGTGTTTAAGTAAATTATCATTTACCATTTGATTTTAATTTTTACGAATATATCACATTTTATCCGAAGCCATACGTATTTCATGTCATCATTATAACCTCAACGAATGAATAAACTCCCAATTTATTCTCCATACATTATTTTGTGGTGTTATTATAATCTATCAAGACTATCATAACTCAATTAATCCTCTACAGTCTCCCAACATGACCCTACAACTCCTAGACTCCTAAGAATTAACTAAAGGAAAAGAATTCCCTATCATCAATTTGTACACCCCCAGAATAAGTCTCATTTAATCCATTTCTAATGTAGGATAGTTAACTAATAAATTTAGGACTCTAGGACTTTAATTTTACTTCATACAAGAAGGTTCCTAAGTCCTAAGCCTAGAGAAAAAGGGAGAAAATTGAGTTAGAAAAACAACTCAAAACAGCCTGATTTCGAATCGATTCACCCTAGGGCCGAATCGATTCACCCTAGGTAGCGAATCGATTCACCCAAAAGTGAATCGATTCGGATGACAAATCCAACATTCTGCTTCAGCCGAATCGATTCGGCCTTAACCCGAATTGATTCGGGTTTGCAGACCTGTAGGATGACCCCTTAGCGAATCGATTTTCCCTAGGGCCGAATCGATTCGCCCCTGCGATTTGGCCAAGAATGGGCTACGCGTTATGAACCCTAGATTCCCCAAAATCCTAATTCTTCTCCATTTTTACACACATCCAACAACATTAATCTACCCCAAATCATTCTACATGATTATCAACTACCACAATCCACAATATCATCAACATAAACCATGATTAGGGTTCAAACACCATAAAATCCACATTGGTTCCATTAATTCTAATACACAACTATCACATAATTAGTCATCTTAAACCATATATTAGCAAGTAGAAAACTTGCCTTAAGGTAGAAATCTCATATTTCCTTGTGGTAGAAACAATCCCAAGCCTCAATCTTCAATCTCTCTCTTTTCTCCACAAGTTCTCTTCCTCTCTCTATCTCTATAGGTTTAGTAAATACACATAAGAGAAATAAATGAAATGCAAGACTTAAATCGTGGCTTTTAGTCTAAATTCCTAACTTAAATGAGTAATACTACATTAAAATGACTCGCAACCACACATTTATTTTAAAACGAGTCAAAAGTGCCCGAAACATAAAAATACAATATGGCACTCATTTCGACTATCTTGAACATTTTGGGACTAACTACGCCCTCTAAACTGGCATCCGAATTTTTTTATAAATTATTTCAAGTTTTGGTTTCATTTAAACCATAAATGTCATTTAAAACATATGACACTATAAAACGCAACATGATGATATTTACATACACATACAGTAAATATGAAATAATTCAGTAAGTATTAACTTTCAACTTATTCAATTAATATCTACTCCAGTTTCCAACATTCCATATAATTACTTCACACAGTAAATTAATATAAAGTAAGTTTTGAAAAGCGAGGGTTGTTACATACTCCCCCCCTTATGAGGGAATTTTTCCCTCAAAATTCAGGCGTACCTTGTATAAAGAGATGTGGATATTTTTCCCGCATATCATCCTCGTGCTCCCACATTGATTCCTTGGCGCCGTGATGACCCCATTGAACTCGTACCAGGGGCACCACTCGCGATCTCAATTTACTCTCTCCGTACTCTAAGATTGCAATGGGTTGTTCTTCATACGAAATATCGGGTTGCAAGTCGATATCTTCCAAAGGAATATGCCAAAGGGATCCTTCACACCTCCTATACTTCTTCAAAGAGGAAACATGAAATACATTATGGAGTTGTTGTAAGTGTTCTGGTAAGGCAAGTTGATCCGCCATTGGACCTACCTTGGCAATAACGGGAAAAGGTCCAACATAGCACGACGCAAGTTTCCCTTTATTCCCAAAACACTTTATACCTTTCATTGGCGATACACGCACCAAGACTTGATCTCCAACTTCCAACTCCATATGCCTTCTATTCGCATCGGCGTAACTCTTTTGGCGATCTTGAGCTATTCGAATGCGATTCCGAATGCGTTTAATATTGGAAGAAGTATCCTGGATCATTTCCGGTCCAAGAAACTTATTATCCCCCACCTCCAACCAACAAGTGGGAGATCTACAAGGTCGGCCATAAAGTGCTTCATAGGGTTCCATTCCAATAGTAAATTGGTATGAATTATTATAAGCAAATTCGACCAAAGGAAGATATTGTTCCGAACCACCTTTAAAATCAATAACACACATTTGGAGCATATCCTCCAACATTTGGTTGACTCTTTCTATCTGCCCATCTGTTTGAGGGTGATAAGAAGTACTCAATTTCAGTTCGGTTCCCATGGCTTCTTAAAAACTTTGCCAAAAATGGGAAATAAATATCTTATCTCTATTAGAGACTATATTTATTGGTACCCCATGGAGTCTAACAACCTCCGTAATAAATAGACGGGCATAACGAGCAGTGTTGTAATCGGTGCGTACCGGTAAGAAATGTGCCGACTTAGTCAAACGATCAACGATAACCCAAATAGAATCGTGACCATTTTGCGATGTTGGCAAGCCCGTGATGAAATCCATCGATATACTCTCCCACTTCCACACCGATATTTCCAAGGGTTGCAACAAACCCATTGGCCGCTGATGATCTATTTTCACCAACTGACGGTACATCTTGTCCCCACCAGGATGCACTGAAAATTTTGACCCATGAGATTCTGTCATCACGACCCTTCTTAAATCCCCTTCGTCCGGGATGATGAGTCTCCCATGGAAACATAATCCACCCTCCGAACCTATAGAGTAGGATTCTTCTCCCTCGGTCAACAATTGGCGTATACGGTCCTGACAACCTTTATCTCTTCCTTGAGCCTCTACAACCCTTGCCATGATGGTAGGCGTAACTGTTAACACCGACATAAATTCCCTAGCAACCGCGTCCTCCTGACTAAGCTATACCTCCACTAATTCCCCCTCGGGCTTTCTACTCAAAGCATCCGCCACCACATTCGCCTTGCCTGGATGATAGTGGATGTTAAATTGATAGTCATTCACAAACTCTAGCCATCGGCATTATCGCATATTTAAATCTTTTTGAGAAAACAAATATTGCAATGACTTGTGGTCCGTGAAAAGACTAAATTTCTCCCCTAGGAGATAATGCCTCCAAATCTTTAAGGAAAAAATTGCTGCGGCAAGTTCCAAATCATGCACCGGATAATTCTTTTCATGGGGCTTTAGCTTGCGAGAAGCAAAAGCAATAACCCATCACTCTTGTTGAAGTACACCTCCCAATCCTTGTAGAGATGCGTCGGTAAAGACTAAATATTCCAATCCTGGCCTTGGTAACGTAAGGACTGTAGCAGAAGTCAACCTATCCTTGAGCTCGTCAAAAGTCAACTGACAAGAATCATCCCAAACAAACTTCACCCCTTTCTGGGTTAAATTTATCAAAGGGCTAGCAATTTTAGAGAAACCCTTGATAAATCGGCGATAATAACCCACCAAACCCAGAAAATTATGAATCTCGGTAGGTGTCGTGGGCTGACCCCACTCCCTCATCGTAACCACTTTACTTGGGTCCACCGAAATACCCCGGGCTATCATAATATGACCCAAAAACTGTACTTCCTTCAACCAAAAACCACACTTCTTGAACTTGGCATATAATTGGTGATCCATCAACCTTTGCAGGACCAACCGCAAATGATTAGCACGGTCAGATTCTGTTTGAGAATACACTAGAATATCATCAATGAACACAATGACAAACTGGTCCAGGAAGTCCCGAAATACCCTATTCATGAGGTCCATAAACATGGTGGGAGCATTGGTTAGTCCAAAAGGCATAACCAAAAATTCATAGGACCCATATCTCGTTAGGAACACAGTTTTTTGACACATCTTGCTCCCGTATCCGTAAATGGTGATACCCCATCCTCAAATCTATCTTAGAGAAGTACGACGCTCCCCTAAGTTGATCAAAAAAATCATCAATTCGAGGTAACAGGTATTTGTTCTGGATGGTGACTTTATTCAACTCTCTGTAGTTAACACACAACCGGAGAGAACGTCCCTTTTATTCACAAACAACACTGGAGGACCCCACGGCGACGTGCTTTGCCTAATAAACCCTTTCTCTAACAAGTCCTGAATCTGATCCTTTAACTCCCTCATCTCAACAGGAGCCATACGATATGGATCTCTCGTAATCGGTCGAGTTCCCGGTGCTAAGTCAATTACAAACTCAATTTCCCAACTCGGAGGCAAACCAGGTATTTCTCGAAAAACATCTTGGAAATTTCTAACAATCGGAATATAATCTAAGGAAACGACTACATCCCGAGAAGTCTCCTCCGCAATAAAATACAAGTAAGAGCTAGTACCTCCTTCTCAACGAGGCATAACCACTAAAAACATTTCTTGCCCCGGAATGGCAAAAACTATACTCTTCCCATAGCAATTAACTATCGCATGATATTTCACTAGCCAATCCATACCTAGGATTACATCATACTCGACCATATCAAGGACGAGAAAATCAGCCTCAAAACACAAGTTACCAAGATTTATTCCTATTTGTTTACAAACAAAGAAAGTGAGTGAACCATCACCCATAGAAGACTCAACACTAGTGAAGGTACTCTCCGCAGATTTAATCAACTCTGCAGGCTGAGCAAAACTTCTACAAATGAACGAGTGTGTCGCACCCGTATCAAATAATATACGGGACCGTGTGTCCCTGAATAAGAAACTTACCCTCAATTACTGGCGGCACGGGAGGAGCCGGAGGAAGCATAGCATCCTGAATGTGATAGACACGACCATACTGTAGTTGTCCCTACTCTGGATGGATGATCGGATTAGGTACTTATGGCGGTAACTGAGCCTGTGGATGCTGTGGAATTATAGGAAGCTATCCCTCAATCAAGTGAGGACACGACCTCTTAAAATGGCCCAACTCTCTGCATTGAAAGCATCGATTCGTCGCAATCTCTTGATTTCGGCCCCAGTTATTTCTAAACTACCCCACGCCTTGGCCTGGATGGCCTTTACCTCCATTTCCACCTCTACCTTCTTGTTGCGGTTGCGGTCCACCTTGACCTTGCCTATTGTTATTACCACCCGCAATAAACCCACCAAAACGTTGCTGTTTAGAAAAATCCCCTTGCTGGGGGTCCATTTCTTTTTGTTTACTTCCTGAAGATTGGGATGAGGGAAATGATCCTCCTCCAATCCCATTACCTCCGAGTTTCCCAGCTTGCCCCATCGTTATAGCCTTCTTACTACTCTGGACATACAACCGATGTTCTTGGCAATGAAGTAACACCGCATTCATCACAGCCCCAAAAGTCTGCAAAGATGGATTGCCCAACAAATGTTGTCGTATCCTACAGTGAAAACCTCCCATGAACTTCGATATTTTCCTCTCTTCCAGAGTCACCTCGTCCGGTACAAAACTTCATAGCCTAGTGAAGTCCTCTTCATATTCCTCAACTGATCTCTCACCTTGCACCACATCCTGAAGCGTCCTTCTCATCTCCCTTTGAACTACGGGAGGGAAGTACTTCCGATCAAACAAAACCCAGAAATCGTTGATAGTCATAACATCCCTCTGCTCTGGCGTAGTCATAGACTCCCACTAATGTAATGAAGCTCTAACTAATTTAAAGGTGGCAAGGATTTGTTTTCTTTCCTCAATACACTCCACCATTCGAAGATGGCGCTGCATATCCTTCTTCACCTGATAAGCTACTATGACGTCCGAACCTCCTTAAAATTCTGGGGGATGACCCTTTAAAAAGGATACCCTAACTCTCTCCCATGGAGAAGGTCCAGTAGGAGCTTGTACATCCTGAGCCCTTTGTTTTTGAGCTTGTGGCAATTGCTGAACCACGATAGTCATAGCAGCATTGACCGCTTGGGCCACGATATTTTCTACATCAGTAGAATTTATTGTTCCTTGCGGCGATGGGGGAGGTCCTACTACCTCATCTATAGCTCTATTCCTTCTAGCGGGGAGACCTATCTTAGGCGACATCTGAGATCAAGAAACAATGGAGTTAGAATACTACACAAAACAATCTTAATTTGGAGAAGATGGCAAACATAGGCAACCAAACAATCCTAACATTAAGCTCTATATCAAAGAACGCTACGGTAGAACGTGACAAGTCTGCATAGATCCTAAAGACTCTAGAACCTAATACTCTGATACTATCTGTGACAATCCGCTCACCAAAATAAGGGGTGGCCAGCCTGATACTTCAATAATAATGGGAATCATAGATGGATCATTCTCAGCATCAACAATAATATAATAAGTATACCGGACAACCACCCTATATTTCAAAAAAATGGGTTACCAAAAATTTTAGTTTGTAAGTTAAGGAAAGAATTTAAACAACCCAATTTGAAAAGAAAGTGGAAACCCAAAAAACTTATATTACATCAACAACAAGTATGCGATAAGGGGACCGAATATGTTGTCGGTCAATAGTCACTACAATGTAATACAAAAGTTTAATGTGAATTACATAATACATTACAATAAGCAAGTACAATAGCTTGGGCCACACGCCCGAGTAAATGTCCCGATCTTAACTAGAGCACAAAAATGAAGGCGTCTACATCAAAATATCTCGTAATATCCACAAAGTATCACGGCTCCCCAAAAACACCGGAATAAGAAAGTCAGTACAGACGTCCTTGCGGCGGAGCACCTGAGCGGATACAAGATTCATGCACAACAAGAAATATGAACGGGTCAGGGCCCGATTTTATATGATCACCAGATGAATAAAGTGTATGACAGTTATGAATAGTAAATCATGATTGATAATGATAAGAATCTACCTACAATTTAATGCATAAGCTAAGACAAATTAAATGATCATAAGTTTAATTTAGTTATGCAAGTGGATATGAATAAGTAACATTAATAAAAGCCTTCATCATTTTTACACTGTTTCCTTCCATAGCTCCGTTCCTTATCAAGAAACATAATCTCAATTACATGGTCTTTGTGGCATTTATCATAAATCAAGTCCAACTTGAATAAGAATAGTTATATTCATATGCATATAACGATTCTAAGACCGTCCGTCTGGGTTTCCCCACTGTGCGTGCCCCTAAATGACCATCATCTTCCAGGGCTTATCAACCAATCAACCTGGGCACCTACAATGCAAGACGTCGGGAAGCGGCCATATGCCTACGGGAGAGTCATAACCCCACTCGAAATTACCTCACCATCGCAGAAGAACATAAAATAAGCGGTCATATGGCCTAGGACTATATCCATCCTTCATTCATTAGCCAGAGGGCTTCACCTCACGCGTGCAACTTACCTTATGATGGCATTTAGAGAGGTGTGTTTAAGTAAACTATCATTTACCATTTCATTTTCATTTTTATGAATACATCACATTTTATCCGGAGCCATACGTATTTGATGTCATCATTATAACCTCAACGAATGAATAAACTCTCAATTTATTCTCCAAACATTCTTTTGTGGTGGTATTATAAACCATAAAGACTATCATAACTCAATTGAGCCTCTAAAGTCTCCCAACATGACCCTACAACTCCTAGACTCCTAAGAATTAACTAAAGGAAAAGAATGCCCTATCATCAATTTGTATACCCCCGGAATAAGTCACATTTAATCCATTTCTCATGTAGGGTAGTTAACTAACACATCTAGGATTCTATGACCCTAAGTTTACTTCATACAAGAAGGTTCCTAAGTCCTAAGCCTAGAAAAAATGGGAGAAAATTGAGTTAGAAAAACAACTCAAAACAGCCTGATTTCGAATGGCGAATCGATTCGCCCCAGGTAGCGAATCAATTCGCTTGATGACAAATCCAACATTTTTCTTCATCCGAATCAATTGGTCCTTAACCCGAATCTATTCGGGTTTGTAGATCGGTAGGATGACCCTTTAGCGAATCGATTCGCACTAGGGCCGAATCGATTCGTCCCTGCGATTTGGCCAAAAATGGGCTATGGGTTATGAACCCTAGATTCCCCCAAATCCTAATTCTTCTCCATTTTTACACACATCCAACAACATTAATCTACCCCAAATCATCCTAAATGATTATCAACTACCACAATCCACAATATCATCAACATAAACCATGATTAGGGTTCAAACACCATAATGTCCACATTGGTTCCATTAATTCTAATACACAACTATCACACAATTTACTCATCTTAAACCATATATTAGCAAGTAGAAAACTTGCCTTAAGGTAGAACTCTCAGATTTCTTTGTGGTAGCAACAATCCCAAGCCTCAATCTTCAATCTCTCTCTTTTCTCCACAAGTTCTCTTCCTCTCTCTATCTCTCTAGGTTTAGTAAATACACATAAGAGAAATAAATGAAATGCAAGACTTAAATCGTGGTTTTTTGTCTAAATTCCTAACTTAAATGAGTAATACAACATTAAAATAACTCGCAACTACACATTTATGTTAAAACCAGTCAAAAGTGCCCGAAACATAAAAATACAATATGGGACTCATTTCGACTATCTCGAACATTTCGGGACTAACTACGCCCTCTAAACTGGCATCTGATAAATTTTATAAATTATTTCAAGTTCCGATATCATTTAAACCATAAATGTCATTTAAAACATATGCCACTATAAAACGCAACATGATATTTACATACACATACAGTAAATATGCAATAATTCAGTAAGTATTAACTTTCAACTTATTCAATTAATATCTACTCCAGTTTCCAACATTACATATAATTACTTCACACAGTAAGTTAATATAAAATAAGTTCTCAAAAGTGAGGGTTGTTATAGTTATCGGTAATCCCTCATTGTCTTGGGATGGAACTTTGCGTTGTGGGAATAAGGAATTCACCGATGATGTTGTGATTTATGATGCCTGGACAAAGAAAAATGTCCAACTCGATGAGATAATTTCTTCTTCAGAAATCTCGGTTGAAGTTGAAACTTACGTTTCACCTACACCCCTTTTTGAGGAAGAAATAATTGAGAGTGATCCAAGCAGTGCCGATTGTCCTTCACTTCATTTATTCCCTACTATTCTCGAACCTTTAAATTTATCACAAGAATCGGTTGAAATTATTGAGTACTTCGACTCGATTCTTGAACGGGAATGTTATTTTGAGATGGTTCATCTTATGGGTTATTCACTTGCACTAGACTCACCTCCCCTTCCAATTTAAGAACCTTGGGGATGTGATTTTAATTTTACCGAGATTAATGTAGTCTTGTGTCCCTTAAAATCCAAACCCTCTTACACATGCCTTCCGTTTTAAACGGAATTCCTATTTGTCGAGAGGCATGCATGCTATGGAGGGTCCACCGTTGATCTTCCAAAGTCGAAACGTTTTTTGGGTGCACCCTCAATTATTTAGACTTATAGTGTATAGTTAGTGTGAAGTCCAAATAGTAGGTTGTAAATAGTTACCTTTTTATTCTTTATATCTTTAATTCTTCTTTCCTATTTAATTTAGTCTAGTGTAATTAGTTAAACGTTTTGTAATTTCTTTTCGTTAATCTCGGTACTAACTTGTTTTGTATATTCTTTGGACTCGTAGTCAACGGGATCACCCCAATTTTGGGTAATATCATTATTTTCCTATCTTTGTGTTGTGATGTTAATGCGCATTGAGCACAATGCAACATTTGAGTTAGGGGTTATGGGATATTTTATCCATTTCATTATTTTTTCCATGGATTTTATCACATGTTAGTTACAAAGGATGCTTTCTTAGAAAAAAAAAGAAAATTTTCAATTTTTTTTTCCTCTTTTGTTGAGTATTTTGCCTTGTTTTCGATGATAAATTTCAATAATTGCCCGATCCAAAAGACAATTCAATGATGCATGTTCTCGATTTTAGAAGTTATTAGACTTTATTCCTCAAATCATTGATATTATGAATAAGTTCATGAATTAAACTTTATCCCATGAGCACATGCGCTTTTCTTATTTTTTTGATTTGGTTTAAGATTTTTATAACTCGGTAATCTTTTTTTGCATTGTATATACTTACACTGAGTGAGATTAGATATTACCTTTATATTTTAGTGTTATACCTAATTGAAAATGGTGAATTCATTGGTAATATCACCATTCTTTCATTTGATCGTTCATTAATTAACTTCATTCATGAAATGTGTTACTTGAGCATGATTTTCAAAATTGTTTTGACTTGTGAAATTTATAAAATTATCATAGGCAACCTTTGTTATATCACCCATATTAGCATTGACCACACCTTATAAATCCCCAGTCAACCCCTTTGAGCCTTAATATATCCTTTCATTTTATAACCCCCAAAAAATCCCATAACTAACTCCACATTGGAGTTATAAACCATAGATATTACCTTCCATACCTTTGTTTCGAATGTTACGTGGGATTGAATGATGTTATTGTCTGACGTTCCAATTAAGCATGAAAAGAGTGAGAAAAATGAAGAAAAGAAAGAAATTTAAAAGAAAAGAAAAAAAAAGAAAAAGAAAAAGAAGAAAAGAAAAGAAAAGAAAAAGTTGTATATATTTTATATTATGTTCAATAAGCTTTGATCACTCTCCTATTGTCATCTTTAATGCTTGTTAGGTAACTTGTTTTCCACTTTTGGAATTTCCCACAATCTCCCATTATCCTGAGTTTTCATCCCCGAACACTTTGAATCCATAGATATGTCTTTCATTCCGTACTTTAACCCTAAACCTACATTACAACCCTATACAAGTCCTAGGTGATCTTAGGGTGAATTTAATTTAAATGTTTAAATAGTTTTGATAATTTGTGAAAATACATTCTTTTTACTTTAATGAGCGATATCTTTAATTAAGATTACATTTTTTATTTTCTATATATCATTCTTCAATAGTGACATGTGCGCGGCCTTGTTTCCATTTGCATTTACTCTTTATGCCCGCATGTCCCACGTAATACCTCCCCTTTCATAGTGAAATCATTTATTGAGCATAATTCCCATGAGGATTGAGTATATGTTTGATTCAACGTTTATCCGGTTAATCTAAGTTTCTTCCCAATCATACTATACATGTGCTCTCCTCCTCCCACTTTTAAAGTTTTTTCCAAAACATTTATAATTATAGTTTAGTTGGCTTAGTTATGTGCCAAATCATTTGAGTGTAATACCCCGCATTTTTATGGAAAATTAAATTCAATAATTAAGAGTAATTTGGTAAATTCAAGATTTATCATGAATAGTAATTTTTGGAGTTTTCAAGGTTTAAATGATTTTCTATGGGTGTTATATTTACTTTTGGGGTTAAGTAAATAATTCAGAGTATTTTAATTTTATGTCACAATTGGGTAAAGCGCCAGAGGATAATATTTTAATGGGAATACTGCATTAAGTTATGTGGGGTTAAATTACTGAGTTGCGATAAAGTGCCTTGGATGGAGATTTCAAGAGCGCGATGAGTCTCAAAATGGTCGAGATAGTTAGAATAGAGTATCTGGGGGTCATAATTGAGTTTCAAATTTTTTTGGATTAATAGGAACTCGCAATTGAGTAAACGAGTCATTTTTGGGTTTTAAAGGGATAAACCATTTTTATCCCTAAATAAGGCATGGGAGGGGGAAAGAAAAGAGAATAAGAGAGAAAAAAGAAGAAGAGAAGAAAGGAAGAGGAGAAAAGATGAGAGGAAAAGGATTTCCGAGCCAAACTCCGTGGGATTCGACTCGGGGTCGTCGGATTTTATCATCCAAGCAAGTGTTTACTTGATTTATTTAATTTTGAGCATAAATCTCATATCATGGTTGGTAATAACAAACCTAAATATTTTGGGTTGGGTTTTCGTGGGTTAAACGGGTTTTTCTCGGAAGTTTAATGGTTGAAAATCGCAAAATGTCAAATTGGAGTAACTTAGAATTTAATCGAAATTAATGGTTGATTCTTGGTTTTAGGATGTTTATAACTGATTTCCTTCGTGTATATTCAGTTGGGTGTTGTTAGATGTTGGGGAAAACAAAGGAAATTGAGTTTGGAGGTTTGAAAATGGCCGAAACAGTCTCGGAGAAGATGATGAATAGTAACCAGCGTCATTGCCGAATTGATTCGGCCTAGATACGAATAGATTCGGCTCTTGGTCAAAAAATAAAATTTGTAGATATTTTTGATTCGGTCGCATGGGTGTAGACCTTGTATTTTTCTATTTTTTTTGGATTTATAATGATTTTTCTACGGAAGGCTATCCGAGATCGAAATCGTTCGTTAGAAATCAAGCCTGATACTGGGAGAATTAAGGCTAGAATTGTTTGGAGATAAATATTAGGGGTTCTTAAATATAGAGTGGGGACCTCTAGATTATTATTTGAGCGAAATGTAGACCTTGGATTTGTGGAAAAATGGAATCGACGACCTATTTAAATTAAGGGTGTTTGGTGATGAATATTTTTGGGATAATTTTAGTGGGCATTTAGGCCTATATAATTATGCGTGTAGGAAACATAATTATATCGAATGTGGTTGAGTATATCCCGTGAGACTTTTAGGATGAGTTTGGGAATATGCGTATTTACTTAGTGTGAATTGGTATAGTTGGAGAAATTATATAAATCCTTAAGTGTGAATAAGGTACACGTTATTTATCAAGCGAGGGGATACTTTTGGGTTTAGTGTCATGAGTGTACGAATACTCGAATATTATTAATTATGAGAATCTTTGGGATTATTGGTCAACGCTATGTGTGTTTGGCAATTATGTCCATTTATACTTGTTTAAGGAACTATGCGGATTATATATATACTATGTGAGTAAAGTATATATATTATATGGTACGGATATGTATATATATCTATGTGTGGATGGTATATATATATGTGAAGCATACCCCCTCTAATGCTATCATTAGGAAGTTGCGTGATGAGGGTGAGCACCCTGGCTCGAGGAGCAGGGTGTGGATATTCCGCAGGCCATAGCGTCCATTGTTATATTGTGTGATTTTTATTTGGGGTGAGGCGTGGTGGGTATGTTTTGTCTCATTGCCGGGGAGGAACTATGAACGCTTCCCAGACATTGTGTGTGTGTGTTGGCCGCGATGTTTGTGATATTGAGTCCGACCGCTGGTCCCCATGATGAGATATGAGTGATTCCCTGGAAGATGATAGCATTGAGAGATCGCATGCTCGAGTTATAGCTCGTTGGGATGGTTATTGTACTTGTGTAGATAGTACATTACTTGTGTATGAGAACAATATATTATATCTTTATGAGAGTAAAGAGATAAATTGAATATGAAATGAAAAAGGATAAATTCTCATTCCGGGAGATATATCCCGAAGTGTAACATGATACGTATATAAAAGTAAGTATGGAAGATAAAGATGAGTATGATAAATATATATAAATTGAGTATTGAGGGTCAAATGGATCTCGATAATCGACCTTGCCAAGTAGTAGTGTATCGGGGGGGTTCCTTGTTTTGGATTTCGCTTTGCGAGACACCCCACGCACGAACATGGCCTAGTGTTGAGAATGGGGAGAAGTTTAACCCTTAGTGTTCTAGTTGTGGATTTTCTTATATGAATATACATATATGTGTTGTGTACTGGGGGTCAAATGGATCTCGACGATCGACCTTGCCAAGTATTAGTGTATCGGGGGGTTCCTTGCTTGGATTTCTCTTTGCGAGACACCCCATGACTAGGATGTTGTGGGGGTGATGGATTAGTTAGGCAGTGTGGCTTGACTAGCATGTTTAGAGGGATGCACTAGGTGTGCACTATTAGAAGAGAGGTGAGGGGTATCTCATGGCAGTGCAATACCAATTTAAATATGAGATAAAACATATTTTTTAAAATAAAACATTAACGCACTTGCTAAATATTTTCACAACTCGGGCTCTGACCCGTTTCTATATTTTTCCTCTCTTGCTATATATTGTATATATATAGGTGTCTAGACACATGGACGCCTGGATGATGATCCTTTCGAGTCAGACGTCTGCTGCAGTAGCTGTGGATGCATGCATGTTTAATTTAGACACTTCGATTCTTGAGATCTAGATAGGAAGTATTGTAGCTACTTTCGGGCCGAAAGCCCAATTGTATTTATTTACTCTTTCACTCCCTTTTAGTGCGTCATTCAATTTGGTTGTATCTTATTTGAACCGAGTGTTCGGTTATTTTATCTCTTTGCAGTTTCATTTATATAAACCGTGTGGATGTTTTAATTGTGTAGTTGTTTAAAAAGAGTAGTTAAGTATAATTTTGACGCCGGACTAATAGGTTATTAGTAATTAAATTGGTTTTTCGACAGTGATGCTGAGAATGATCCATATGCGACTCCTGTTTTAATTTCATATAGGAGTGACCGCCCTGTATTTTATTAGGCGGGGTCTCACATTGAGTTATTTAATATCAAGCCAAGATGATTGATTTCATATACACGTTTGGTAGTGAGGTTCTTGTTGATTTGGCAACGATGAAAATTTAGTATTGAACATCTTACATGACTTATATACATCAAAGAATTTCATTACCAAATTCAATAAAGATGTATCGGATTTGACCGTATCATGATTGAACATCTAAGGCTATGGATAAACAAATTTTTCATTTTAATTTGATAGGACATTATTTTTTCAACTGAACAAGTGATTATTTTTTAAGATGTGTTGTGTTTAACCTAAGGGATAGGCCTATTTTTTAAAAATCAAGTTGTTTAAGAAGAAACATAGTTTATTTAGTAAACCATTTGCACATCTGTGTTTTAGCCTTGTGCACAAAACTCTTCATGTTTTAGGCTACAAAAAATCGTGTGCATGGATGTGTTTTCAATGTGGCTTTTTTCACAGTCGAAAACTGTGCACATAGACGGAATTATAGTCGCGCCCATGATGCAATAATATTAGTTTTTTTTAAAATATGTCATTTCCCCTTGTATTTACATCTCTTAGACTGAGAGAGTTTTTTTTAGGTTGAGTGAATACCAATTGGATCTCTTGAATCAAAATCTCTTGTGCCTTTGACATTTGAGACAAAGTTGACATCTTTACATGATATATTTTTTATGAAGAACTAAGTGTGTTTTGAGATCATATCGACTCTGCAGATATTAAATCTAATTAATCAACATCAGAATTTAGGATCAAACTCAGATATAAAGAGGTGTTTGAGACATATGGGAGTTCAAGCATGATGCGATTCTTAGGACAAGAATGTGACTTCTTCATTTTTTCGATGTAGTTTAAAATTTTACTTTCATTGTCAATGGGGGAAAGTTCAATGTTCATCATGTAACTTCTTGTAAGGGAATAAGAAATAGGTATCTTCTTTCAATTTATAAAACCTTTTCAAGTTAAATGAGATATTAGGATGCATTGAGGTTTTTTTACCCCTCGGTGGACGGTTTTGGTCATCGATTAATCGTGTGGACTAATTGTATATTATTTAACTTGATTGTCTCTTATCTAACACAAAGTTAACTTATATCTAGTAAAATGAATTTAAATTGAAATTATGGTTTGTAACTAGTTAATTTTCCACATAATTAACTTAGAATTATGAATTAAATGGTTTATATTGCATATCTACATGACTCTCATCATCTCACCTAGTTGTGTGATGTGTTAGGATTGTTAAATATAAAGTTGGCAAAAACTAGGTATTTATTTTGACACTTACCCCTTCTAGGTTTATTTGAGTTCGCCCTTTTACGAAATCGTCAGATAAATTTGTACGCACCCAAGGTGGGATATTGATTAGAAAAGGTTATTTAAGTGATGGATTGTTTAAAATAAATGTAACTTTTGACTATATTATTAATGATAATATGAAAAAAAAATTATGCTTTAGTCATTTAATTCTTGGCATGGAATGTTAAGACATATTAACTATCGATCTATATTTAGATTAATTAATTTCATTTAGATTGAACATTAAAAAAGATGAAACATATAAAAGTCTAATCTTTGTTGAATTTAAATTTTCTATGAAACCTTTTAGATCTGTTGAAAAAAGCACTGAACCTTTAAAATTAATTCATTGTAATATATGTTATCTTTAGTATATTAAAATTATAGGTGGTAAAAAATTATTTATAACATTCATTGATTATTGAACTAGAATTTTTTTTAATTGTACTTATTTCGTAGCAAAGAGGAAACAATTAAAATGTTTACATTTTATAAGACTGAAGTTGAAAATGAACATAATAAAAATATTAAAATGCTAAGATATGATAGAGAGGATAATATTCGAAATCTTTAAATTAATTTATTTCACAACATGGCAAAATACACCAACCAACAACTCCCTACACTCCTCAGCAAAATCGAAATCCAAGAGGAAAAATAGAATGTTTAACGATATGGTTAATTCCATAGTTGTCAGCTCTAGGTCACACTAAATTTTTTTGGTTGAATCTTTACTTTTGGAAAATAATATTCTTAATAAAATTGATCACAACCAAACTAAAAAAACCCCATATAAATTTTGCAGAGATAAAATACCTTCATACGAATACTTGAAAGTGTGTGGGTGTTTGGATAAGGTGCTTATACCTCCTCTTAAAAGAACTAAATGAGGATCCAAAATATTAGATTGTGTGTTTTCATTGGAAGAGCCAACAATAGTATTGCATATAAACTTTTGGTGCATGAATCTAGGATCATGAATATACATGAAAATACTATACTTAAATCCTATGATGTTGAATTTTTAAAGACATATTACTTGTAATAAAGATAGCGTGCATCATCACAAATGGTCAGATGACATTGCACGCAGTAGTGATTATCATAATCCCAGTCATGTTAATAATGATGAAATGGTTGAATCTGGATGTAGTAAGAGGGATATGACTTCAACGTCCTTTGACACCATCTTTATTGAATTATCTATTATGAAGTGAGACGTAAACTTTTGGAGAATAAATATTAACTACCGAACCTCCTTAATGGAAGTAGGCTATTTACAGTAATATTGAATCTATTAGGTCGAACCTTACTAAAGAATTGGTGGATCTTCAACGTGACAATAAAAGAAAGATGAAAAGGAAAATGAAACTTGACAGTTTCATTGATAAATATAAGGCAAGATTAGTTGCCAAAGGGTATAGGTAAAAAATTAGTCTTTAACTTCTTTATCACCTATGACATCCATTAGGGTGTTAATCACTATTGGTGCATTATATAATCTCAAAATTCACCAAATGGATGTTGAAATGACCTTCTTAAATAGTGATTTAGATGAAGAAATTTATATGGAATACCCATAAGATTTTTTTTTAAAAGGTTAAGATAAGAAAGTGTGTCACCTTGTTATATCCTTATATGGATATAAACAAAGAAATGACATAAGAAATTTGATAAATTTATTAGGACGAATGGGTTGAAAATTAATGAGAGTGACAAATGCATCTATGTTAAACATATTAATAATGATTCTGTCCTAATTTGTGTTTGTTTTGATGGTATGTTAATCATAGGAACTAATATTCACATAATAAATACTGCCAAGAAACACTTTACATGAAAGACCTTGTAAAGGAAGATGTGATCTTGGGCTTAAAAATCATTAGAATCCTGAATGGTCTAAATTTTCCTACTCCCATACCCTGATAATTTGCTCAATAAATTTGACAAGGATAAAAGTGCACATGATAGAACACATTTTTCAATGTATCATCACTTGAAAAAGAAAAATTAGAATGTAGTTCCCAAATAGAATATTCTCTAACTATTATGAGTCTAATGTACATTATGAATTGTTCAAGACCCGATATTTCTTATGCTATAAGAAAATTGATTAAATACATATGTAAACTAGGGTTCAATATTGGGAAGTATTAATAAAGGTTTTAAATAAATTAAGATACCCTATAAACTATTGGTTGAATTACATAAGGTGCTACCCAGTACTTGAAGGTTGTAATGATGAAAATTACATATCAAACTTGAAGGAGTGAAAATAAAAATGTTGATATGAATTCACCTTAAGAGGTGAAGTGGTATCTTGGAAATTTTATAAATAGACTTCCATCGCTTGATCAACGATCGTGTATGAATTTATTTATTGAAATAAATGAAAAGAAAAAGTTGAATGGCCTCAACATACTTCCATAGGATATTCCGTATTAGTTAAATTTTGAAATAGTTGAATGGCCTCAATTTTTGTGCCTGTCATGGATATTCATTGTGATAATTGAGTGACAATCTTCAGAGCACAACATTTTATGTATTATTATAAGTCTGGACACATTCATCATGGGCATAATAATGTTAGACAATTGCCCTCAAATGGAATGATTTTTATCGACTTTGTACATAAAAGAATAATTTAGCATATCCATTGAGAATATGTTCATCAAAAGATCAATTTTTTTTAACATCATGGAGAATGATATTGGCCTACAACAAAGAGTATCCATGATGGCAACCCGACCTATTTTGATGGAGATCCAAAGATCTAAGTTCAATGGGATAACTAAGTTGTGTATTACTTTCCAGTGTTCCTTTGGATATCATAGGTACTTCTTGTGGTCATACTCTACCTAATAAATGATCTCCCCCATCACTCATGCAAGAGGTTTGTAGGCTCTCAAAGGACGTATAACGAATGTCGTCAATAATGTGAGTGTGTGTGTGTGTGTGTGTGTGAATATGTTAAAATTGGATTCGCCATCCTATTTTGCTCAAAACAGGAAAAATAATTAGTGATATATGAGGAGATAGCATGAGAGACGAATAGTTCATGTGAAACAAAATAGATGTGGTCTTGGAGACTATGTTATGAAATGGAAAGGTGTCAGACACCTATTCTGCACTTTCTGTCTTTTATAGGTAACAAAGTGTTCTCCTTCTCCTAATGTGAGCATATATATCCATAAAAGGATGAAGTGTGTGTGTCATATATGTATGTAAATGTATAGGAATTAGTCAAATCATTGTATGCACATCATGGTAACATAAGAATGAAACATTCTAAGGAGTAAGAGTATGAGAAAAGATGTGGGGTTATTAATGTATGAGCGATGCACCAGATCATGACACATTATGAAAAAGTGAGTACGCATATCAGGGGGACAACATAAATACGTGATGAAATATGTAAAAATAACTAAACTATGAGCGATTCACTAGATGGTAATACATAATGAAAGAGTGAGTACGCATGTTAACTAGACTTCTAAATAATAATGATATAGATAAGTTAAGAAAATGGACTAAATTGTATAAACATATAAGGATGAACACATAGAGATCACTCGGATACCAAAAATACTTCCACGATACTTATGGCTCCTAAATGACATCAAAGTCCACGTAGTTCTCGTGGGGAGATTAGTTAGGGCCTAACCCTAATCCAAAATTAGAGTTTCTCCTTTTTTTGTCGATAAAGTCTATGAAAGTAGTGGTAAACATGTGGAAAAATGAAGAAACTTTAATTTGGAATTTATGTTTATGAAAATAAGTTTGAAAGTAATCTATAATAAAAAGTGAGTTTAATGTTGGAAGAGAAAAATAGTTAACTAGGGAATGTACTAAAAGTAACAAAACATGTGAAATGGAAACACATTACTATTGTAGAGTATGTTGCCAGCCGTCGGGGGGTGGGGGGAAATGTATTTTTTGGTATAACATCCATAAAATTCAAACTATAAGACTGATTTGCAGATGTACGTAACTGTTCGAAAGAAGATTTCGATTTCCATAAAATTGTGTTGAGATACTATCGAGTCCAAGAATTGACAAAAGTTCAATAAGTCTAAAAAAATGTCTATTTGTTATCATGTTAGGGTTTGAAGGAGGATCGAGGGTTAGGGGTTCGAAGGGACTTTGTTTGGACCCTGTGAAAGAGTGTTAGGGGTATGACAATGTGGTGTCTAGATTAACCATTCATATGATTCAAGACGTGCATCCTAATCTATTTTAGGTTAAGCAATTATTTTCGTGATCCCTATAACTTGATAAATAAGTGGAATACAATAGGATACTCTTTATGGGAATCGCCTATGTTAGTGTGAAATGAGGAAAATTTTATGAGAATCTCGAAAGATTGAGTCTTTAAATAAATAATGAGACATAGAAATGTTCAGGGCCAAAGTGAACATAACCATTAGAACCAACTCAATAAAGGATAATATGTGAGACCTATTGTCTTGGATTACATAAACGACTCATAGTTCAATACATTAAGTCTACTACTTCGCTAGCAAATTCGATAGACGCCTACTAGGGAATGTTCAAAACCTCAAGCTATTTCTCTGAATGCATTAAATTCCAATGTGAACACTCTTTACTCTTTGCATATTCTTTTCTGGACATTATCTTCCCATTTCATTCATGTAGTGGATTATTGGAAAATAATGGCACAATAAAATTGGTGAATTTTATTCCTAGTTAAAAATAGGACCTACACACCTTTTTGGGTGGGTCCATGTACCAACATTTTCCTCCCCATAATAAGATCAACGTGATAGTCGTATGTTAAAAAATCTAACACTTGAATGACAATGGGACATAAAGTAACATTTTTGAAATGGGTAAAGTAGTGTGTGGTGAGGCAAAATGAATTTGTCTGGCATACAAAAATTACAAGTAAAATGAGTGGTACATATAGACATTTCATGGTTTAAGGGATTGGATTCCCTGAGGGTATCTCAACCCAATTAATGGAACATGACCTACTCTAAGCGTGTTTTAGGCTTTGACACAAAATCCCACATGCGTGCGCCAATGAGCTTGGGTCTATTCTTCTTTTTGGGAAACTTTTGAATTAACTTGTTTCAAAAATTTTCTATTAAATTCGTTTGGTTTGAAATAATTTCTGGACCAATTTTCTCCTAATTTTCTCATCATATACATAATTTTGACCTACACCATTTGTTCATTTGTTTGACAAAATTCGAATTATTTTTGGAAAAAGTTTTTTCTGAATTTGTTCCTATTTAAGGGTAGTGTTTCTTCATATTTTTTTCAAAGACTACATGTTTTCATTCAATAACTGTTATGAACATATTTGCATCTAATCGGAATAGATGCAATTCATTTCGTCTATGCATTCTGCATATTTTCATATAAAAAAATATACTAAAAGTTTGTCTCTATCAATCTATTGAGTCTGGTCCACATAAATTGATATTTTATCCCAATAAATTTGTTTGAAAGCAATGCTAATTATAGTACCTCTTTAACATTGCGAGATCATTCTTCCATGGGAGGCAATTAACCAAAGATCCATCAATACCATAACGGGGGCATAGTTGTCTTTATGAAACACTGTCCAATAATAGCCTCGATCAAGTCATATTACTATATTTATCTTTTGTTACTCTAAACCATGTTAGTCTATAATATTTCTATCTTTATTGTTATTATTATTAATAAAATACAATTTGATTTTTTTCCCAATTTTTATGTTTAGTTTAAGTAATTCTTCTATTGACTCTGCTCACATAATATAATTATTCATTTAGTAAATCATACCGTATTAATATACACATACTCATATTAGTTTGTTAGCTAGAGAAAAGAATAAATTACTGGATAGTACCATAACTAGAGAGAGTGAGAGAAGGGTATGAAAAATTATAATGAAGGAGTAGCATGGCCGTGGGATTCTTCGTACAAATGTAATACCTTGCCCTAATATTTCATTTAAATTTTTGTATAAATTGTAATCAAGTGAGGTTTGATGATAATTATTGGAAGTTGTGGGTCGAAATTGTAGAAAAGAAAAGAAACGGTCGTTCAAACAACATGGATGTCAATAGAAGTTAGAATCAAGGTTGCTTGAAGCATATATTAAAATGACCTTTTTGCAAGATCTCACTCCTTAATAGTTCAGGGTCGAGTGGAACTGGGGATCAAATGAGACTCAAAGTAGTTCAAACGACGTGCTTTGAAAATTTAAAATCAGACTTGGCCTTATGCGATGTCACAGTTATGGCCTTTGGATCATTAAGTTGTCAAAATCTTGCGACCTAGGATGGGAAAAATGGGATTTTAGGTTTCTTTTGGGTTTTTGTAAGGCTTGTCTTGGTTAATTTTGGGGATTTAAAGTTTGAAGAAGATGATATAGTGAGAATGTTGGTCTTGCACCATAGGAGAGCTTCTCCCCACCTCAAACCACCTCAAAACAACCCTAAACAACCTTATTCTTATAGTATTTCATCATATTAATGCCTATAACACCCATTTCCACCAATGTTGAAGTGGATCTACGAAGTTTGGAGAAGTGTTAGGGGATTTTTGAAGAAGATGATGGAAGCTTTCATGGAGTTTGAAGGGGTTTTGGCTTGGAAGCTTAAATGGAGCACACACGGAGCATTTTTGGAGGATGCATTTGGTAACTCCTTGAGGCCACCTTTGGAGGTGGCCGTTCCTCCTCCCACACCAACCTTCTTACGACCGTTTGGAGTATTTAGAGGTGGGAAATCTTACTCTTAGCATAAGACACTATTTTGCGTATTTGTAGTCTTGATTATAGTAGGATACATTTGGTTAGTTGATAAAAATCGTGTATAGTAAGTAATAACATTTTTATGAACAAAAAATGTTGCAAAAATGTGATTTTGTTGAAAAATAATGGTAAATAAATATTTTGAAGTTTCTTGAAATGAAGATTAGGATTTTTATGAAAAAGATGTATTGTCTAGAAAGTTGATGCTGAACATTTTATGAAATAAAATGTTTAAGGAATGATTTTGATTTTTCTAAAATATTTTGTGACATAATATTCCAAACTTTCTTTTAAAAAAATGGAGATATTGGGAAAAATTGACATTTGCTAAGTTTGAAGAAATTGAAAATGTATTTATGTTTTGAAAAGCATATTTTTGCAAGTACTATGAATTTCTACAATGAAATGTATGTTTAGCCTATTTAATAGGATTTTAAGGGCATAAATCAATCTTCTCATGAATATGAACTTGTAGTATTTTGATAATAAATATGAGAACAAATTTAAAGGAGGTTTTGTTGTGTTTAGACAAGAAATAAGAAAAATAGAATTTTAATCTTCAAACTGTGTGAAAAAATAGTTAACGGTGACTACATGTATTGATAAAAATGAAATTGTATTTTGTTTCCAAAGTACTTGATAAGTGTAACTAGATTTCTTGAATAAAGAAGAAAAGAAATATCTAATTTTAAAATGTGGTTAGTAAAGACGTTGGATAAGTGTTAATGTTTAAACATTGGGATGTTGGCGTGTGTAACTTAATAATGTTTGGAAAGATAAAAATTTATGAATTTGGAAGGGAAATAATGGAATGAAGGGATTTCCAATTTAAAAGAAAATGTCTCCAAAAAGGATAAAGGGTGTTAAGGTGTCTAAAAACACTTTATATGTTAGTATGGATAATTTAATGGTGTTTTGGGAAATTAAAACTCGTGAAATTGGAGTAAAGGTGAGTTTGGAAATAAATGGCTAAAATTATAATTTTACGTAAACTGAAATTTTTTTATGAAATAAAAATGTTGGGAAAGGTGTTAGACATGATAGTCCAAATGAACACGATTTTTGGAGCAAAATCAATGTTAAAGGGTAAAGGACATGAAATGATCATTTCAAAGTGTAACATAATTTGGGGTGAAATCCTGGGTTTCCCTTCGGTCGGGTAAAAAGGGAAAGAATGAATAATGTGTACGTTTGTAAAATGTTAACACACATAAAAAGAACTCGGATGAAACACGAATAATTAAAGAGTGCCTGGAGCCCTGGGTGAAACACCCAAAACCACTGGCATATTATATGGGGGCGTCGTCAGCTGTGTGGAGCCCATTGGAGCAAGAAGTTTATTGGAATATTTTTAGAATGAGATAAAAGAATAAGGAAAATATCGAGAAATGGGTTGTGTGGTAAATTGTATTAAGAAAAACTAACTTGAATGAGTTCATGGATGTCCGTAACCGAACAAGGAATGTGTAAATTAATTAATGTATATAAGGTAAATGAAATGGAACGTGTATGGTACAAGGGGTGAGTTAAGAAACCTAAGATGGTGTAACTCGTGATTTAACACAAGGGTGTGTTGTGAAAAGGTTTTTAAAAGGTTAAAGCAGTATTGTCCAGCATAGTGTTTGCGTGTGTTGAAAGAAGTTATTTTCAATGAAGTACTATTGTGCATTATTTTAAATGGAAAGGGTAATTTCTATAAAGAAATTATTTATGTGAAACAGAGTTTAGTGGTTTCAAGTATTTAACTGTGTGCGTTAAATAGAGGGATAAATGTCAAGTCAAGAATTAATAAGTCTTTTATGAGGTTAAGGTAAATTAATCAGGGTAAATAAGATTGTCAAAAGTAAAACGAATTCATGCATTAAGTATGTGTATATATATGTTCAAGGTAGGTTCATGTGCACGTAGGTATAACGTGTAGGAGTTTTCTTTTTGACGTTCATTTTATACTGAATTTGTATATTTCTATTGGTCATTGTCTCACAAACTCATCTTCGTTATGGAAGGTTAGGTGCAGGTTTTTATATTAAGAGAATTATACAGGTAAGTGTTTTATTTAATTTTTGTTAGTTGCTCTGTATTATTGGACACCGGGGATGCTTCCCACGGGTCCTTTACATAGTTTGAACTTGAACTTGGAAGAACATGCTAAATAATGGAAACGTTAATTAAAATATAACTCGACTAGCAACATTATGTAGGTTGTTTCATTTAACTTCACACCTAATGCTTGGGTCGAGCCGAGTTTACTAGGGGTAACCATAAAATTCGGGTCGGGACATTATAAATGGTATCACAGCTCTAGGTTCAAGATTCCTTTCGGGAGTTACGTGGTGAGGTCGGTAGTGGCTCTTTCGAAATTGGTGTTAGTTTCGGGTCGATCACGCTAGTTTTAGTGAATGTGTAATTATTTTCCTTAATGATAAAGTCAAAGAGTTTAGCATGGGAAGTAAGGTAGTGTCAGGTGGAAAAATATCACAGTGATAGTTGTTATTGTAATACCCCGTATTTTTATGGATTTTAAATTTAGGGATTTATTAAATTTAATTAAGATAAATTAATTTAATTTTAATCCGTAAAGTTGTTTAAAATATTTACTAGCATGACGAGAGTTAGTAATTATTGGAAATTTGTTGAAAGTTACTGGATGAGTATAGTAATATAGGAGATTTATTTTATAAAAATTGTCACATGTGAATAAAATGGCAATTATGGAAATTTTAGTCACGACGCGCCTGTGTCGTGTCAGGACTAAATTATTATTATATAAAGTGAATAATTTATAAGTTGTCCGTATTGTCATTTTGAGTGCGCCAAAGTGTCTGGAAGGGTCGAGATAGTCAAAATAATGTACCTGGGGGTTTAGTTTGGGTCTCGGGGCATTTTTAGGCTTAATTAGTACCCCGGGAGGGCATTTTGGACATTTCATAATTATGGGTAATTAAACCCACGAATTTTCTAGGGTTATATCAGATGGTAAGTGTTGTCTTATAGGGTTATCATAACCAAAAAATAATGACGGCCATTGGAGAGGAAGAGGAGAAGATTTCCAAGGGTTCTAGGCCAAGAACTCCTCCGGTTGCACCGCCGTCACCGCCAAATGGTAGATCGCGCAACAAGGATCTCAACCACACCAAATTCTTCAACAAAATCAGAACTTCGAATTTTAGGGAAGTATCTATCTTGCTCTAATCAATTTAATGCTTCTTTTATTCTAGTGTAGGGTTGATTAGAATTAGTGTTCTTGAAAGAAAAACATTAATTGGAGACAAAAAATTCATGTTGTAGAGGTAAAGATTATATTTTGGGAATCCATTTCACATGTAGAGGTTGAACCACGAATTTCCATGTTGTTAGTGATAGAAAATCTGGAAAAAGAATGGAAGAAACTAAGTTAAAGAAAAATATTAGGGTTCTTGAAATTTATATAGATTTTACCCTTTTATCTTGTTATAGTTGATGAAAACTCGCATGTTTTACGTAGGATATTGTTAATATGGGTATACACCACTTGTAGTTTGAGTTGTTGGGAGTTTGGGACTGAAACATGATGATTTGGATGAGTCTGGGGTAAGATTTCCATAGCTGGGTTTTCTGCAGTTTCGCCATAACTGCTTGATCGATCGATCGAGCCCAGAGCATCGATCAATCGATAGATCGATCGATCAACCCCCTTTCATCGATCGATCGACCCCTCCTGGAAAACTGCATTTTTTTCTCATGTTAGCTTAATCCGATTTTATGCGTAGTAAACCTTGATTAGGGTTGCTAGACCTTAACGAAACATAAAAAGGACCAGCAGGGTCAAGATAAACCCCGTTAAGTGGGACCTTAATGTGAAGGGAAATAAAGGGTAAACGGGGAGATATTCATACATAGAAAATCATACGTGCGTTGATTTAATAATCAAAATGTCTAGGAAGTTGGAGTAGAAGGTGAGTGTGGGCCTACTGAAATTGTACTTGAGTAAAGATAATACTTCGAGAGACGAGAAGTGAGTTTTGAATAACTTAATTACGAGAATAAAATGAACGAGTCTGTTATATGAAATAATCGAGTAAAATGTGTAATAACGGATAATTATAATTATGGGGCGTGAGAGAACCTAACTTAGTAATGTGGATGTGAATACACACACACACACACACACACACACATATATATATATATATGACGGTGTGATTGTGCATATATTATTTATGTGTAAAAATCGTACTCGGGCTACTTGCTATCACGGGGGTTTCCGCGCCGGGACAGTCTTATCTCGTTGGGACCTTTATGGGGGATATTGACTTGTACCCTAGAATGTAGTATCCTTGATTACAGGCTATCTGAATGATAGTCAAATGGTCCTAAGAGACGTGTGGGTATGTGCTGAACTCTTAGGACTGGGAACTATGCTTCGCCTCCATATGTATGTGTTTTGTGTTAATACAGTTCGAGAGTGATTCCGAACTAGTATTCCCTTAGTACGAGTGATAGGGGGACTTGATAGCAGAGTATGCCAACACCATAGTTTTTATGTTGGGTGCCGCTAGTATATATATATATATATATATATATATATATATATATATATATATATATATATATATATATTATATGAGTGATTGGTATATATATACACTTATTTATGGAAACTTTGCACCATAAATTTTATGTGGGGTGCCGCTTGTATATGTATTATATGTGTAACTAATATATATACGTATATCTATATGGGAACTTTATACTGTGCGTATAAGTAGTTAAGAAATGAATAAATGTTTCACTTCATTATAAGTATTCGGAAACGTTATAACGATACGGAATTATTCTAAATAACGTAAGAAATCTTGAAGAAATATATTTTCTAAAGTGAATATCATAACCTTAATCTTCACGTGTTAAGACTTATGGAGAATAAGTTAGAGAGAAATATGAGATTCATTAGTACGGTAGACATGCACACTAGATGAGAGGTGAGAATTCTCAAGAGAGTGTCACATACTAATATGATTGTTGCATTAGCTGGTAAGCATTTTAAATACTTGATAAACTATTTTAAAGCTGTTTTACAATCGGGCTCTGACCCGTTTGCTATTACCTCGGCTCTCTTGTGTGTGTATATATATATATATATATATATATATATATATATATATATTACAGGTGCCCAGCCATAGGGGCGTCATGCTTAGGATTTTTTGGACGGAACGTGCTGTATCTTTTGTGGGAGTTGCAGGCCATTGCTTAGACGACTTCATTGTTGACTCCACTTCTAGTTAAGTTTTATCCAGTGGGGCATGTGTCACCCTTTTCCATTATTTAGTTGGTTCTGCCAGAGATTGTAATTTGTTTTACTTCCAATATCTTTACTTCGGGATTTATTACTATCAAGATTTTTTCCTTTAGTGTTTTAAAGTTGGGATTTGTTATTGATGGTTAAACTCTTGAATGTTCATTCTATTCTTATACTTAATGTGTGACTCCTAAAATGTTAATGGTCAAAGGTTTTATAATTGGATCTAATAAAAATGGAAATAAGGTTTTAAATTGTTTTGACACTTAGCTTAATTAATCAGGGTGTTTAAATTTGAAAATTTTAATTTGCGACAGTGATGCTAAGAATGAACCAACTGTTCACCTTGATTTTAATTTAATAAAGGATTGATCGCCCGGTATTTAATTAGGTGGGGTGTCACAGTTATGTCCCGTCCGTGCTTCTGGTCATATGTAAATAATTAATTGGTGTCCTTGCAAGACAATAGTTGTGACCCTATGGGTTTTAGTGTGAGGTTCTTGTGTTTAGTCCTTGACAGGGTAGAATATTTTGAGATGTTAATAGAGCGATATGATGCCCATCAGAATAGTGGTACGAATTTCCTACAACAAGCGGTAAGGGTTGATAGTTATGATGTAATCACTAAGAAATGATGATTGATGATTAAAGTGTATATAACCCCTAGGTCTGGTGCTTAAGGGTGCTTAACGCCCACAATGTGGTTAGTAAAACTCAAATCCTTGGGGTAATACCATAATCGGTGGTGTGTCCATCCCTCCCCCCGGGTAGACTTGTCAATGGGTCGGATTTGGACTTGGACATGAACCCAACCCAAATATGAATCTTTAAGCATGAGTCGTATCAATTTTACGCAACCCAATTACCCAATTACCTATTTACTCCCTAATTAAATGGATCCGATATGGATATAGGAAGACCCGATACATTAAGGACCCGAAGAAATCTCTCTCTCTCTCTCTCTCTCTCTCTCTCTCTCTCTCTATATATATATATATATATATATATATATATATATATATATATATATATATATATATATATATATATATATATATATATATATATATATATTGTTTAAATTGGATTTTTTTTATATTTTTAGTTTCGGCTTTTCGGGTCGGGTATGGGGTCGAGTTCTTGGGTCTTTAACGGGTCCGAGTCTAGAAATTTTTTTTATATCTGAGGGGTAATTGGGTAAGATTCAATCCGCTAAAAAAATGACCAAAATGGATATGGACATTGGTATACCTGACCCGAACCTGACCCGTTTGCAGTCCTACCACGTGTGTGAGTTGGTTTTCCTATCTCCTTCTCCATCTCAGGAACTAGCGCTCATGCGCAATGCAGAGAGACATAGAGAGTCGTCAATGTAGGGTGACATAAAGAGATAGAGTCACTAACCTATTTTGCACAAAAAAAGCAAAATAATATGTTGTCTCCATGAGAGAACGACATCAAAGAAAAATCGATGCTTTCGAAACCAAGTTGATTATAGTTTTGGTTAATAAGTTACGGAATGGGAAAGTATTAGGCACCCATCCCATCCTTTTGGTCTCTCATGGGCTTATGTTACTATTTTACTTATTTTCTCCATAAAGTGTGTGTGTGTGTGTGTATACAAATGGAGATCGTAATCCCTCGACTTGTGTCATGGGAAAAGACGGAGTGAGGTCATCCATAGGAATGTTCCCAAAATAATAATTAAAAATATGATATATGGCCTTATCGAGAAATTGATTGTCGTAATGAAACGATATTATGTGTTAGATAAGATGCAATGATGAATCACAATTATGATATATATATAAATAATATATGAAGTATAGAGGAAAATAGGAAAATAAGGCTCGAGTTTTGGGTTTTAGCCCGAGACGCCTATATAGCCTTTAAAGGCATCAAAGTCCACTTAGTTCACAGGCGGCACGAAGGTGGGTTTTATCCCATAAATTTGAATGGGGATTTTATTATATGCGTGCGTAAGAAAAAGATGTTTTTAGTTTTGATAAATGTGGTGAGAAATCCCATTGGAATTTATAGGTGTTACAATTTTTTCCCTCTTTTTAAGATTTTTATAGAAAATATATTATTTGCAATATTACAAATAAAGGATTGAAGATTAATATATTTACGATCTAGAGTAACAGCCAAATTAATAACTTATATAACAACTGCAAAAATAAAGAAATTTAACTAGAGAGAAGAATGTTTGGACCTTCTTTGGAGGCTTGGAGATTGATATTGATTGATGATGAGTTTCCTTTCAAGTGAGTGATGAATGTAAGGGGATTTTGATAAATTGGGTGTGAAAGTTATGGAAATGAAATATGGAGAAATATTCCATGCAAGGAAACCTCATTCACTTAAGAAGAGTGTTGCAGAGATCATTAAAGTTGACATTTTTTGTTATGCCCTTTGAGGTGAGCTCATGCTCTCCTATATACAGTCAAAAGACTACCAATTGGCATTATCCTTGCCCTAATTATCATTAGGTAACCCTAGATACAATACCGATACACAAGGAAATGGACCTACTAATTGGCAGTCTCGTTTAGATTTTTCTAGAAAAATGGTCATGAAACGCAATCCGTAAGTGCAAATTGTGCACGACTCATACTATTGGAAAGGTTATTCAGATACCTTAGAAAATATTTTGGCTTCTCCATGATCTGGGGGTTGACTTTAGGTCAAAAGAGGCTCAAAATTGCCCATTGGTTCTTTAGATAAGAGATTATTGAACGACGATGGATCGTTTGTCCAAACTGCAAGTTTGAATTGCGGTATACTATTTGAAATATTATGCAAGCCAGTTCGATTTTTGAAATAGATTTTCTCATTTTGGAGACTTGAGTTTTGTAAAATGGGGCCCGAAAGGACCCGATGACTTTTTTAAGTAAAATTAGTTGTTCGTCCGTACGATCAGGTTGATTCGCGCATGAGGCAGACTGTTGAGAGCGCCTGGTGGCCTCTAAATTGATTTTCCGTACTAAAATGGTCCATTCATTCGCACCGTTTTTTATTCATGCATGGGTAGGACCATTGAAGAGGGTATTCAGTGCCCTTCAAATATTTATTAACATTTCACTCTGATGATGAAGCTGATTGGAGTCAAACGGGGCTCGAGAGCGTCCGGTGGACTCTAGATTGGTACTTGGAGTATAACATGTAGTTTATTATAAATATGGAGGTTCTAGGGACCTAAGGAGAGACTTAGGGGGTCCTAGAAAATGGATTTTATAGATGGATAGTCGATGAGCATGAAAATTTATGTGGATCAAAGTTTGAGATTAGGTACATTAAGTCCTAGTTGATATGATATTATCCTTTTCGGTAAGTACTTTAGTAGCTTTTGGCCAATGAATGTATCGCATATTCGGTTATTAGGATTATAGTGATTTTATGTTAAAGGTATTTCATAAGCAACTGATGATTGAGTATTCTTAAGAGTGAACTCTAGGTAGTCTTCTCTGATGGGTTTTTAGAAAATATTGTGTGACTTCAAGGCATACGATCTTTATTGATATCAGTGATATATACCTACATGTTTATAGGTTGTAGACGACATCATGTATCTTACCAAATCCATAGTAGTTTTAGTCATGTTTTGTATGTCGAAAAAAAGGTTAGAATCATTTGGAAGAAAAATAAGATTATTATCTAAGTGTATAGACTCATTTTTTCCACCGAAACAATAGCTAGGTGCGAGGAAATCCTAGTATGAGTGTGGTTTAAGGGTAAATTGGAGTGTTAGTTAAACAAGATGTCTGGAGTTATTTGGGATAGGAATCGAATTTTCGTGACGTCTTGAAGTATTCTGTAGTTAAGGTGTACCATATGTGGAAGCTCATGGACTAGTGTCCCCACGAGCACCAAGTAATCAAAATGTGTGTATTGAAACTTTTTTAGAGCGAACCAACAATTATAAAGGTATGGATAATGAAATCTTATCAGGTCTTGAGGACGGTTAAATATAATGTTTTTAGTGTCCTTCGGATACCTATTAAGGATAGTATGAAGGAGCATTAAAATCCTAGTAATGATTGTGTTGAGGTTCAGGTGATGATCTGACATTACGGCTCCATGTTTAGACGAGTCGTATAGTGTATGTATCGAGTGTGGCTTCCGGTATCGACACAGATGGGTAGTGTAATCCCTAATGTAAAAATATTTCTTGTGTAATTATAGGCATGATTCTAGGATGTCATGAAATAACTAGCATTAGTGTTGTGACACTCAATTTCATGGTGTACTAGGAAGTGTATTCGATATTTAGGCTGATGATGTCAGGTGGAGCTTGAAATAGAAATCAAGCTGGGGTGATTTCAGAGCATGATAGAATGTTGGCGTGTGTCAACGGTATATGCTATGATAGTCTTAGAAAGGTTTGGACTTGTTGTTGGAATGTCTTTCCAAGCTGGTAAGGATTGTAGTACTTGCTACCCTTAGAATGCAAACGACGACCGATGTGGACGCCACGTATACTTGGTTTGGGAAGAAACCAAAATTAATCTTACTGAAAATCTCGTGTAGTCAAAGTAAAAGGTGAGGTGAATGCCTCTATTGAATATATTAATTCCTATGGTAAGTTGAGGATTGCGGATACATGGTGGGAAGGAAGAAAATAACCTAGATGCAGTAGGTTGGTGACTTCGTCATTAGTAAATGGACAACCAATCAGGGAGGTTCATGCATGCTAAGGATGTGAGGGTGGGTCCTTAATCCTAAGGAGGGAAGTTGGGCATAAACTCCCTATAGAACTAATGGTTCATATGTTGCTTCCATGTTGCGAGAATGAATAGTTATGATTCGATTCATTATGGTTGACGATCCAATCCAGGTTATGTGGCTGAGATTAGTAATCAGTAAGAATGCTGGGGATGAGTGATATGACTTCAAGCATGTGGCGAATGTTTGCCTTATTAAATCAAAGTCGAATGCTTATGGGTGAAATTTATCGAGACGATTACTCGTTCCCTCTGACCCTCGTGTGTCACTTTCGGTTATGAAAATCGGGGATCAGTATTCTCACGTATGTTGTCACTAGGATTAGTACCATGTCATAATATGATACGATTGGGCCAGGTAGAGCGTGGTGGAACGAGTATGGTCAGTGCAACTCGATTACTAACGCCACAAAGTTTGCTCATAGTATTGGCCTTTCTTGGGATTATTGATGTTTTGACTGGACGGAATGGCATTCAGTGGCACTAGTTATAAAGAGAGATATAATGGTTTAAGGATATTTTATTGTGTTGGAAATCGAAGAAACTTAGCATACGGTGTTGCCTTGCCACAATAAGTGGATTAGAGTGAGTCTCAAGTGAGTGATCAAAGGTGAGACATCTAGATTAGGACTAGGATCATGACAGTGATGCAGAGAAAGGCGTAAGTTGAACACACGATGATGACATGGTAATAATATTACTTTTTGGAGTGAGAAATTAGCATAATATGGTTATTGGCATGCTCATGCGAGTTGTGTAATCAGAATAGGCTGAAAATTTATGGGATGCAGGACGTGCAGTCCTAAGATGGAATTGACTTTGGTGATGAATTTGATTATTAGTTGTATTTTCATTCGATCTTTAACGAGTGTTGATCGCTAGAGAGGGTTTCACATGAAGGCTCCATCATGCCTTTGAAGATAGCATGGGTAGTACTAGAAATTATTTAGATATGATCATCAAGTGAGTCGAGACTCGGAGTTGATTATTTAATGTTCATGGATAGCGAGATGGTGAGCGATAGAGCATGTTGCATGTTGATTATTTGGTCACAAAACCCGTATGGAGGTGCATAGTGTGACCTTAGTATTAAGAACTTAGATGATTTTGTTTTGGAGGATTTATTTGGATTATAATAGAAGTTGGTGAATCCCGTAAGCTTAAGGATTGACTGATCAAGAATTTCGAGGATAAATTTCCCAAGGAGGGAAGTTTCTAATACGCTGCACTGATATTTCATCTTAAATTTTTGTATAAATTGTGATGAAGTGAGGTTTGATTTTAATTATTGGAATTTGAGGGTCAAAATTAAATTAGGTAAAAAAATTTGGAAAAAAGGGTCATTCAAACAACATGGATGTCGTTATAAGAGAGAACCGAGGTCTTTTGGAGCGGAGGTTCAAACGACCTTTGAGTGACATCTCACTTCTTAATAGTTCAGGGTCGCACAAAGTTTGGGATCGAACAAGATGATCTTGTCGTTCGAATGAGGATCAATGTCATTTGGACGACATTCTATGAAAAAGTTAAATCTGACTTGCCCTTGTGCGCTGTCACATTTCTAGCCCTTAGATCATTGAGTTTTCAAAATCTGGTGAGCCCATATGGGCAAAAATAGGATTTTTGGTGTCTTTAGGATTTTTATAGGTCTTGGCTTGGTTCATTTTGGGAATTTGAAGGTAGAAGAAGTTGAGAGAGTGAGAGAGGTGGTCTTCCGCCATGGAAGAGCTTCTCTCCACCTCAAACAACCTCAAAACCACCCTAAATAACCTTATTCTTCTTTTATTTCACCACATTCATGCCTACAACACCCATTTCATCCATTGTTGGAGTGGATCTATGAATTTTGTTAAGTGTTGGGGGATTTTTGCAGAAGATGATGGAAGATTTCATGGAGTTTTGGCTGGGAAGATTAAATGGAACACATAGGGAGCATTTTTGGAGGATTCATTTGGTAACCCTAGAGACCACCTTTGGAGGTGGGGATTTATGCCCCAACACCAACCTTATTACCACCATTTTGATCCTAAGAGGTGGCAAAGCTTACTCTTAGAAGAGTGTTATTTTGTTGAAAAATAATGATGAATAAACATTTTGAAGTTTCTTCAAATAAAGAATGGGATTTTTATGAATATGGTGGATTTCCTAAAAAATTGATGTTAAACACTTTATGAAGTAAAATATTCGGGGAATGATGTTTATTTTACTAAAATATAGGGTAAAATAATATCCTAAAGTTTCTTGTAAAAAATGGGTATTTGGGGGAAAATGGAAATTCGCTAATTTAGAAGAAATTGAAAATGTCTTTATGTTTTAAAAAGCATGGTTTTGCAAGTATTGTGAATTTGTAGAATGAAATTTAGGTTTAACCCATTCAATAGTATTTTTAGGATACAAATTCATCTTCTCATGCATATGAACTTGTAATACATTGATAACAAATATGTGGACGAGTTTAAATGAGGTTTTGTTGGGTTTAGACAAGGAACGACAAAAATAAAATTTTAATCTTCAAAGTGTGTGAAAAATGGGTTAATAGTGTGATGAATATAAGGTTGTATGACTACGTGTATTTATAAAAAGGAAATTGTATTTTCTTTTAAAAATTATCATTAATTGTAATTAGACATCTTGAATAAAGAAGTAAATAAATGCCTAATTTAGAAATATGGTTAGCAAAGGATTTTGATAAGTGTTAATGGTTAAACATTGTGATGATGGTAAGACTTATAAATTTGGAAGGGAAATAATGGAATAAAGATGTTTCCAATTGAATGGAATTTTTTTCTATGAATGTTAAAGGGTGTTAAGGTGTTTAAAAACACTTTATAAGTTAGTATGGGTAACTTAATGGTGCTTTTAAAAATTTACATTTATAAAATTGGAGTAAAGGTGAGTAAAATGATAATTTTACGTAAAGTGGAACATTTTTAAGAAATAAAAATATTGGGAAAGGTGTTACACATGATAGTCCTAATGAACATGATTTTTGAAACAAAATCAAAGTTAAAGTGGGAAGGACATGAAATGATAATTTAAAAGTGTCACACGAGTTAGGGTGAAATCTCGAATTTTGCTTTGACCGGGTAAAAAGGGAAAGAATGTATAATGTGGACATTTGTAAAATGTTAAAAAGTATAAAATAAACTCGGATGACACCGAAATAATTAAGGAGGGCCCGAAGCCCTAGGGTGAGAGACCCAGAACCACTTGTCAAGCTATATGTTGGCGTCATCGACGGTATTGGGACCATTAAAGTACACAGTTTATTGGAAGTTTATGGGAATAAGATAAAGGAATAATGAACATATCAAGAAACGAGTTGTGTGATAAAGTTTATTAAGACAAACTAACTTGAATGAATTCATGAATGTTCCAATAAATGTTAAACTGGACAAGGAATATGTAAATTGATTAAAGTCTATAAAATAAATGAAAGGGAATGTGTAATGATAAAAGGGGTGAGTTAATCAACCTAAGAAGATGTAATATGTGATTTTACACAAAGGTGTATTGTGAAAATGTTTTTCAACGGTTAAAGAATCATTGTCTAGATCAGTGTTCACATGTGTTGAAAGAGGTTATTTTTAATGAAATAATACTATCAATTCTTTTAAATTGAAAGGGTAATTTCGGTAAAGTAAGGATTTATGTTAAACATAGTGTAGTGGTTTTAATTATTTAGCTGTGACACCTCGCTTAATAAAATACCAAGTGATGAGTCATATATAATATTTAACCGGAATCTTATCTGGATCATTCTTAAAATCATTGTCGAAAACTTTTAAAAACTTACTAACCACCTAGTATTTAAGAGACATGGTGAAAATTTTTATCTTTTTATTGAAGCCCAAACCAACAACACAATACGATTTCAAATAACCAACTCATAAAGAGAAACTAATCATACCACAAGTCTACTAGATGTATTAGCAGAATAACATCGACTACAAGAAAACTAATAAAGTTCAAAGTATAAAAAAAATACTGATACATGCCAAACTGAATATAAATGTACAAGCCCAAAGGTACAACTGAAATGTCCCTATCTAAAGAGAATGAGATAGGGGTCTAAGAAAATATCCTGCAACATCCATATATACTGCAGCTACATAAGACTGGAATAGAACAATTCTAGCATCCCTGTGGCTGGACACCTAAAAGGTTTCGAAAATATTTTACAGAAACGGTTAGAACCCAAAACATTTGAAAATATTTTGCAAGTGAATTTAAATACATGAAATTAAAATGCATGAATGCTCTTCATATTTAAGTTAGTGTCGTACACTCTCTTGAGTACACCTCACCCATCCACTAATGTGCATGCCTAACATTCTATACATGACCCACCTAGTTAACTAGTCTTGTCACATATATCCCATGATTTCCCGGTACTCTAACCCTAGTGGGTTTAGTATACTTTATAAGTTATTAATCACATTAACTTATTTAAGTCATCTCTCAATTAACACCATATAACATTCTCACGATTTATATCACTTATACGAATCTCATCATGTATATGAGTTATAAGTTATTATTCACACTAACTTAATTAATCAATTCTCATTTGAAACCATATAAAGATCTCCCAAGTTATATCATTTATACATTTCACACCATGTATATACCCGTATATAAATATGCACCATATATACGTATCATATATCTCAACATTGACACGCATGTCAGATATAAATGTTATCACCCATAAGTAGGAGGCAACCATAGTTCCCGCGAAAGTGTTTGTTCCATACCATAACGGCCCACCCCTATAAACAAACACTATGACCTGGGGATTACATTCACTCTGCATTCTCTATCCAGGGGACTCACCCCCATCACACAACCTCCTAAGATAGCATTAATATTGGTATGCTTTACTATAAATATTATTCACACAAATATTTATAAATCATATATATACTACACATCACCGTATATATGTTGAATCCAGGCTACCGGTGTACTAGGTCCGTACGCAAGCCTTATGCTTTACTATAAGTATTATTCACACAAATATTTATAAATCACATATATACCAAACATCACTATATATATAGTATTTCCAGGCTACCGGTGTAATACATACTTACACAAGACTAAATCATACAAGTCTACAACTCGTCTTAATTTCGATTAATCATACACTAATTATTTTAATTATCTTGGTGTCGCCCTAACAATTATACCCGGACTCTCTCTCTCTCTCTCTCTCTTGGCCCGAAATTCAAAATTCCCAATCCATCATTCTATGTCATTGAATTAAGTCTACCCACTTAATTAACAATGTTTCAAATCACTTAATCATAAATCTTAATCTCCAATTTAATTAATCCTCTAATTTATCCAAGGGTGATTATTAACAAATTCAAACCCTAAATTATAACCATAATTTCATATTCAACCTATACAAGAATTGTTCATCACAGAACAACAACTATAAATCACATTTCTCAAAACATTTAGTCACGAATCTGCCCAGATTTTTAAAATTCCATTTTGAGGCATTTGGATGCGTTTTTGGAGAAAACGCATCAGAGAACAAAATGTAGAAAACATTATTTTCTCGAGGGTGCACGGACAAAATCGCCATTAAAGCTATAAAACCTCACTTTCTGCCCAGAATTTACCCACAAAGCCCTCCAATACTTTTTTCTAAGTTCACCCATTTGATTATCACAATTTAACTACATCATCTACAGAAATTGGGGTATTAAAACCACATGATTTTATCATCTCTACAAATTTATAAATCCCAAATATGAAATCCCAAAATTAATATATAGAACAAACCCTAGCATATTAATTAATTCACACCTTCTTTAATATGAATATGAAAAATGCAATTTAACTAATGCAAGTTAACCACTTCCCTTAGATTTCTTAAACCATGTCCTTTGATGAAGATGATGGATTCGAATCAAGAATCTCCTCCCGTTCTTGAAGAAATCTTCCAAGATCCCCAAATTATCTTCTAAGGGTTTTCCTCTTAAGCTCTTTCCAATTTTAGTCTTCTAAAATGACTTTAAGTTGCCTTACACTTTCACCATTAGGGTTAAAAACTCAAATCCCGTTTTTGGGTGTATGGGCTTTATAAAAATGGCCAAAACTCTTAATTTGGAGCTCAATTATATCTAATTAAGTCCAGAACCCCATTATATACATATAGCCACTCATTTTGGACTATTTAGACCCTATCCGACTCAATCGTTCTCTCAAAATCAACATCCGGATTAATTTGTAACATCTTTCAAATTTAATACCTCAAAATACAACATAAAATAATCCAAAATATTTAATCCTCAATTCGCCAAATTAATAAATTCCTCAAATTTAAGATTCACAAATTATGAATTTAATTCCTCCAAATAAAATAAAATCTTTTTCTCCAAATATTTTATTTAATTAAAGGTCCTTAAACTTATGGGGTGTTACATACTTTCCCCCTTACCACAGAATTTCATCCTCGAAATTCAGATGAGCCTGGTACTTCCAGTATCGACTAGATTCGCAATCACTTTCCCTTAGCATTGATACACAATGTTATTGAGCGAATGTAATTAACAAGAGCGCCCATACGCCCTGTACCCGTGCTTAATCGCACAAAATAAAACCTGACTTTTCCTAGCCCTTAATCCATAATATAACTTCAATCCCACATTTATAACCTTCTAAAAACCCCCTCTCGGCATGAAAGTATACATATCCACTATCATGTAAAAAAAAGACAACACATACTACCGCGCCCTTACTATGACTAGTTTTCTTGCGCTAAATAAATCCTGAGTTGTATCTTTCCGCTCGACATTAAGTCCAACCACTCTGAATCACATAAAAAATGCCCCTATTCCACCGGATTTCAATTAACAATTTATACATTAATAGGCAACACATTTAACATACATAACCGTATATATGTGTTAGACCCTATCTTAGGTCAAACCTAGCAATGATAATTCATACCCTGGTACCGCGAACACCGAGTCTTACTATATCTATCCACTATAGCCCCAAACTATATCTACATAGTTGAAACTTGAAAAACATCCACACTACTCCCATAATTCTTGAAAGTATAAATGTCTCGTATAATTCTGTAACACCCTGCGTAATTAAATACCGGGTGGCCAGTCCCATTCTAAATTAAAAAAAAATATACAGTTGGATCATTCTTAGCATCACTGTTGAAAACGTTTACAACTCACCCAATACCCAATTAAGCTGGTGTTAAAAACTTTGCAAATTTTAATTCAACAAAATCCATTTTTAGTTTACAAATAACACAACACATATTATTCTACAACACTGATAACCGAATAGATAACACAAAAGAATTTAAATGCAATTGGAATAAACATTCCCAAATAATTATCCAATACAGTAATCCCAACAATAGTATATGTACTAAAATAACACAAATACAAGAGTATTTGACTCAGATAGAAAATAGATAACTAAATTCCTTTGGGCGACATGCCCTAACTAAAAGAACACTATGAATAAAATGAAGATAGGCGTCTAAGCAATACTCCATAGCTCAATAGATCATCATAATCAACTAAAGTTGGCGTCCCTGTTGCTGGACACCTGATATAGAACGTACAATAGAAAAGAGAATATGCAAGGATACGGGTCAGAGCCCGATGTAAAAAATGATTTTGAAAATAGCAAGTATTTAACAAGTGCAATAAAGCATTTATTATGTACATGTTAGTAACCATACTCTCATTTTATATTCCCACCTCTCATCTAGAGTGCACACTTAACGTTTCCTATTAATCTCTTAGTCAATGGTTCCTCTTCACTAATAACAACCCAGTTTTCTACATTTCTTCTACTACGGGTTTCATCACTTTTGATCATTCAAACCTTCATATTAACTACCCAAATTCCTTATAAAACTTACTACATGATATAACAAAATATGTGAATGATTTCTAATGCTCTAAACATCCTAGAATCATCAATAGTTTGAATTAAAAGCATATGTTTACCCTCTTTTTCCAGAAAATTATATACATGATATCTTCAAGAACACAACAATGATTTTCAGAATTTCTTCAATAGATTGATGAATATTTCGTGGATTACTAACTACCTACAACATGATTTTGATTCCTATATATTTTCAGATTCCATAAATCCATTAATAACTCTATCTTTTCATCTTCCAAACATGTAAAATCTCATTTTTATAACTATCCTAACATGGAAAATATACAAACTTAGATTGAAATTATCAAACAATTACCTCTAATGAAGATCTGATCCTTTAGGGTTGAATAACACAGGGGGTTCTCCCTTTCTCCGGCCAAATTTTGGTGGTGGTTGGTGGTGGTGACCTTTGGCCTTTGGTTCTCCTCCTTCCCAAGTAAACTTCTCTTGTTCCAAGCAACCTTTCACTCTCTCTAAGAAGATGACCTCTCAATATTGTGTAGAAGAGACGAATGAACCCACGTACAACTAATCTCCAAATACTTATAATAAGACAAAATCCGAAATCACTATTCATCCTCCTTGTAAAAATGACCAAAATGCCCTTTTGGGTTGTCTTTTCATTTCCAAATGACCCGAGACCCAAAATCAACTTCCAAATAGACTTTTCTAACTATTTCAACCCTTCCGGATGCAATGACGCAGTCGAAATGACTATAAGATCAATACAAAAATAAGTTCCCTTTTTAATTTAACAAATTAGTCCCGACACGTCCCATACCGCGTCCGACTAAAAATTCAAATTACTGAATTAATATCACACAGCCATATCAATAACATCACATTCATATATTACCTAAATATCTTTAAGTAATATTCAGAATCACTCATTTTAATATCCACAATTAGGATAAAACCCAAATGAATTAATTTATAATAAAATCCAATTAATCCATTAACTTAAAATATAACCCATTTTTAAAAGTCATTAAAATTACGGGGTATTACATACTTCTCCCCTTATAACAGAATTTCATCCCGAAATTCGAAAAGATCAATCATACAGGTAAGGTCAACTCTTAGTATACATCTCAGATCACAAGTAATACCTCCCATACAGTACATTATCGAAAATCCTTATTGACGTTACACCAAGTCTCACCATATAGTTTCAACTGAATCGAATTTAAACTTTACCCAATCTTCCCTATACCATCCTCGTGACAAAGTTTGGGAAGGAATGATCCTCACTTATTAAACAAATAAATCCTAAAGTCACAACTACTTACTGTTTCGGAATTATGAAAAATACTAAAATCCAACCATCTAGGGCTCCCATACACCCTATCGTACAACTTTCATTATAAAATGGATATGATTACCCGCATAATACTCTGATTTACCGCAAAGGTTATAAACTCATATCCTAAAGACCAAACTTATTTCAACTCCCAACGTTTATTAGTTTCATGCGTGGGGTGTCTCACAAGAGAAATCCAAACAAGGAATCCCCCCGATACACTACTACCTAAAGTAGTCGATCATCGAAACTCCTCAGGTCCTTAGTCAACAGTATATAACCTCTCTAAAGGTTTTATCGATGTCAAATAAAAGTCTACTCATCTACTTTCTTATTAAAGACAAGATGTTGGATATAATAGTACATACGCTCTCATATACCACAAGTCATTCCACGCCGCTAGTCCCATCATGTTCGGACATGCCTAAAGTAAGTAATCCTGTGATAAAAATCAGACCCACGTGATGACATGTAAAATATAGGTGTCCCACACCCCTCGGTGAGTCTACGTAAATAAGAGTGCTATAGGCTAAGTTTAGCAACCCTTTAGCCCATACAATATTAATCGCTACAAAAATCAATATACGCCTCATAATTCCTTAGATAGAAAACATACCCTCATTCGTGGGTGGTGGTTGTTGACTCCCACTATTATAACTTTGCTCTGATGAGTCAAGAAAATTTTTACCCCAAATATTCAGTTCTTGTTCACCACACTCCACTATATGCCCAAGCCTTTGAATATATTGCCTTCGTTAGGTAACACACACAATTCTCACATTTTAAGAACTTATACTGATGACTCTCCTCAATTTTCCATAATAGGGGTGACCTCGATTACGGTCATCATACTCGAACATACTTCATAACCTCCTAAGTACGATCTTCGCTGTCCGTCCAATGGCCCTCATCTTCAATACTTCTTGTAAGAACCCGTCCGAATGCAAATATGATTCACTAATATATACAGAATCTTACCAAAGAAATCAACAATACTAAACATAGGGCTCTACATCAAAGAACGCTAAGCTGAAAACACAGTAAGCCGTACAGATCCTAAAGGACAGTAGAACCTGATGCTCTGATACCACCTGTAACACCCTGCGTAATTAAATACCGGGTGGCCAGTCCCATTCTGAATTAAAACAGAATATACAGTTGGATCATTCTTAGCATCACTGTTGAAAACATTTACAACTCACCCAATACCCAATTAAGCTGGTGTTAAAAACTATCCAAATTTTAATTCAACAAAATTCATTTTTAGTTTACAAATAACACAACACATATTATTCTACAACACTTATAACCGAATAGATAACACAAAAGAATTTAAATGCAATTGGAATAAACATTCCCAAATAATTATCCAATACACTAATCCCAATAATCGTAAATGTATTACAATGACACGAATACAAGAGTATTTGACTTAGATAGAAAAGAGATAACTAAATTTCTTTGGGCGACATGCCCTAACTAAAAGCACACTGTGAATCAAATGAAGATAGGCGTCTAAGCAATACTCCATAGCTCCATAGCTTGTCATAATCCACTAAGGTTGGCATCCCTATTGCTGAACACCTGATATAGAATGTATAATAGAAAAGAGAATATGCAAGTAAACGGGTCAGAGCCTGATGTAAAAAATGATTTTGAAAACAACAAGTATTTAACAAGTGCAATAAAGCATTTATTATGTACATCTTAGTAACCATACTCTCACTTTCTATTCTCACCTCTCATCTAGAGTGCACACTTAACGTTTCCTATTAATCTCTTAGTCAATGGTTCCTCTTCACTAATTTCCATAATATGATTTCCATCCCATATCATAACCCCGTAAGTCCAATACCATACGTCGTATAACCATTCATATACGTTTTCCATTAACATGCATCATTTCACATTAATATGAATTAAGCTTTTCAAATCTATAAGAATAAACATTCATTAACTTAATTCAATTCTTTTTCTCAATTCACCTTTATCCACAATTATCACACAGTAGATGATCTAAATACTTTATACACATATACATTTAATTCATTATATATATATATATATATATATATATATATATATATATATATATATATATATATATATATATACACACACACATATATAATACGACACCCCGAGTCACAGCTGCGGTGCATGCATTACTCTACTATCATGTCCCAGTATCGCTGGTCACCGAATAGGGGACTAAAGGTTCGGTAAGGATTCCTCGAACCACAAAAAATAACATATAAATTGGAGACGAACATAGTTCTCATACCCATGGGCCACGCACATACCTACGTTCCTATAGTCAACGGACTTATCAACTCACCGATAAGTCTTTCATAGATCGAGGTTCTCGAGCTACAAATCAAAAATCCCATGGATTCATCAAGATATGACTGCCCTCACGCGCAAACCTCCCACTGATAGCAAGTAAGCTAGGTATGTCATACACATAAATCATCAATCAATCAAATAGGTGTTATCATCTACCTATAATATAATATCAACAAGGTACTCACACTACCCTATGAGAATTCCCATATGTAGCATTATATCTCTCAAATCATACGTATTAAAATATTATGACTCTACTTCTTTAATTTTATTATCCCAGAGTCTCACTCATTACCCAAGGTTTAAATAGGTTTTTCCTCAATATATTTATTCAGTAAGAAAATCACTAATATCCTACTGGTCCACCTCATCTTATCTCCCGAATTACTACGAATTTAAACTCTCCCTTAATTAGGGTTAAAACCGAATGTTTCTAATCTCTTATAAACACATCTTCTATCAACTAGGATTGAATACCATCATCACATGGCTCATAGTCGATAGTGTTTCATTCACACTATATGACTTATCAACAAAATCAACATTCTCGCAGCCTATAACATCTCTCCACTCCCGACGTCGTTAACGTTCATGCGCGGAGCGTCTCGCAAAGCGAAATCCATACAAGGAACCCCTCCAATACACTACTACTTAACTTTGTCAATCGTGGAGGTCCGTCAACTTCAAATACACAATCGGGATAACCTCATCCCCTCTTTCAACCAAATGTGGTCTGAACTCCCATCTCTATTCAGGAGCCATACAACTAAGCCCTTGTACTACACTCAGTCCTTGCGCAGTCAATAATGAGCTTAAACTCAGTCCTTGATGCTCAAATTATAACCCTAAGTCTACCCAGGTGTTATATTAAATCTCCCCTACTGGACTTATCCTTAATCCTCATGCATACAAACTAGAATCCAACACATGAATCTACCAATCGAAATTTCTATAATTATCATAATTATAATTAATTAAGTCCCAATTAAATCAATTCAATTCTTAACTAGGGCTTACGGAACCTTCCTAAGTCCCATTATATCCAATTAATTATCACCGAAGATTTAGAAAAGGTTTGGGATAAGAACAAGCATTAAAAGAAACAACTTCACAAATTCTGGGGAGGTCGATCGATCGAAGGCAGGGGGTCGATCGATCGATCGCCCAGATAACAACCCAGTTTTCTGTATTTCTTCTACTACGGTTTTCATCACTTTTGATCATTCAAACCTTCATATTAACAACTCAAATTCCTTATAAACCTTAATACATGATATAACAACATTTGTGAATGATTTCTAATGTTCTAAACATCCTAGAATCATCAAGAGTTTGAATTAAAAGCATATGTTTATCCTCTTTTTCTTGAAAATTATATACATGATATCTTCAAGAACACAACAATGATTTTCAGAATTTCTTCAACAGATTGATGAATATTTAGTGGATTACTAACAACCTAAAACACGAGTTTGATTCCTATATATTTTTAGATTCCAGAAATCCATTAACAACGCTATCTTTTCATCTTCCAAACATGTAAAATCTCATTTTTATAACTATACTAACATGGATAATGTACAAACTTAGATTGCAATTATCAAACACTTGCCTCTAATGAATATCTGATCCTTTGGGGTTGAATAACACATGGTGGTTATCCCTTTCTCCGGCCAACTTTCGGTGGTGGTGACCTTTGGAATTTGGTTCTCCTCCTTCCCAAGTAAACTTCTCTTCTTCCAAGCAACCTTTCACTCTCTCTAAGAAGATGACCTCTCACTATTGTGTAGAAGAGATGAATGAACCCACGTACAACTAATCTCCAAATACTTATAATATGACAAAATCCAAAATCACTATTCATCTCCTTGTAAAAATGACCAAAATGCCCTTTTGGGTTGTCTTTTCATTTCCAAATGACCCAAGATCCAAAATCAACTTCCAAATAGACTTTTCTAACTATTTCAACCCTTCCGGATGCAACGACACAGTCGAAATGACTATAAGGTCGATATAAAAATAAGTTCCCTTTTTAATTTAACAAATTAGTCCCGACACGTCCCATACCGCGTCCGACTAAAAATTCAAATTACTGAATTAATATCACACTACCATATCAATAACATCATATTCATACATTACCTAAATATCTTTAAGTAATATTCAGAATCATTCACTTCAATATCCACAATTCGGATAAAACCCAAATGAATTAATTTATAATAAATTCTAATTAATCCATTAATTTAAAATATAACCCATTTTTAGAAGTCATTAAAATTACGGGGTATTACAAATTCAACCTTCCTCTTAGTGTACCTTCCACTCTCTTGTGGTTAACACCAAATAACCATGCTATCCCATGATACATAAATATATACACTATAATTATTTTGGCTAACACATCCACTAATATCCGTCTCACTCACGAATCCTAGTGATAGAAAATCGTAGGTTGTGACGCACTCATTGTCACTTCCAAACACACCCATGCTTAATCATTCCATAATTCGGGTGACAACTTATTCCCATTCCTCAAGAATATACCCAAAATCATTTTCTTTGCGTCTTCTCCCCGAATCTGCTAAGTGTCTTCACAGTAGAGGCTCTGGATCCTCCCAGGGTCTCGTGCATAATTGAACAAACCTTCGATCATCAATTACGTAACCATATTTGTCTCAATTTTGGCCCCCTCTTTCTCGGCGTGGCTATATCCTCCAAATGTTTTAGATGACTTTACTCATCACTATTAAATTCTTCAGGATATTACCTCACTTATCAACTTGTGGTGCAAAGCTTCGCAGCGTTTCTTTTTTAACACTTTTACGATCCACTAGATATATCTCTTACTGGCTCTCTACTCAACGCGTTTTCTACACACGATCACTAGTTGTCATTAAATGTGATGACCTTAAATCCAATGACATCTCCACACTTCCAACATTTTATCAAGGCTTATGCGTATAATAACGCCCAGAATAGCCCAAAACAACTTTTCCCCAATGCACTATTCCTCAGCATTGTTGGTCTTCGATTTTCGTAAAGCCCAAAGCATACATCCGGGACACTCAAACTCTCTCCCTATACTCACAAGTCTAATCATGGACTCCTATGTCTTTAAAGGACTCATATATTACTGTGCTCACACTATCACTAAGCCTCTCCGCTCCACGACAACCCAACGTACCCTGAATATCAACAGTAAATGTACTACACACTGAGATCCAATATAACTAGACAACTACACTCTATGAATCCTACTTCACACAATATTGCCGCTATGATATTGTTGAACCCTCTTCTAGGTGAGACATCTTAAGAGAATATACATTCGGAACTGAAACAATGAACACGATAGCCTTACTATGATCGCCCACCATTACGAACCCGTCCGTATCCAAGATAAAACCATACCTCAATTACCACCTATCAAAGGATCTAGTCCTCAAGAAATACATCTTCTCAATGTACCCACCCATTCCTTTCAAGTGGAACTGAAGAGTACCCCACTACTCCATGGTAAAAATACACATACTAGTGATATTAACGATACTTCCACTAAATCCATTTCTCACGCGAAACTAGTACTAATACATTAATGTGACCTGTTTGCATAACAAAAAACATACCCCAATCATCTCAAAATTAGACTTGTAGTTTCATTTGCCCATAACACTATCGGCTCAATGATTATTAGACATAACACCCACATCCTATACAAAAAAAAACTTCTCTAATAGATGCCCCTACTAGGCATCCAGCTTCTATCCCCTGAATCTCCAAGGACAAGACCCATTCATGTGTCTTTATACTTTTACACATTAGACACATTTCTGTGTCTTTCCCCATTCTCCTTTCTCTACACCAACTGGCCATGTAGGGGCCATCCTTGTCTCGGACCTGGTTGACTTAACCCTGATTACTACCCTAATTCTCCCTTTGGATCCATTGATCCAGTAGACTGGTTGTTGGCCTTGAAGTCCCTAGCTAAACCCACCGTCACTTGATGGAAATTCTATTGATCTCAATCACTAATTGGGGTCCCTTACTGAGTAATTCTTCCATTGGAACCTTACTAGCACTAAAAATATAATCTTACTCTTCTGATAGATTTTTTAACTCCCTAAGTTCCCCTGTATCGAGAGCATTGATACTAATGTAAATGCACAAACTTGACGACAACGACACTAGTCATTCTTGAAAAAATATGTTTACAAGATTAATAAAAAAAAGTTATAAGTTGAGTAAAGTCCGAAATAAACTCGTTGAACGAAACTCTTTTCAAAATGAACACTGGATGTGTTAAAACAATTTTTCTGAATATGTTTTCTAGATTCGTTAGTTTGATTACCTTGAGCTTTTAAAATAAAAACGTTCAATTTAAGTCTCGATTACAATATTATTCACCAAAGTAATTAAGAATATTCAAGCAAATAAGACACATGATTTTTAACATGGTAAAACCCTAAAATAAGGGAAACATCCACGACCCCCTCTACGGAGCAAAACAAAAAGTCCACTAGAATCACAACCAAGTTACAACACTAAAGAATGCAACTAAGAACCAAAATACAAGATCAGAAAATGTACCTACCTGAGTTACTCCACTCTTAAAGGAATTCTATCTTGATTTATTCTTCTCCACGCAACTTCTATTTTATCATTGAATCCCGGATTCCAGTAGCCCCACAAACAAAATATCTCACCAAGAACCATAGCTCTTAAGTGTTCGTGTTAGAGTGATAGTGTTTGTGAATTAAACTAGATGCAATAATGCTTTTCACGCCTCTCCATCAAATAAATACAAGCAATATCCTATTAATTACAAACCGCTTCTATATGAAATAAAATTAATCTCAAATATGCTTCGAATTCAAGACTTCAAAAATTTTAGATTCGGAATAAAAAAATTCCAATCAAGTTATGTTTAAAAATTATTTATCTCCAAAGTATATTTCACCAATTTGTGAAATTAATTTTTCAAACAAAAAAATTATTTCTCCAATCTGAATATAAGCCACAACAATAAGTCTTATGTTTCAAATTTATTTGAAACTATATTCTTGGATAAAAAAAATCAACAACAATAATACACAAATGATCCAAGAAAACAAATAAAGAACCCTAAAAATATTAGTGTGAACTAAATGGTTCTTAGAGAAAATATATTATTTGAAGAGGTCTTCAAATATCCACAACTCAGCAATATCCTAACACCAATAATCCAACAAGTACCCAACTCAAATAAAATCCCATGATATTAACACTCACACAAAATGGGTTTATTATTTTTGTATTTATACAATAAAGGCTTTGGGTATTTGGTTGGAGAAATAAAACTGAAATTTATATGATGAGCTCGATTTTGATTTTTCCTTGGTGTTCAACAGATCAAGTTAGTTCTCAGTTTTCTGGTCTGGTGAACCAATCCCACTGCCGTCATTATCTTAAGATCCGGTGATGGGATCTGGCGATCTCGATTTTTGGTGACGAAATCTTAAAGAATCTCCAACGATCTGTACTTTCCGGCGAAATCTCTAATGATCAACCTTTTTCGGCTTCAAACTCAATCCGGTGAAGAACGAATGTTCTTTAGATCTCAGTCTCGGTTTTTTTCTCCGGCTACAGTTTCTCTCTTTTCGACGACAACTTATCTCTCTCTCTCAATTTTCGGTGTCAACAGATGACGACGGCTCCAGCGGCGTCGAGTCTCTTTCTAGATCTCTCTCAATTTTTCTCTCTCAATGAGGATGTAGAAGATTAGTTTTCTCTCTCTCTATATATATACTATTCTATCAACCGCCACTGCAATACCCCGCCCTAGAAAATTGGTATTTAACATCATTTGAAGTGTTTTCTCCTAAGAAAAATTAGAGGAATAAATAATCCAATTGTAACACATCAAGTAATACGTAAGGTGGCGTATTACGTAAATGGTTTAAACAAAAACAAAATCCAATGATGCATGTGTCACATTAATGCGTATTTAATCTCTAATAGTATTGGCTAGGATGTCCATTAGGTTTGAGGAAAAAATATTCAGGAACGGATGTGACACAGACAAGGTTAATACGATGAAACATTTAAAGGGTACGAAAAGAAAAATAACGCAATATGGGTTAAACGAGATAGTTTTATGTTGCATGGTTCACATGAGTTTTATCTTGAGTTTATATAATTATTTTAAGCACTTTGGTTAAGTTTCGTGCGATTCGGACAAGCAACGAATGTTATGCAAGCATGTGTACTAACTGTCTTATGACGCACGACACAGCGAAAGTCTAGTCTTGTGCAAATTTTTTAGGACGTCTCGGGAGGTCAAAAAAATATTGTGAATATATTTTTTTAACTCACAAAAATTTAGGAAATATTATTATGAAGAGAAAAATCGAAAAAAAATACTTTTGTACGGAGGTCCCGATTCTTGCGCGCCTTGTATAGGACAATTCGGGAGACCAAATGACTATTGTAAATATGATTTTTCAGACAAAAAAATTGCAAGGAATATAATTCTTAAGTTAAAAATTTCAAAAAAAAGATTTTTTTTTGGGCTAGTACCAAAAGTGACACAACACAACTTTTGTGGGTGTTTTTAGGCATTTTTCAAATGAATTTTTGGGGTCACATGTTTGGTGTATGTGTAGTCTCTTTAAAAACTTATTATGCAGATCTTGGGGAACCAAATTACACCCATTGGGGCATTCAAAACCTTGGGTTTGTTGGTCAAGGGTGAAAAGCTTCCATAATTACATTACAAGATAAATGGGAGGGAAATACTTGGAGCCTAAACTCTCAAACATTTTCAGATTATATCTCCATCTTCTAGCTCTTGCAAGAATTGTTCTTCCTTCCAAATTAGTGGTCCTCCTTTGCCACCACTTTTCACCATTAAAACACCACATTGGAGGTCCCCAAACTCCATTAAAACACCTCTCAAACTTGGGACAACTCGTAGGAGATTTTGAGATAAGTTTTTGGAGCTCAAAGGAAGTCTTGTTGGGTGATTTTAAAAGGAGTTTCTCATAGTAGAATAAAGATTAGTTCATAGAGCTTTAAGATTAATTGGGAGCTTGAAGAGCGGTCTATTGTTACTCCCTTTAGGGCCACCTTTGGAGGTGGGGGAGTCACCCACCTTCTCTAGCATTATTTAAGGATATTTTGTGGTGGGAAATACTTATCTCTTACTAAGTTAAGTTGATGATGATATTAGTATGAGTATTTTTCATCTTGTTGATATTAGGTGTGTAGAAATAGTCATCCATGATTAAAGATTAAATAGTACATTATTTCAAGATATAATTTAAAAGAAAAAAAGATTTTCTATACTTGAAATGGGTCTTGTAGTAAATCTATGTTTAACTTGATTTTCTACATATTTAGAGCCTAAAATAATTTGATTAAGGTTATAAGTGCACTAATATACTTATTAGTATTATTCTCACTTTTTTCTATGAAAGTGGGCAATTAAAATGAAGGATTGAATGGGTTTTAAAATGGATAGTTTTTAGCCCACTATTCATAAATATTTTATGAAATAAAATGTTTTAAACTCAAGTTTTAAGGTGAATAAATGATTTATTTGATGTGAAGAACACTTGATATCTATATGCACTTTTTATGAGATTAATATAGTAATTTTAATGTTGATGAATCATTATGAAATGAGCAAATGGATTTTCATTTACGAAGTGTACTATTTAGTTTGTTAAACTAAGTTTTGGGGTTAAAAGTGTAAATAAGTGAAAGTGTAGTCTTCTTGCAAACTTTGGGTGAAAATGTAAATAATAAAAGTCTAGAAGACTTAGTGTGAATAAAATGACTAAATATGAGTCTTTATACAAAAAGTCATAATTAAAATGTGTAACACTATGTTTGAAAGATAAGAGTGTCAAATGTTTGAATATTGACGAAATGAGTTTTAAGTTGTCAAAAGACATAATTAAAGTGTGTAGGCTTAAATATGAGAAATAAGAATTTAATATTTAAAAAGCGTGATTTTTTATATTAAAAAGGGTTAAAATGCAAAATATGTAATTTTGGCGAAGTGAGAAGTTGAATAAGTGTTTTAATGAGTAAAATGCCTGAGTATTGAGCTTGGAATATGAAGGGGTTATTTTTGTGAATAACACTTGAAAATGATAAGGTTGCACATTTTGGTAAAGAAAAATGGTAAATTGGTAATTTACTTAAGGTGTGACGTTTTTATGAAATAAAATACTAAGAGTGTTTTGCACTAATTTGGAAAGAATAATTTAAGCCCTTAAAATTATTTTCGGGATAAACATCAATGAGTGCGTGAGAAAAAGGACTTTAATGGAATATAATGATTCCTAAATGAATAGTGGAAAAATGGACGGTTAAGTCCAAGGCTTTAGCCTCGGCTCGAAAAAGGCAAATTAATGTGAACATTATGAAAATATTGAACACGTTGGTAAGATAATTATATTGTATGATGCCATGATAAATAATTAAGCAGGGATATGTTCTCCCTAGTGGTGAAAGACCCCAAACCAACTGCAATAATACATGGATGCGGAGACCGGTGGTGTGAGGCCACGATGTCCGTGAGTGTTTGTTGGCGGAATCCCTATAGATAATGATAAGTAATGAATTGAATATTCATAAAAGAGGCACAAATGGATGGGATTGATCCAATAATTTATTAATGCAAGAATAACATATTAAATGTTTAAGGTTCATATGGTAACATGGGATGGTTAGGTAAGGTAACTTAATGATGCTTAAGCTACCTAATGAGGCTTAAACCATAAGAAACACAAGCGTGTGTTATATGAGGCTTTCGAAAGGAAAAAAGGTAGTTTTCTAACATGATGTGTGCGTGTGTTGATGAAAGTCTTATGATATGGGTAAATAACTCGGGCATGAGTTAATTGAATGTAGAGAAATAAATGCTCTAAATGAAAATGAAAGGTTTCCCAAACAAAGGATATATGTTGACTATGCGTGAGTTAATGAGAATAAGTGCTAGTTTTCGAAGCATGATAATACAAAATGACTATTTTGTAAGGCTAGGAAGGCCAAATGGAACCAAATTACATTTTTGTAATAAAAATGGTTAAATACATTGGCACATGTATTTTTGAAGGTATATATGTAGATATATACGTATTTCACATGCATTTAGTGTAGCGTGTGAGTATTCCTTTCTGCCGTTTATTTTTATACTGCATTTGTATATGTTCCCACTGAGCATTCGGCTCACATCCGTCCTTTGTTAGGGCAGGTTGCATGTCATTCCATATTTTGAGAATGTTGTACACGTAAGTAGTTACTTTCTTTATGATTAGTAGATCTTTTTACATGACCTTGGGGGCACTCCCCTTGGCTCACATCACGTAGTAATTATAAATTTGACTCGCATGCTAATAAGTGTAACATTAAATACTTTTAAGATTGGATTAGAAACATTATATAGGGTGTTTAATTTCACTTCACAATTAACATACGAACCGGATCAGGTTAGTCCTTTAATAACCATTATATCCGGGTCGGGGCATTACAAAATGGTATCAGAGCTTTAGGTTCAATGTTCCTTTCGGGTGTGACGTGGTGAGGTCGGTAGTGAATCTTTTGATGTCGTTGTTAGTTAGATCCCATCACGCTTTCCTGATGATGGTTTTTATTTGTAACTTGATGTTAAAGTTGAGGTATTGAGCATGTTGTGCCCTCCTCTTTGAGCTGGTGAGAGGCTAAGTTAATTGCCATTATTATTTCCCTGCATTTGTTCTGGTAGTGTTAGCTAGCAACTATTGGATTTTGGTGTAGGTTGTTAGGTGGGGGAACCCTATTCTTATGGGAGAAGTATCATGTGTAAGTTTGATGATTAGAATGTGTTAATGATTTTAGTTTCATCTTACCTGGTATGCTTGCAGTTTCATCTACGGGATTAGGTGACTAAGTAGTATGACTTGTGAATAAATAATTCTATGGAAATCGGAATGACTAAGTAACTTGATTAAGTTTTGGGTTTAGATAACCTTGACGATTTCAAGTGATTTAAGAACAAATCCATATATTCCTTGGGAATTAGTGTTAAAAATTTTGATGTTGAATTATGATTTTGGAAAAAGGAGGTCGTATTGGGAAATAGGATCTTTTGTGTCATCAAAGGTATTGGCCTAAAAGTTTTATAGGTAGTACCTGATGCCCAATATCCTACTAAATTTTTTATAGTGGTGATAAATTGCGATCTAGAAAATGAGTGTGATGGTTACGTAGTGAGGCACGTGAGTTGTCGTGGCTGAATAATCACAGAGGTTAAATGATAGGCTATGGTGAGTTTGATCTTGGGTTAGTATTATGGATAAGCAGGTGAACTCATGATTGCTCCTTGGATATATGTACTAAGGTTAATCTAATGAAGTGTCAATGCAAGTAATAGGCTTTCCCTAATAATGGTGAAATTAAGGTTCTACCACGTAGTACGGTACGGTCGACGTCTCTCGTGGATATTATGGGATCCCTTATGACTTCATGAATATAGATTTCCGACTAGTATGACACATAGTGATTGGGATTAGTGTTTGGCCTTTGAGAAAATAATTTAACGGCCATGCTCGAGTGTTATACTTGAAAGGATTTTTTTTCATGATAACTCCTAGGCTAGGATATGTGTGTTCAATTGGAGTCGATTGACGTAGTGACTCTTCCATGAAGCATTGGTAAAAATTATCATATTGAGGAATGCATAGGCTATCGGTGATTGTAATACAATTTAGTTATATCATTTTTGGCAGTACCTTAGAGTTAGTGCCATGGTTTTGTTTATAAGCATTCATTATGGTATAACTTGGGGAGAATATCGATAATAGGTTGATACATGCTAGGTTTTACACTCGGGAGACTTAGGACACAATGATGTTCATCATGGTTTTAGAAATATCACTCGGAGTCGAGTGTTAGGCTTAATTATAGCACCTGTGTGTGCTACCCGTATGGCTTAGTATGGCACTGGTGAGGAAAATCATTGGGTATTTGGCACGAGTCATACTTGAAAAATTGAGTTGACGTTGTAACTAGTCCTATAGTTGTAATTTGGGATTATGTAAGACGTTTCCAAGAATTGTAGCGATGATTCCTAAGGATGTATTTATGTAATTATTGTGTTTCTCTAAACGAGAAGGATCTCATGGTTTGAAAGTTAGCACTCGCATGTTGAAATTGTGGATACTTGAGTATATTAGGTCAATAACTAACGTTATGTAATGAGAAATGTAACTTTGCTTTGGTATGAAAGATAATGAGTAACCTCGGTCTTAAGGAGGGAATCCTAGCGTTTTAGCTTCGCAAATGAATCAATTCCCAAGTCGTTGTCTTTAAAAATGGGTAGCCGTGATTAATGATTCAAGCTAGGGCACGTGGCTAAGCTAATACTTTAGCGTACATATGGGTCAGTGAAAATTTTAGGCTTTAAGCGTACGTTGTGGTTCGTACTTCGCGTAGCGAAGCTAATACTTTAATTATTATTATTATTATTATTATTATTATTATTATTATTATTATTATTATTATTATTATTGTATTACGATAGGTATTATTATTATTATTATTATTATTATTATTGTATTACTATAGGTATTATTATTATTATTATTATCATTACTCCTTATATGTATATTAGTGTGTTGAGAAAATTATAGCTATGGCTCCTAAACTTTGGCGATTGTAATGATTTGGTCCATCATGTTTTTTCCCACCATTTAGGCCTAAAAATACTTTAACTTTATATGGTTGTCCATTCTATTACCTTTTTCAGAAATATCCCCAAAATTTACATTATAATTCTCATCTTAATGAAAAATTATAAAAAATACTTTTAGCACTTTAAATAAGGATTTCTAATGTTATTTTACTAAAGTCGAATCGTAATTATATATTTGATATACATAATGAAATTAATTATTCAAATCAGAATATATACCAAGTTGAATAAACAATTATGAAATGGATAATTAGGGCATCCATCTTAGAGATTGATTTAGAAAAACAATTGTTCGGACAGATAATATTATATTGTTTGTTTCTAGAAATTCAAAACACGCGTGTATTAAATATATTATTTACTACAATGTAGATTGTTTCCAATATCTTTTAATTGACCTTTTTTGTTAACTTTAAACATGACAAGATACCACGACACAAAAGGACACGAATCTCACCTGACTTGTGTTATAGTCTTATTAATTTTTTTCACATGTTTTACTTGGTTTAAAAATCATCAATTGTTTTTCCTTTTCAGTTGGATTTTTAAACGAATGATATGAGCATAAGATTTATAATATAAAAAAGATTAATTAATATATTTGAACTATTTTAAGGGAATACTACACACATATGTATACGGGTGATCCTGGTCGCCTAGAAAGAATGGAACAAGAGCTCCACGAGGACAAACATTAGCTCCACATCCATACCCCTAGCCCCTAAACGTGAAAAAATTATGGTCGATGAAGGAGTTCACGGTGAGATGGAGACCACTCCAAGCATAAGAGCTCGCTATATAGAAGGAATCGCGAAGGGGTCGTATGCTGATAAATTATGACACTTTAGAACAATAACGAGGCCTTCATATGCCGCATCTTTCCGTCCAGCATGTGAGAACTAACATATAAGTGGTTTGAAAGGTTATCACATAGGTCAATGACCAATTTTAAGCAACTCGCAGAGGCCTTCACCCCCAGGTTTATCATCAGTAGTTCCCATCCTCTTCGATGGACTCACTTATCACTATGAAGAAGAAGCTCAAGAGACCTTGTGTGAATATGCCCAAATATATTGGGAATCCTACAACAAAGTAAAGTATTGTTCTAAGGAAGTGGATGTGGATTTGTTCAAGACTGACTAGTTGAGCAGCTCAATATGGCACCAGTCCCTCACAAAGAAGGAGTCCATATCCATTGACGATCTCATGTCAAGGATTAAGAAGTATTCAAAAGTTAAAAACGCAATGGCTATAAGAAAGGATGAAAATGGTATACCGAACGGAAGTAAAAATAAAGACAAATACAACGCCCCCTATGAGGGGAAAAATTAGAATGTGGGGGGGGGGGGGGGGGGAGGTCAATTGGTAGTGATAAAGATAACCCCCACCAAAGCCTATTGCTCAACCGATGTATAAGATCGTATACGAGGTGAATGATATCCATCGACAAAAAATAGTTCCCTTTGATGTTCCTACTACAAGGAATATGGGCAAAAAATTTAGAAGTGTAAGGCGCTAAAATTGCACTTGGAAGAGCTAGACCAGGAAGATCATGGGGACGACTATGTAGAAGAGAATAGTGTAAAGCCCAATGTGGAATGTTACCAAAATCCCGACAATGTCCAGGACAACAATAAAATGAAAGTTGAGGTAGCAGTTATACATGGATCCTTAAGTCCAAATCAGAATTAAGGCAATGATGTGAAAATGGAGATAAAATAAAGTTACTACAATTATGGAGTCTTTACATATTGATCTTGCCAAAACATCAGTTGGGAAAAATCAATGACTAGAGGACATTGAGTACAACAAGAATATTATTTTTACGAAAGATGACATAGTTAAAGTTAGAACCACACACCATGACACACAATGAAGCATTAGAAATAACTTTTAGAATAACCAATCGGGATATGGACAAGCTATTTGTGGACCATGGAAGTTGTTCGAAGTTCATATATCTGAAAGTGTTGAATAAAACCGATCTCAAGTTGGAAGATCCAAAGGAACTGAGCATCCATTTGGTCGAATACACTAGAAAGATGACAATGCCCCTAGGAAAAGTGGTACTCTCAATGGGAACTCGAAGCATATCTAAGGTTATAGAGTTTCTAGTAGTGGACATCGATTCACAGTATACCGAGATCTTGGGGAAATGATGTCTTTATGCAGTGAAGGTAGTTCCATCCCCCTACCATTAAAAACTCAAAAACATCACTAATCGAGGGTAATGAAGGTAGATGGAAACTAGGATGATGCTCGACAATGATTTATCGCTACCATCCAACCTAAGAAAGATAAAAAAAGGAAAAGAAAGTTACGATAGAGTTGACCATATAGGGAGCCACATCCTCTAAATAGAAACTAAAGTATGGATGACCGGGGGTAAAAGTAACAAGGGTGGCCCTAACAGATAGACTCATAGAACCACTGTAAAAAGTTATGTTCGAAGACTCTTACCAAAGAGAAAATTTTTTATTGGTAATTCATTTACCAGTAGAAAAATGAAAGAGCTCATCTCTCTACTCAAAGAGAATCAGGATATATTTCCTCAGTAGCCAAATGATATGCCCGATATTGATCCCATATAGTTATGTTTCACAAACTTTATATGGATCCAATGCTCATACTAATTACCTTGAAGTCACGTAAAAAAACTACAGAAAAGCAAGAGGCACTAGACGATGAAGTGGGGAAACTTCACAAGGTAAGTTCCATTAAAGAAGTTGAATTCCCCATATGGATATCAAACCCACTCATAGTCAAGATAATCAATGAGAATTAGAGATTATTCATAGGCTTCATCAACCTAGACAAAGCCTATTGCAAAGATAACGTTGCATTGCAGAAGATCTATTAGTTGGTCGACACCACTTCCTATATCCCTTTTTTTTAGGACCGACTAAAGAAAAACATCATTAATCACTTCCATAGAACTATACTATTACACAGTCATGTCATTTGGACTAAAAAATGCAGGTACGAACTACCAATGACTGGTCACCCATATATTCAAACATCAATTAGGTGACACCATGGAAGTCTACATAGATGATATGGTCATAAAGAGTATGACAATGGAGACCATCTAAAATATATGGAAAAATCATTTAAGGTCATTAGATATTGTAGGATGAGGATTAACATAGTTAAATGCTCTTTTGGAGTACAATTTCAAAAGTTATTGGGCTACCTAGTTAGTCAAAGGGGAATTGAAGAAAATCATGACCAAATTGAGGAGATAAAAAATGTTAAATCACATAAAATATTTAAGAATGCTCAAAAGTTGATCAGAATCTTAGCAGAACTCAATCGTTTCATCTATAAGTCATTTGAGGAGTGATAACAACTCTTTCAGATCTTAAATAAAGAGAATGGTCAGGCCTAAAATGAAGAATGATCAAAGTCACTTGAAGAAATCAAGATTTACTTAAGCTTACAACAACTCTTCACAAACCCAAATCGGGATGATCCAGTTTACCTGTATCTTGCTATGTCCAACTACAAAGTTAGATCGACCTTAATGTGTGAAAAATAGGGGAATTAAGACCTAATCTATCATGTCAAAAAAACTTTGCTGGATGCCATAAGACGCAACCTTCCATTTGAGTAACTATCTCACTCTCTAATAATGAGTTCACAAAAGTTAAACCACTACTTTTAAGCCCTTGTAATTATCGTTATCACCTTTTTCTCACTTAAAGAAGTCCTTAGAAAAGTCGACCTCTCTACACGGATGCTTAAGTGGTCGATGAAGTTGAGGAGGTTTGATTTCCATTATCATCTAATAACTGCTATAAAATGAAAGGTGTTAGTGTCTTTCATTTTTGATTTCATTGGAGGGCATGGACACAAAGAAAGGGAGTTCATTAACCAAATGACTATTGAGAAGATCGACCGTCTCAGCAAATTGATGCTCTATGCTGATGAGTCCCCCAACTAAGAAGGTTTAGGAGTGGGAAGCATTCTAGTACCCCCAGATAAAATTGTGCCAAATAAAAGAAACAAACTTTCCTTCTAAGTATCCAACAATAAAGACGAAGGCTCTATCCCTTGGCGAGAGTCACATTGAATTTTGTTATGATTCAATTCTTATATCTAATAAAATACTAGGAGACTATAATGCCAAGGATGAGATCATGTCAATATATCTCCAGGTCACCCCAAGACTTATCCCCAAATTCAAGTACGTTGAAGTATAATAATTTCCCTAAGATAATAATAGTCATAAAGGTACTTTAACCACTCGGGCCTCATTCGTCGACTCTGATTGAAAGTGAATGGTTAAAGTAGAATATATAGCTCAATCAGGATCATAAATCAAACCATTGACGATCAAATTATCGCTGTACAAAATGTTCCCATGTGGCTAAACCCAATCGTTTCATACCTATAAGAAGATACTATGTCTGCTGATAAGTAGCATGATCATACGATAAAGGTAAAAGTTGCTTGATGTTACCTATATCATGAAGGGAAGATCTACAAGCGATCTTTCACTACGTCATACATGCTATGTGTGCACCCTAATGACATCAATCAAGTTCTACATGATCTACATTGAGGGATATGTGGGAGTATTGCTAGGGGAAAATCTTTGACATTCAGGTCCATAAAAGAGGGTACTAGTGGCCTTACATGAAGAATGATGTGATCTCATTTGTGAGGAAGTGTAAGAAATGCAAAGTGTTTGCAACCACAAGTCTTTGACTAACTCGTGGACTTCTTTTAATGAGGCTTGGACATTGTGGATCTTGTAAACTAAAAGTACCTATTCACTAGAAGTTGAACCACTAGTGAATATAGTTTATACCGATATGATTACAGTTATATGTATGAATATAGCGACCCATTTCGGCATCCTAAGGATGCTTAAGACTAATAATGAAATGAAATTTGAAAGAAAATCATTAAAAGACGCCAATAACAGTCGCGACGTCAAGAATTACTATAGTTCAATAGCCTAACCATAAAGAAACTAATAGGCTAAGGCCTCTAATAAGATAATGATCGATGGACTGAAGAAAAAAGTTGGAAAAAGTAACTAAGGTGCTTAGGTCGATGAGCTTCCCATGTCCTCTTAGTATATATATTAATGCCCAAGATATCGAACGGGGAAACTCCCTTTTCCTTAAATTTCAAAATGGAGGCCATAATTCCACTAGATTCTTACTTCACGACCATGTTGAGAGATGTGAGATTTATCCTATTTTTAGCATTGTTCTGAGTTTTTATTTGGAGACCGTACTATTATTTCGGTAGTTTTGATAAGTAATACACAATACTTATATTACTTAGTGGTGGTGATTGTAATATCCCTATCATATAATCATTTTAGGTTTTATCATATCATTTTTCATTTTTATTATCATCATTAATTGTTTCTTACATCATGCTAATGAGATATTTGAATTGTTTTGACAAACTGTCTTAATTAATAACTAGATTGATCAACCTAGTTATGAAACATTACGGGGTGTCAGAGTTGGTATCAGAGCATGGTCCTAAGCAACGTAGGTTCCATAGCTACATTATACATTTTCGCGTAGCGTCCTTTCACATGTTAGTTTCCTTTACATTCTCATCTTAGGATATGATTGTTAAGTAGCATAGTGCCAATTATCCCGATGAATGAGTACCAATAGGGTTCCTTATTTTAATTTCTTTAATGAGACGTCCCACGCATGTTGTTTAGTTCGATCGAGAGTTGTGAGATATTAGGCGTAAGACTCTTAGTACGTATCTAGAAATACATCTAGTGAAGATTAATAAAAGATTTTGATGAGGTTCAATGACAACTACCTCCCCCAGTCGATCGGTTCACAAAAGAAGATAAAGTTTATTTTACTCCAGCATAGGTACACGTACTATCTTAGAGTATGGAAATAAGTTACAAGTTTGGAATTATTTTCTTTGGAGGAATTAAATACAGATAAGTATAGCATTGAATGTTTTGCAAAGGGAATCATCTACAAAATACGATGGATTCTAATACGAACCAGGCATACATTATGTAGATATAAATAGTGGATTTTGTGACTATGCTTTGTAAAGAGCATATTGAATGTTAGAGGAAGTTTGAGAGGGGGTCCAGGAAGGTAGGCCAAAGATTAAAAGAGGATCCAATAGTGATTGCAAGGGAGGTCAGGTCTAGTAGCTCCGATAAAGATAGAACTAACGGGGACTTAGGCGTAATTATTAGAAACAATAATCGAGGCAACAATGGATGGCAGTTTTCACAACCTTGAGATAGCAGATACCCGCATCACTTACTACACTATCCATATCACCTCAGTGATATTTGAAGTATAATAGGGTCTATAAGGTGACACCCGTGGATAATTAAATCTTATTTAGGAAATCAATGACATATTCTATGTTCATGGAAGTTTAGCCAGTGTTTTATTGGATACAAATTCTACACATTCTTTTGTTGCAAGAATCTTGGTCAGTTTATAGGGGATGATTCGAATCCTTGTACTAGGAGATTATCTATAAATACTCCATTATATGTATCACCTATTATTACCGAGACTTATAATGGGGTAGGCATTGATATTGGTAGATTATGATTTGTAGATAATTTAATTATTTTATATACCCACACATATGATGTAATTTTTAGAATCAATTAATTGTGTACATATTGGGCTTTAATTATCTGTGTAGGCGTAACAATTGTATTTTCAAAATCGGGACGTGATATGTATTTGAAGACTATGCATAGATTGAGGGTGGGGATGCTAACCATATGTATTTTATCAATGAGTAGACTAAGGAGGAGACCACACTGTCCCTGGATATAATTCCTGTAGTTTAGGAGTTCACTTATGTATTCGATTAGCTTCCAGGTTTAACACCGATTAGGGAGCTTATTTTTTCATAGATTTGGCACTGGTCTCCAGGTTGATAAATAGGGCATCGTATCATATGACTCCAATGGAAATGAAGGAGCTTAGAGATCATATTAAGCAATTGTTAGATCAAGGGTTTATATGTCTTAGCATTTCACGTGATATGCACTAGTATTATTTATGATGAAAAAGGATAGGTCTTTGAGAATTTGTATCGACTTTCGTCAGTTGAATACGGTGACAACGAAGAATAAGTATCCTCTAATGAGAATTGACAATCGTTACAATCAGTTGGTGGAATCTTCATTCCTTTAGAAGATTAAATTGCAATTCGGTTATCACTAGTTGAGGGTGAGAGAGGATTATATACCCGAGACATCCTTCTTGACTCTTTATGTGACTTATGAGTTTTGAGTGATGTCTTTTGTGTTAACTATCCCCAATGTATTCATAGAATTAATGAATTGGGTGACTCGACTCTAATTATACCTATTTACCATAGTCTTTATTGATGACATTTTGGTCTATTCACCGACATATGAGGATTGTATTACAGATTCTACGGGAGAATAACCTTTACGTGAAGTTCTTCAACTACAAATTTTAGAAGCGGGGATTGAAATTTTGGGGCCATGTTGTGTCAGATAAAGGGCTTTTAATGTACCCGAGTATGGTGTCAATCGTCTTGAATTGGGGACAACCGATGACACCTATCGAGTTTTATAAGATTTTAGGTTTGACCTATTATTACTGAAGATTCAACCGTTGTTTCTCAAAGATAGTTGATGGCCATTGTATTTATGTGGCATGCGTGGTGGAATTATCTCTACGGTGAGAAGCTTAGGCTCATCAGCTGTCATAAGATTTTATAATATTTATTTACATAGAAATATCTCAATATGAAGTAACAATAATGGTTTGATTTCATCAAGGATTATCAGTTCACAGACCAGTATCATCTAAGCAAGGCTAGTATGGTGGTAGACGCATTGATTTGATGACCCGGTGGTAGTCTCTTAGCCTTTGAAGAGGCCGAGTGGGTAACATTATAGCTATTTGGCGAGTTGACCATCACATTCATGATAAAGATTATAACGAATCAATAAATCTTGGTACGAGTCATCTGGGAGCAATCGTAGATGGACATTTCAAAGGGTAAGGTGATAGAGCTTCTCGCTACCCGGCATACCATTATTTCTTATAGGGTCCAATGTTGGATTATGTTAAAGCAGTAGGTTAGTAGTACACTTGGGCGAGGAGTTGAGATGAGACGTTATGGAGGAGATTCATGCTTCGTATATTGTGATACACCCGGGAGGAGATAAATTGTACCAAGATATGAAATGGTACTGTTTGTGGGACGATATAAAGAATAATGTGGCTTAGTTCTTATCAACATGTACTACTTATCAGATGGTGAATGTGGACCACTAGAATTCATTTGGTATGATTCCGTCTCTTCTGATTCCCAAGTGGAAGTGGGATAGCATACCGATGGATTTGATCATGAGGCTACCTTTGACGCCTCGCCAACATGATACTATTTGGGTGATAATTGAACGCCTTACGAATGTGGCACATGTTTTTCCAGCTCATATCGATTATTGGGCCTAATAACTTGTTCTTTTGTATGCGATTGGGATATTTTAACTGCATGGGTTTTTTTATCGATAATTTCATATTGGTGACCTACGTGTGTGGAACACTTTTAAGAGAATTTCCAGAAGGCCATGGGGACTAAGATGCGTCTTAGAATGACATACTATTTGGAAATAGATAGCCAGACTGAGAGGATTAATTAGGCATTAAAAGATATATTGTGGTTGTGTAAAATGGGGTTCAAGGGAACTTGTGAGGACCGTTCTTCATTGGAAGAGTTTGTATATAACAATCGTTATCAGAAGTCCATTTATATGGCTCCTTATGAGGTAATTTATAACAACCATAATGGTCACGATTATGTTGGTTATACCTATGTGAAGAGTAGATAGTTGGGATTGGAATCCATTTAGGAAAAAATGAAAAATATAAAGTTAATCAGAGTTCCTATTACAGTCGCTCAGCATAACATGAAGAGCTTTGACGATAAGAATAGAAAGCCTATGAAATTCCAAGTGGGAAACCATGTATTATTGCAGGTTTCGCCTATCGAATGGGTAATGAGTTTCAAAAAAGGAGAGAAATTAGTACCTAATTATTGGGTCAATCATTATTACGGAGAAGGTGGGGGAGTTTATGTCTCCCCTAAAAATTTCGGACCACCTAGACCAGGTGCAAAATTTGTTTCAAGCTTCTCTATTTGATCGGTATTACACCCAAGGGATATATATATATATATATATATATATATATATATATATATATATATATATATATATATATATATATTAATGTTTTGGGTGAGATTGATTTAAACTTAGATGCGCCATATAGCAAGCAAGTGGTGAATATTTCAGATCGACAAATCGAAAATTTACATTCAAAGGAGATACCGTAGGCACGTGAGCACTGAAATCAAGACAATGATAAGGAATCCACTTATGAGTGAAAATATTTGATAAGACAATGGTACCCTTAGCTATTTTGACTCATTTTATATGAGTAGTTAATTTTGACTCATTTTATACGAGAAGCTAGTATTGAATCACTTTATATGAGGAGTTATTTTTGAATGGTTTCATATGAGGTATTCGTTGACTCATTTATATGAGGTGTTAGTAGTTTGATTCATTTATACGAGGTGTTAGTTGACTGGTTTATATGAGGTGATTATTTTGACTCACTTATATGTGGGGATTATTTTAACTCATTACTATGATGAGATTATTTTGACTAATTTATATGAGGAGATTATTTGGGTTCATTTATATGAGGTGATTTGTTTACTCATTTAAATGAGGTAATTAGTTGACTCATTTACACGAGGTGTTACTTTATTGAGTCATTCATATGAGGTGCTAGAATTTTGACTCATTTTATATGAGGAGTTTATTTTTGATTTGTTTTAGATGACCTCTTACTTTTTGACTAATTTTATACGAGATGTTAACATTTTGACTCATTTACATGAGGTGATATAAGTTTTGACTCAAATAAATGAGAGATTAATATTGAATTCTGAGGACGGAATTCTTTTTGTTAGGGAGGAAGTTTGTAATATCCCATAATTTTAAAGAAATTTAATTAAATATGGATTTTAGGAGAATTGAAATAATTATTTTAAGTGAATATTTGAATTTTATAATTATTTAAGTGAATAATAATGGTTTATTTCTGCTAGTGGAAGTTAAGATATAAATTAAGGAAATTATTAGAATTATATGATTCATATGATAAATTATAGATGTTATTAAGAATTATATAATTTATTTGAAGAATTAATAAAGTGTTTGGGTCCAATTATAAATAAATAATTGTATGGGATTTAATTTTAATTATAGAAATTAAATAAAAAAAATTACACAAAAGGAATTTTAGTTTAAGATAAAGGGTACTTTGATAATAAGATAGTTACTTGGAGTAATATTTAGGTTTAGGGTTATTAAACAAAGAAAGAGAAATGAGTCAAGGTAAAAAAAAATTAAATTAAAAAAAAAATTAAATTAATTGGGAATCATTTTTATAAAACAAATTGAGGTGGCTTTGGTTTCTTAAGAAACCACGCCCATTTTAATCTTCGTGTCTTGCAAACGGCAATACCAAGTAAGACCTAGCCTCTCATTCCTAGTACATACATTTACCCCTAAACCCCAACAAAATCCCACAAAAACTATATATTCCAAAACCAAAAAATATACTCTTTTATCCTAGTAAAAATTATATTTTTCTGGAAGAATTTTTGGGACAACATTTGGGTAAATTTTTAGGGTATTTTGGAGGGGAAATTAAAGACACAATTCAACCAATTGAAATAGGCTTTTCTCTACACCATTTCAACACGCTTGATGGTTTATTTTATTTAATTAAGACAGAATAATTCACCTCTCTCCGCTCATGATGTAAATAATAATTTTTCCAAAATAGTTTTTCTAAATTGTAAACGTTGTTAAGAAATAATTAGTGCTTATTAGGTAGTGCTTATGCGGAAATTGTTGTGATTTTTACACATAAAATAATGAACTCGATTCATTGTATTTTATATTGGATTGTGTTAGTCTAAATTAGTATAACTGAATTCAGTTGAATAATTGCATACTCTAATTCGAATTCTCCATGTATGTGGAATCACGTGTTATAGATTTCTCGTTGTGATGATATTTGGATTCCCCCCTTTCTAGTTAAAATTTAGGAAAGGGTTATATGATAAAGTTTCAAAAATTGTTAATGAGAAATTGGGGAGGGTTAGGTAATTAAAATTCGATTCTCTGGTTGGAATTATATGTTCCCCATTTCCCCAAGATATCACATGTTAACAAGTGAGAGACTCCCATATAATATTAATAATTAAAATTCCTTGAAATTAAGTAAGGACAATAGACTGATGGGTAATGTTAAAATATGAAAATACATATGAGAATTGGGACATAAAGTATACACCTTATAAATGTTAATATTCAAAATATTAGACATAAAATATATGGTGACTTTGCCTTCGTGTATAAAACCCGTGCCATTGCCCTTACACGTAATTTAAAAGGCTTAAAGGATTAAAGAAGTTTTTTCGACACTCTTAGGCTTAACATTCGGGCCTAATAAGAATTAATATGTTATGTTGCGTTCCACGGTTTAGAGTCATAGTTTTGTTAGAGTTTATATTTTCTTTGGAGGCACGTAGAGGGGTGTGCCGCTTTACATATACGTGAATACTCATATCATTACAACATAGTTGTTTAGGATGCATCTTGTTTATGATACTATAAGCATTCCATTTATTAGTTGACTATTCTCATGTGGAAAATGATGGGGCTTGAAATATGGTTATTGAAAATACATAATATAAAGATTTGACACTGGCAAGGGTGGATTACAATAGTTAATTGAATAATTGTTATTTCTATTCAATATTGATAGTTTTACTACTTCAATGCGTAGTTATTATCTTGCTGTCGTGGGCTTGACCGATTGCTTTGTTACAGGTGCTCTAGAGTACCCGAGTTATCATTCCTACTTGAGCACTCAAGTTTTTCTCTAACTCGCATCCTTTATGTAAAATTAGGTGTCAAATCTACTTTTAGCATTTTTTTATATATCGAGAGACGTGGGGTTTATCGTATTTCTAGCATTTTACTCAATTTCGGTTTAGAGACCGAATTGTTATTTTGCAAGTTTTGATATAAATATACCATACTCATATTACTTAGTGTTGGTGATTTCTTCTATACATATCATATAATCATATTTTATTTTTTCATATAAATCTTCATTTTCATTACCACCATTCATTGATTCTTACCTCATGCTAAGGATGATATTTAAATTGTTTTAAAAACTATTTTATTTAATAAATAGACTTAATCAACCTAATTTTTAAAAAATATTGGGTGTCAAACATTACATGTTATTAGAGTCATTTGTTCTCGGTGATTTAATTCTAGGGTGAAATAAACTATGAGTAAAACATTATGCTTCTTTAATTTTTATAATAATGATATTTTTTTAATTTTAAAAGATAAAAATCGTATTAATTTGCTTCAAATTATACGTCCAGGCTAATCATATCTTTATGTTTACACCATGATAAAACACATAATTGCTACCCCAAGCGGAACCTAGTTATATTGTGGTTAGGACGTTGCCTAGGCCCCCTAATAACTTAGCCCCCAAATTAAAAAAATAGGCATAAAAATAGGTATACAAAATTATAAGAAAACAAATTACAGTTTACCACTTTAAAGGGCCTAAAAATAAATAAAATAATCAATTGAGGTGTTAGACTATATTAAAAAAAATTGTAGTGCTTCAAATGTTTGGATTATTTATAGAATAACTATGAAAATACTCGTTATGTTTTGCCTAAGTTAAAAGAAGATTTTCAAACATAAAATAGTAAAATCTTACCTTTGTTATACCATGTCGCAAGAAATATTACATGGACTAGATATGTATTCAATTGAAAAAGATTTGTTAAAAAATAAATTTGATGATTCACTTGATAGTTTTACATAAAAAAATTCAAGAAGAAAACATTTTATTAATTTGGATATTTTAAATTATGTATAGGGGACCCCAATTGATTGTTCCCCTAAGACCCCAAAGAATGTAAAGTTGACCCTGTTTTCCACCAATCATCAAGTTACACATGGCGCGATGCAACAACAATCCTGTTTAACAATTGATGTTTAAGCACATCAGTAATTGAGAAACAATTCAAAGAGGATTCCATTTTGGAAATTGATGACTCAACTTGCATACAAGGTCACTTGTACACGTAAGACAATTTTGGTTTGGTTATATTTCAAAAATCATATGGCGGTTTCGAAGAAGTTAAAACAAACATTTATACATAGAATATGAAACAATCATTTGTAGAGACGAAAAGCAATTCGAGTTCGATATTTATATTTATTTCTTTTTTACGTTGTTATAATACATTTCAATACTCTTATCTCTGGAGATTAGGAAGTTTTTCTTTTCTTTATTTATTTAACACACTTTTACTTAAATTTTCTATACTTAAATTCATTATTTTTAGTTTATTTTATGTACTTAAATTCAATATTTTACGTTTAAATTCATGGTCTAGAGCGGCCCAAGCTCCACCAACAAAGAATAATATCTACTTACAGTTATTGGGATCATTATGATTATACTTAAAAAAGACTGTAGTCACCCTAGGGAATATAAACTTAAAGCCTTTGTCCTCATATTTCTTATTCTCTTTGACCCTATATATGTTAAATAACTAGGTCGGGGTAACATCGCTTTTGACCCCTCTTGATTCCCTGAAGTCCAAGACCGTGTCCATTAAAGATATCCAAGGATTGGACACAAACTTTTTTGGGGCTATCCCCACGACTTTCAAGATCTTCACCACAGTCAAAGGTAAGGGGAACTGAAAGTCACAAGTACCCCCAATTTAAATTTTACTAAAAGTTAATTTCCGTTTAAAGATGCAGAATAGAGATGGATCAACTTAAACAAGTTTTAATTTCTTTCAAATTAAAATAAAACCAAACACAAAGTGAAATAAAATTAAACAACTTATAAATTTATCACTTAAACAAATTAACTCAACCCAAGTCCTAGAAAATTTTCCTAACAATTAATTATTTCATTTTTGCTAATTAGTCGAAACCAAATTTTATCCAATAAAATTAATGACTTGATTTAAATTAATTTTTACCCAAACAAATTAGCACCAAATTAAATATACCAATTTTATCTTTATACCTAATCCTGCATCTAATGTGATATTTACAAAAGATAAAATAAGTAAACAACCACTACGCCGCGATGTACGAGAAAAAACCCACAACGGGAAAAAACCCTCGGACGACCCTAGCCTTAAGTCCACTAAGTATGGTATTTTTACAAGTACAAGACAAATGACTTACTCAACTCGACTCGACTCCCTTCAAGCCCCTGATGCATCTTCTTGTACTAACCTCCGCTTAGTTGACAATCCCGGACTCCACCAGAACCTTGGTATCCACCAATGAGGCTTCTGAAACAACCATCAACCCGAACATGAAGCCTTTCTCTGAATGGGAATTCCTCATCAACAAACAAGTCTTCTTCTTTGAGGGATTTAGACGTAAACCCAAAAAAATCTTCAATTAGGTAGAGTATAACCGGTGCCAAACACTCCAAGAAGGATATGTATATGGTAACTTGGAATATAAAAACTATGGGTGTAAAACAAAAGTGTTTTTTAATATTGTTCTTGAACTACAAACACTTAAACATGAAATTTTGAACTTAGAAATTTTCTTTCAAAAATGTTCTCTCAAAAAGGGTGTTTAGAAAATGTCAAAAGTTGGTTTTTTAAACTTGGTTCCGCACATATAACACATGCCAAGAGTTAGTGGGTAAAGGTAAGTGGAAACTGGGAAAAACTGCCAGAAAAATTTCACGTCTGAAATCTCGTTTGAAAGAGACTTTCGTTCGAATGATACTTCTAACAACGTTCCAGTGGCAGGTCATTGGCAAACCTCATTCGAACGAAATTCTCATTCGAACAAAAAATTCGTTCGAAAGACAATTTCAAACGAACTTCCAGAAAGTCTAAAATTCAATTTTTAGCCCAGAAACTTTATTTTAAAGATTTAAAGGAACTTTCTGAAAATAAACATTAGTTTAAAATAAAATTACACCCACTACAAATTGTTCCAAGCTCCTATATATATTTAAAATGCATTCATACCTTAGGAGCAAAGGAACCAATGTTGTTGACGTAAAAACGAGGCACAACAAACACGTCATTTGATGAAGCTTTATGAACTTGGCCACTTCGTCTTCAACTAACATGTCATACGCTTGAATGGATAAACTTGAACACTATCCTATGACTCAAATGTTTTTGTCCGGAATTAATCCAACACAACATTAAGACTCAATCGGAGAATTATGTCCTTACAAATCTCCCCTTTTGGCTATTCCGGGACGAAAACCAAAAAAAATCCTAAAGGGCAGTCAAGCTCTATTAGACTCAAACATCTCACTGAAACTTGACTCAAGACCCAAGGATTAATCTCTTTACCGATGATGAAAGTTACCACTTAGAAGAATTCCTGCACACTTAAGCAAACTATCAAACGCATAAGGAATATCACAATATTTAATGCAGTTAAAATAAATACTCCCCCTAAATTAATTCTCCCCTTTATCAACTAAGATTAACCTAAGAAGATAGCGCTCTCCCCCTAAGTTAAATCTCCCAAACTAAGATACGATTACAATAGGATTAGATACCATTTCTCCCCCTATCATTCTCCCCCTTTTTGTTCAGGAATAGATAAAGGATAAAAACTAATTTAAACATGAATGAACTTAGAGTGATAAGAACATGAAAGAATATGGGCAGCAAAAGCACAACTAAATCATTTACGTGCATGTGTGAATAAAAACTATGAAGTTAAATCATTTGTGAATTGAGGCATATAAAAATAGAATAAAAACTATGAAGTTAAATCATTTATGTGCATGTGTAAATAAAAACAAAAATCATTTGTATTTTTCATAAAGCCTAAATTACTAAACAAATAAAAACACAAATGATAAAAAAAAAGCTTTTTGTATTTTTCATTTAATGCAAACTAGAATGAAAGAAGTATAATACAAAATATAAACACAAATCATAATTCTAGCATGTGATTAAGCATGAAGCATAGACTAGAAAATGATTAAACAAGCACACATTTAGCATGATAATATAACATGAAGTACAAAAGCTAGCGTATGAAAACAACTAACACATTCAACCTTTAGATTTAGCAAGGGAGGAAGTATGTGAAACTAAATGAGAATAAAAAAATCCCATTTTGTAAAGCTATCAAGTCGGATCTCCTAACCCAAACTAATGACTAATGGCGATCTCGGGGTGTAGGAATATTGGCTACTTCGGTTGCCTTACGTTGGGATTTTCTAGGACCTCATTTAAGATCAAAACAAAATTTCCTAAGATGACCTTTTCGACCACATTGTGCACAAGTGAAAACACGTCGAAGGTTGGTACCTAAGGATTGATCTTTAAAGGTTTTCCTAGGTGATTCTCCTAAAATATGGGTTTTGGCTTTATGAGTTGATTCATTACAAGTATCGAAGCCTAAACCACAAGTGTCATTTTTTATTTGGACCGTTCCTAATATTTTATCTAATTTCTTCGAATGACATTCCAAATCAAATTTGACTTTACTAGAGTCTTTTAATTTATTTTCTAATTCTAAAATTCTAGACTCTAACAAAACATTTCTCTCTTCAAACTCGAGAAGCTCCTTTTTCATTGATTCCATTAAACCTCTAAGGCTATCTCTCTCTCCTTTTATATATTCAAGCTTCTCTCGAAGAGTCTCTCTCATTTTCTAAGGTCTTCAACCGACTCCCTATCATCAACGACCTTGACACACTCTCCTAAACTAGCTTCTAACTTTAAATTATCTCTCTTTAATTTATTATATTCTTCACTCTCATTACCATAAAAAATAAGGGAATCATAAACTTTGACCTCGGAAGTGTCATGTGTTTGTATATCTGCATGAGAAGATTCATTATCGGTGCTCATATGACTAACCATAAAAGCCACAAATTTGGGCTTAGTGGGGGAATCGGGTCCCTCCTCCTCATCACTATCACTAAGGGTTGCATTATATGAAATAGGTTTCTTACCCTCTCGCCTTAGTTTAGTGGGGCACTCAAAATCCCTATGGCCATACACTTCACAACCAAAACACCTATTTGACTCATCCCTATTTAAATTTTCTTTAATATTTTTAGGGATCTTTTTCGTCTTTGTCATGCTTAGAATTTTTAAATTTCTGAAAATCATTTTTAAATTTATCTTTGTTAAATTTAAGAATTTTTCGAAATTTCCTAGCAAACAAGGCCATATCTTCCGAGTCACTCTCACTTTACTCTCTACTACTTATTTTTCCTCTTTTCGATCTTTCAAAGCAACGCCCTTATCTATTTTTTTTTCAGTTTTAGAGGGAAACATGTCTAGTTCATAGGTTTGTAAGTCACCTACGAGCTCTTCTAATTTCGTAGAGACTAGAGTGGGTAAAGAATTTAGCACGATCACCTTAGGAATAAATCTATCGGGTAGGGACCTTAAAATTTTCTATACTACTCAGTTGTCGGGTATTTTCTCTCCCAAATTAAAAGATGAATTAACTATATCATAAATTCTAGCATTAAATTCGTCAAAAGTTTCTTTTTCATTAATTTTGATGGTTTCAAATTGAGTGGTGAGGTTTTTGAGTTTTGAAGCTTTTACGACACTAGTACCTTCATGAGTGGGTTGTAAAACATCCCAATCTTCTTTAGCGATTTCACACGTCAGAATGCGTCGGAATTCATTCGGTGTGACCGCACTAAATAAGGCATTTAAACCTCGAGAATTAAAGTTTGCAAGTTTAAATTCACTCTCACTCCATCTATCAACGGGTTTGGGAACACGCTCATTATCTACTAAATGTGTATATGGGGACCACCCGTTAACGACGGACAACCAAACTCTATCGTCGATAGATTTCAGTGCTGATTTCATTCACACTTTCCAATACGCATAGTTAGAACCATCGAAAATAGGAAATTTTAAAAATGGGAAAAATTCCATTTTAGCCAAAAATATTTAAAGGATCTTAATGAAGTAACTTATCATTTTGGCTCTAATACGAATTTGAAAGCTAGAAGTACCCCCAATTTTAAATTTTACTAATATTTAATTTCATGCGGAATAGAGATGGCTCAACTTAAACAAATTTTAATTTCTTTCAAATTAAAATAAAACTAAACACAAAGTGAAATTAAATTAAACAACTTATAAATTTCTCACTTAAATAAATTAACTCAACCCAAGTCCAAGAAAATTTTCCTAACAATTAATTATTTCATTTTTACAAATTAGGCCAAACCAAATTTTATCCAATAAAATTAATGACTTAAATTAAATTAATTTTTACCCACCAAATTAAATATACCAATTTTATCTTTGTACCTAAGCATGCATCTAATGTGATATTTACAAAAGATAAAGTAAGTAAATAACCACTACGCCGCGATGAACGAAGAAAAACCCAGAACGGGAAAAATACCACTAAGTGTGGTATTTTTACAAGTACAAGACAAATGACTTACTCAACTCGACTCGACTTCCTTTAAGCCCCTGATGCGTCTTCTTGTACTAACATCCTCTCAGTTGACAATCCCGGACTCCACCGAAACCTTGGAATCCACCAATGAGGCTTCTAAAACAACCGTCAACCTACACACGAAGCCTTTCTCCTAGTGGGAACACCGTAACAACAAGCAAGTCTTCTTCTTTGAGGGATTTAGAAGTAAACCCAAATAACTGTTCTATTAGGTAGAGTAGAACCCAGTGCTAAACATTCCAAGCAGGATATATATATATATATATATGGTAACTTGGAATACACAAACTATGGGTGTGAAACAAAAGTGTTTTTGAATAATGTTCTTGAACTACAAACACTTAAACATGAACTTTTGAACATAGAAATTTTCTGTCAAAAATGTTCTCTCAAAAAGGGCGTTTAAAAAATGTAAAAGGTTGGTTTTTCAAACTTGGTTCCCGCACATATAACATCTGTCAAGAGTTAGTGGGTAAAGGTAATTGGAAACATGGGAAAAACTGCTCAAAAAAATTCCCTCCTAAAATCTTGTTCGAAGGAAGTCTCGTTTGAACGATACTTCTAACGAAGTTCCAGTGGCAGGTCATTGGCAAACCTCTTTCGAACGAAATTCTCGTTCGAACGAAAAGCTCGTTCGAATGGCAATTTTGAATGAACTACCAGAAAGTGTAAAATTCGATTTTTAGCCCAGAAACTTTATTTTAAAGATTTAAAGAAACATTCTAAAATAAACATCAGTTTAAAATAAAATTACACCCAATAAAAATTATTCCAAGCTCCTTTATATACTTAAAATCCATTCATACCTTAGGAGCAAAGGAACCAATGTTGTTGACGTAGAAACGAGGCATAACAAACATGACGTTTGATGAAGCTTTAAGAACTTGGCCACTACGTCTTCAGCTAACACATCATAGGCTTGAATGGATAAACTTGAACACTATCATATGACTTAAATGTTTTTTTCCAGAATTGAGCCAACACAACATTAAGACTCAATCGGAGAATTGTGTCCTTACAGGAACCTGGCCCTATACTGGAGGAAACACTCATTGAGGAACATGTTCTAAGAGACCATGGATCAAGGTCTCTCATCAGGCTTAAAGGAACGTGGAATGACAGAGTCTAGAATTTGATAGTGCTTTTGATATCTATTAAGTTCTTCTCTGTAATTTGACAATCCAAGTGGTACCCACCAAACAAATTAGGGTCATTATCCCTCATGTAAGTGATGATCATTGTATCGCAAGGGATGTAGCGGGTGGGAAGGTGGACAGAGGCCTCATATCCTTTCTCCTTAATAGAAGTAAGGGAAACACGAGGGCAAAATGTAGATAAAGGTTTTAGGGTCTCGGACATTTGGAGTGGAAATATTCTTCGTAGATATTGTTCTAAAAATTAAGGGAAATAAATAGGTTATTTGCTCAATACAATTACAAAGAGGTAAAAAATTGTTGGAGTGGGTGGTGAAAGATTTAACCCAACCCACGGGGCTCTTTTATAGCCTTAAGGCCTAGCATTCAGGTTCGTTTAGCCTCCACATCTAGAAGCTTCAATCCCCTCAATCACTCCAATGCTATCATCCCCTAACACTTGTCCATAACAACATTAAAGCTCCTTCCCAATGCACTCAGATTATTATGGGAATCTCATTGGTTAGTTATAACCTTGCCCCTACTTCCATGAACATATAAGTGTTGCCTGTGTAACCTTTGCAAGAAGTAACAATGGGTTACTCATGATACTTTATTTAACCCTTTAATATTTAAAATACTCTTAGTCATCTCAGATGCCCTCAGCAAAGTGCAGAGGTCCAAAGGTTGATCTCTAACCTCAGGTTGACCACTGCTTGGCCCCAAGACCTCCGTTGTCCTCATGAAAATTCCACATCACTATAGTAAACCTCATTCACATATTACTCCTGTAACAAATACCAATAGTTCCAACATGTCTCCTCAAATAAGATCAAAGACTATAATACGAAACTTTGAGCATATCTGAGGCTCCGAGCAGACCTCCGTCTCAAGATAAATGACCTCTTAATGTCACTAAAAACTCATAACAATAGTAAATTATTTCATAATACCTAGAGATAAACCTAGAGTATCTCCCGAGCTCCTAAGCCTCCAGTAAGGCTTTTATAACCAGTCTATCATAGAAAATGGAAAGAAGAACACTATTTCTGCTACCACCACCACTCAAGCCCACATGCATTGAAGTCTCCCATCCACATTTAATGCACTCGACAACTACCTTACACCAGTTGTAAAAGTTTTGGCTAACTTACCACCATCTTCCTAACACCATCAGACCATAGAGGGACTAGAACGATGTTGTGATAATCCACTAACTTTCTCTTCTTGAATTTTCATATAAATATGAGACACGTTGAAAGTTGAAGGCATGTTTAAGTCAACATACATGTATAGAACTAAGAATTTTCTCATTCATAAGGGATTACTCCTTGTTCTGTAATCTTTCAACAAATAGTTGTGAGTTTATATATATATATATATATATATATATATATATATATATATATATAAAATAATAAAGAGTAGAATAATTGGCACTATTCCATAAGTTGACAACTTAATCAGAGGCAAGGATTGATTCTTAAAATGTGGAATCTAATGGTTGAGATAAAAAGACCACCCCTTTCCTTTTTTGTCCATATATTATTTCATTTCCCCCTGTTTTTAACACTTACTTCCCCTTCCCCTCTTAGTCAAAATTCAAATAAAAGGATAAAATAGTAAATCAGACACTTCAATCATCTTTTAGGGTCCTGAGGACACATACAAGCTCCATCCATTCCTTGATAACCACACAGACGATGAACCAGGTGCGTTTTTCCTCTTCTCCTATTTTTTTCTTCTTAAATCTATTCGTAGATTTGTTAGGTTGTTAAGTTTATTTTTCTGATTTTCTATCTATTCTAATATTTATTTCTATAGTTTTTAAGTTCGGATTAGGGGTTCATACCCGTAAAATGTTTATGATTTAGAAGATGAGTTTGGAGGAATCCGATCATTGAAGAAGACTCCAAACAAGCATTTTATGGAATTGACAACAACAAAGAGTTTATAAACTTTTCATATTATGTTTGCACATTTGGTGTTTGTTATATTTCTACAAATAGTTTATAAATATTTTTGACCACACACACACACACACACACTGTAGACACCCCATTCGGTTACCCCCCCCTAAATCTCCTTAGGTCCCTAGTACCTCCCCTCATCACTACAAACCTAGGTCATGTCCCGAGTACTGACCTAGAAGCCATCGGGCACTCTCCGGCTCAGTTTGACCAAAAAGTCAAACCCTTCGTATCGACCGAGACTCAATGAATCTTAGAAGGGAACTGAATACGCTTTCCAATGGTCCACCCCGTCCGCGATTCCGACTTACCATGCGGACGAATAATCCGTTTGCGTCCGAAACCTGACACAAAGGCCACCGAGCGCTCTCGGGCTCTGTTTGACATATGTCAGCTCTTCAGCTTAACCGAGGATGAATTAATCTTTGAAGGGCACTGAATTACCTTTCCAACGGTCCATCCTGTGCGCAATTCTGACTTTCCATGTGGACGAACTATCCGTTTGACTTCGAGAGGTCACCGAATGCTTCTCGGGCCCGATTGACTAAAGTCAACTATCCAAACAGGGTCAAACTCTTTGGAATGTTGAAGTACATCTACTAACCTTTCCAACAGTCTGCCCCGTGAGTGATTCGGACTTACCATACGGACGAACGATCCATTTGCGTCCGAACGATTCCCCGTCCAATGGACTGACAAACGCTTCCGAGCCATATTTGACCAAAAGTCAACTCCTGAACCCAGGAGAAGTCCAAAGAATTTTCAAAGGTATCTGAATTACCTTTCCAACGGTATACACCGTACGCGATTCTGACTAACGGTTTGCCCTCGGCGACCGATTTTCCCAAAAAGCCTGAAGCGCACTACCAATTGGCAGGTTCCAGACCCTGCCTATCGGTACCTGCCGATAGGTAGTGGCATGACAATGCCGATCGGTAGTCACCTGGGGCTATAAAAGGATATCTTCACCTCATTTGCAAGAGGAGCCCAGATCTAATAAAAATCTCTCTGAACGAATCCCAGAATCCTCTCTCGAAGGCAGCGTGATTTCAACTTCCAAATCCCTTTTTTACTTCCACTTTTCATCATCCTTTTCATCAAACTTGGTGAATTAACCACTCTCCATCATCATCCAAGTGCAAGGTCTGATCTCCAACATTCAAGATCAAGTTCAAGATCTTCAAGAAGGTCCAACTTTCTCAAACTCTCTCTTAAATTCTCTTAAATTCCCAATAACTTGTTTTCTTACTTAGCACTTTTATTACCTCATTTCCCACATCCTAATATACTTTTTATTCAGTATTATTGCACATCTCTTATTTTCATATAAATAAAAAACCCAAAAAATAAGAAAAAGAGGGTTTGCTCATAAATTCTAAATAGGGATTCTCACACTTTTTCCACACTTTTCTCACAACTAAAACACTTTTTTTACACACACACACACACACTCACAAATAAGAGATCCCCCATTTGGATTTATGGGATAAACCCCACCCCTCATTTTGTATGCGAACTACGTGGACGTTGATGCCTTTATAGGTTACGTAGGCATCTTGGGGTAAAACCCGAGACTCGAGTCCCTCTTCCCACTTTTTCTCTTATTTTCTATCTTCTCTAAATCCATTTTCCTTATATTCTATATACTTGCCCTTAGTGACGCATTACTCCATGTGAGTTATCGTTCCATCATAACGATCAACGTAGGGGTAATCACGTAAATCTTATTTTTCTAATATTATTCTTATATCTTCCTACGGATGACTCGCTTTATCTTTTCCATGATACAAGTCGAGGATTCCTACTTCCATTCTATATATATATACAGATGCACACATATCACGGGGGGAAACATAAAGGAAAATAGCAAATATCCATGAGAGACCGAAAGGGCGGAATGGGTGCCTAACACCTTCCCACTTCGTAACTAAGCCTCCGAACCCTTCTCGAATCATTTGGTTTCGCACACACCAGTATGCATTTGGATGCCATCCTTCGGGGTGGCTTCCCCTTTTTCTTTTCTCTATTTTGAGTAAAATAGACTGGCGACTCTGAATCTCTCTACATTTTTACACCACATCTCAAACTACGCCGGCCAAAGCGCTCTCTCGAGAGGGATGCGCGGGACCCGAAGAATCCTTTTCCTCTGCGGCGGGGATCGGGGATGGCCACAGTGGCGACTCTGCTGGAGACATTTATTTGTTTGTGGGCTTGACTCTATTTACATGGATGCTATATTTATTTATGTTTCTCCCCCCATATCTGCATGTTCCCCTTTTCCACGTGTATCCCATGCTTATGCTTATGTTCACACACTTGTAGAAAATTCTCCATGTACACTTCACGCCACGTGCACCTAGGCTCATATATATCCCCATGTTGCACGCATCACCCATTCATACTTGGTGTACCTTTTGGGGTACTTGTACTTTTCTCCCAGCTTGTCATAATCAAGAAAGGCATTCTCATCATAAGATACTAATAAGAGAATCATGCATGATTCACACGACCTCACCAAAGAGCATTGATATTGACCGAATTTTACCCAGTAACTGGAGGGTCACTTCGTGTTGGGCGTTGGTCCGACAGGTCGTAGTTAGCCTAACTGATATGACTCTCACCTTCCATTGGCCAAGTACCTTCGACGTATATCGAATGGTTCCCCCGCATCGTACCGCTTGACCGAAGTCATGACGGGAGGTATATCGCAGGGAATTCATTCACGTACGTCGAGTATATCGAATTCGCTCTCTCACGTACCGTCCCCACGAGGTATATGGTGAGGCAATTCACGTACTCTTAGGTATATCAAATGGCTTGTCCACACATACCGATTTCCCGCAAGAGAAAGACGTATATCGTGGAAGTCACGCCAAAGGGGAGAACCCAAGACGATTCACCCAACCAACTGGATATAGGTGTCAAACCTAGGACTTGCACTTTAGATTATCGATTTCAATCCGAAACTCTGTCAAAATTTCGAGTCGATCTGCTGCCCAATTTTTGCGCATTTTTAAAATGGGACCCTATCCGTGAGCCTGGTTACAAGTCCAAATCATAGCCTTGTATATATTAAAAACCCCATTTTTCCAGGCTCGGGTCCCATCCGGCATTAAATTTAGGAGAATTAAATACAAGTGAGAACATAATAATAATAATAATCATGCTGAGTCCCGTTTCCAAAAGCATTTTTCCCTTCTTTATCAAAAATCCAAAAACATTTCTCCCTTCTTTATAAAAAATGCAAAAACATTTCTCCCTTCTTTGTTAAAAATCCAAAAACATTTCTCCCTTCTTAATAAAAAATTCAAAAACATTTATCCCTTCTTTATCAAAAATCCAAAAATAGTTCTTCCTTTTTTCTCAAAAATAAAACTCATCCTCCGCCTTCTCAAGTCGATCGCAACCCTTGGCCTGGCTCCCTACTGACTTCGATCTTCAGTCAAATCACCCCGGAGTTTCATCCGTTCCTCTACTAATTCTTTCGAGTCAGAAATCCATCCATTTTCCATGGAGAAAATAGATCAAGTACCAGTCATGCAGCTGGATCTGAGGATAGTCCTAGCCCAGATCGTGATAAAGATTGATAACCTCCAAACTGAGGTCCGAGAAATGCAACGAAACCAGGTTCCAATTCCTCAAGAGCCCAAGGCCCAATTCCCTCGTGCTATGGGTCCACCCGAGCCTATCTGGGTTCCGGAAGAATATCAGCACTCCCCACGTACCCCTCTTGCCAATGGGCCACCACTTGCCTATCTTCCAATGCCAAACATTGCCCAGCCTGTGGCTAGCCCACCTGTGGTCGCTGATCCAAAAGAAGAGGAGTTGAATAAAGTCAAATAGGATCTCGAGATGCTCACCAAGAAGTTTGACCAAGTCAGAATCTCTGGGAATTACGTGGACTACACCCACATGTCTCCTTACCCTAAAGCAAGGTTACCTGAGAAGTTCAAGATGCCAAATATCGAGAAGTTCAGAGGGAGTGGACCCCCGATTGTTCATCTTCGCAGTTAACACCGTTATATGACTCTACTTGGGGCTTCTCAGGAGGTGATGGCCCAATTGTTTCAGCAAACTTTGAACGATAGTGCCCTCCGATGGTTTTTATCTCTTGAGGAATTCAGAATCCGCAACTGGGAGGATGTAGCCCGAGAATTCATGTCACGGTACAAATAGAACGAAGTTCTTGAGGTCACCCGTCGTGATTTAGAGCTGCTCAAACACAATCCTGGAGAATCAGTCAGTAACTTCATAACCCGGTGGAGGGAGCAAGCACCTACCATGACTAATCGGCCCTCCGAGGAAGAGCAGGTCAACATAGTGAAGAAAAATTTCTTGCCCCATGTCCGAGCAATGATGGGAGGACAATACTATCCCCACTTTCGAGCTCTCAGAGAGTCTGGAGTATAAATCGAGGAAAGCCTCATTAAAATAGAAGGTTGAACCGAAGAAGGTGTCTGAATAGTTCACCCCTAGAAAGTATGACAAGCCTGCCAGTGCTACAGTCTCAACCATTAATAACATCTCTTAACCAACCACATCATGGGCACCAGAAAGTCATCTTGCCCCCATCTGAATGGAATACACTGAGCTCCATGCTCCCCTCTCCAAAGTTTACCAAGCCATTTTAAGCTGAAACCTTATCAAACCCTTGGATCCACGTCCATTGCCAAATCCACTCCCAAGAAATTTCAAGACTGGTGCTCATTGTGCCTTTCACTAAACTACTGGCCATACCACTGACCAATGCTTTCACCTTCAGAACATAATCCAAGATCTCATTGACTGGGGTACCATCGTCCCACCAGCCAATCCTAAGCCAAACACTACTCACAATCCACTTCCAAATCATACCAATGCCATCTTCTTGGAAGAAAACCCAGATTTCGATCCCTTAACTCAAATCATACCCATATACTCTCCTAAACCTCTTTAAATTTTCCCATATTTCCTCCTACACCCTACTAGCCTCACTGATCAGGCACTGTCACTCCTTACCAGAGCATGCATCAGTATCCGTACTCGTTCTGAAGATGGAAGTATGGAATTATTAGAGGTGTTAAACCAACTCCTAGAGTTTGGGCTGAAATTGCCCTTACAAATGGTCATCGATTGCCAGAGATTCATTACACTATTCTTAGAAGAATGGAAATGGGCTCGAGATTCAGACAAGCGGGTGGTACCAACCGACGAAGTCAGCCTAGATGATGTTGTCCAGATTATGGCAGAATTATTCAAGCAAACCAACAGCATTTGTAGTATCACTGGGTTACATGACACTTTGAAGCTACAAGGACGTTTGGTCCCTTCAATCACACATATCCCCACAGAATGGGAGGACCTGTATGAAGAAGCCGTTGAAGTTGTGGAATGCATCGACTTTACATGGAAAGACAGAATTGTTACCACCGGATGGGGGGAAGAATTCTAAGATTCGAGCAAAGAACAAGCTTTAGGAAGAACTGGCCCAATAGCCGACATATGTGGGATGATCACATTTGAAGAAATCCTCGGAGAAATAAATAGGGTGGCAAAACAAACTGAGGTTGACGAGGAAACATGATTCATATTCTTTCCTTCTTCACTAAATCACATGACCAGATCAGGGAGACATTACCAGGTTTTAAGCTCACTACCAGCAAATGACAAAGGGAAGGGCACTGAAAACCTTCCTATGCCAGAGATGACCATCGAGGAAAGCAAGATCCTTGATCAACTGAAGAAAACTCAAGTTAACATCACTCTATGGGGGATTTTCATGTCTTCCCAGCTGCATAGAAATGCTTTAATCAAGTTACTCACTGGACCCATAGTTCCTCCTTCTACCACACTAGAAGAAGCGGGAAATTTGGTCCGATCACTGACCTCTACCCGAATGCTATCATTTTCTGAAGAAGAAATCCCCAGAATTGGGCCGAATCACAATCATGCACTCAACATCTCCGTCAAAGTTATGGGAAAGGCCATGCCACTCTCCCTTGTCGATAACGGATCCGCCTTGAATGTTTGCCCTCTGAGAACCTTCAAGTGTTTAGGCCTGAAAGAAAGCGACCTCGCTCCAACCTCCGCCGCTGTGCGTGCCTACGATAATACCCGCCGAGAGGTGATGGGATCCATAAAACTTATAATAGGGGTTGGCCCTATAAACCCTGTCGTTGAATTCCAAGTCATAGACATCCCAGCTTATTTAAACCTGTTGCTCGGACAACCCTGGCTCCATAATATCAAGGGTGTGTCTTCCTCACTCCATCAGAAATTAAATTTCTTCACCGATGGGCGAGTCATGACCATTTTGGGCGATGACAAAAATATCGAGGGTGCAAGCACCAGCAGTCCAATTCTCGAGATACAATGCGGGTTAAATGATATGCTCCTATCAAGATTCCGAGTTGAACCACTCCTACTCTCGACAGGGGACGGTTTCGAAGAAAGGGTGTGTCCAGAATATTACCCTCGTGGCAATGTTAATGTGATTCAAATGTTCAGAAACATGCACTTCATGCCCGGACTGGGGATAAGGAAAAGGCAGCAAAGGATACTTGAGCCCATCGAACTGAAGAAAGCTTTTCCTCCTTACGACTTGGGGTATCAACCATCAGAATAAGATCTCAGAATGATCCGCCAGTCTCGACCAAAGAGACGATTAGACTGGATCCGAACTATCTCAGGAGACTCCTTAAATGTACGATTCATCAAAAAAGGCAAGGACTCCCCCCTTTGTGGTTTTTCAGAACCATGGTATGAACACATAGACAAGAAGATGAGGCATGGAATGGAGATCTTTTTTCAAGATAGCTGCCCATGGGCTGAAAGTTCTCCGCACCGCATGCAACCGCTCATCAAAGATACCAAAGAGACCAAGGAAAGTGATTTCGAAGATTCCTTCAACTTGCAGACACTGGGGTTGGCACTCTGCATGATTCATTCAGGCACTACATCAATGGACCCATCTCATCTGATTAAAGCTGCTGATACTCCTCTCCTCATTTGGCTTGTTGCGCCAGTTTTATCTCTTAAAATATCCCCTAACCCCAATGTTTACCCTATTTCTTCTTCTGTTGTCTATCCTTGCTAAAATGTAATCGAGACCTCTTTTGATGAGGTTCCCAATGTTGTTTTTCCTATCAATGAAATAAATGAAGATTTTGAGTATCTTGTTGTGCCTTACATTAACTGCTTGGATTCTAATCAAACTTTTGATGATGATGATTTTGCAAATGAACAGTTCTTAACTGATCTAAATAAGTTTAATAATAAACAACATAACCGCGTTCAAGTTAATGAAGAAGAGACTATTGTTATTAATCTCAATTCTAGTAGCCAACTGCGCGAGATTAGGATAGGGGCCACCCTTGACGAGCATCAGAGTCCACAACTCGAAGAATTGCTGAAGGAGTTCGTGGATGTATTCGCATGGTCCTATGATGATATTCCCGGCATCGATCCTGAAATAGCTCAGCACTAGATCCCCACTCTCCCAGATTACAAGCCAGTTAAACAAAAATTGAGAAAACTCCGCACCGAATGGTCGCTCAAGGTCAAAGAAGAGGTGGTCAAACAGTTGAACGTGGGTTTCATTCGGGTGATCGAATATCCCACATGGCTAGCTAACATTATACCTGTATCAAAATCAGGAGGGAAGGTTCGAATGTGTGTAGATTACTGAGATTTAAACAAAGCTTCTCCAAAGGATGATTATCCGCTACCCAATATCGATATGATCGTGGACAACACACCCAGTCATGCTCTCAAGTCATTCATCGATGGGTTTGCCGGATACAACCAAATCAAGATGCACCCCGACCACCAAGAAAAAACCGCATTCATCACCCCATGGGGAACCTTTTGCTACACCGTTATGCCATTCGATCTCAAGAATGCTAGGGCTACCTACCAAAGGGCTACCACAACCATCCTACACGATCAGATTCACAAAGAGGTCAAGGTTTATGTGGATGATATGGTTATCAAGTCCAAAACTAGAGATGATCATGTTCCCTCTCTCTGAAATTTCTTTGAACGACTGCGACGGTATCAGATGAGACTTAATCCACAAAAGTGTGTCTTCGGCATTACAAAGGGAAAACTCTTAGGATTCATGGTCAGCGAAAAGGGGATAAAAGCAGATCCTGCGAAGTTGAAGGCCATACTTGATATGCCACTGCCACGAACAGAGAAAGAAGTCCGAGGTTTTCTTGGGAAATTAAAATATATCAGCAGGTTCATCAGCCAGCTAACCTCCATCTGTGAACCAATCTTCAAGCTCCTCCGAAAGGATTCAACCAAGGTTTGGAATGAGTCCTGCCAAGAAGATTTGGACCGAATCAAACAATATCTGACCCAACCTCCAGTTCTCATGCCACCACAGTCTGGTCTCCCTTTGCTCCTATACTTAACCATAACTGACACTGCAGCTGGGGTTTTGTTATCCCAATATCTTGAAGACTCCTGCAAAGAAAGAGCCATATATTACGCCAGTTACAAATTGTCCGGGTACGAGGTCAACTACACTGCTTTAGAAAAGGCGTGTGCCGCCTTTGTCTGGGTCACCCAAAAGTTACGACACTATATGCTTGCATTCCCCATCAAACTTGTATCCCTAATGGACCCCATCAAATACCTGCTTGAGAAACCCGCCTTATCTAGTCGAGTGGCCCGATGGTTGATGCTCCTAACTGAGTTCGACATCGTGTACGTCACACAGAAAGCCATTAAAGGAAGAGCCATCTCTGACTACCTCACCGATTACCCCATAAACGAAGCAAATGTTCGGATCTCTGAATTCCCAGATGAAAATATCCTCTGCACAACTCAAGACCACCTTCGATGGAAAATGTTCTTTGACGGTGTTTCCAATAAAAAGGGATATGGCATTGGGATACTTCTGATCGCCCCAGATGACTCCCACACTTCAATCGCCATTAAATTGGATTTCCCTTGCACCAACAACATGACGAAATACGAGGCATTCACAGTGGGCCTTAAAGTCGCTCTCAAGAAAGGTATTCAATACCTTGATGTCTACGGGGATTCTGTCCTCATCATCGGTCACGTGCTTAGAAAGTGGAAAGTCAAGGATGAAAAGCTCCAACCCTTTCATGCCCAACTAGAAGAGTTACCCTCTCGGTTTCGAGATATCACCTTCCATTACCTACCCCGAGCAAAGAATAACCTAGCCGATGCTCTCGCTAGCTTGGCCTCAATGGTCGACATGCCTATGGGAACAACAATGACCACCTTCCTAGTTCAAAAGCAAGACAAGTCGACACATTGCTACTGTGACAACCCGAATATAATTATGATTAATTATACGTAAATCATGCCTAGCTTGTGTGATATGATTAGTGTGTTATTAATATATGTGATGTTAATTTATTATGTTTAGTCTAATCCTACCTCCAAAAAGCATGAAATGTCGAATTAGTTACAAATACAAAATTTGAAGGTTTCGATAGGAATGTCCATGTTTAAGGCTAGTTTTGACCTTTATGACATAACAATTGACTTGAGGTGAAAACTACATAATTGTAGACAAGTGAGTTATGGTTGTAACACAACAAACGGTGAATGAAACGGAGGTTCGAGTGAGAAGTTATACCAAAATTACGAAACAAGGGCAAAGTAGTCCATCCATTAAGTAGTATTTTGTCTTAATATGGCAACAAATGTTTTATTCTCATTGGTTGGGAAGGGTGGTGGATTTGGCCGACCTCAAACCCTTAGAATTACCTCTTTATTCAGCCAAAATTCAGCCATGAGAGATTTTAAGCCTAAGGAAAGAGAAGTTGGAAGTTAGGAAGAAAAAGTGAGGAGAAAATTGAAGAAAATTCATAGAAAATTATGAAAAAGCCCCTAAGGTAATTCCAACCATGAATCTTGCTATTTTTTCTTTAATTTACTATTTATATGATATAAATCCTTGATTTTTATTGAACTTTCATGTTTGGGTGCATATGTATGGATATATGCAAGTTTAAGTTAAGTTGAATGTACAAAACCCTAAGATTGCTTTGTTTAGAAACTTTGTTTATTCAAACTTCCATATATTTTTGTATAGTTACTGGAATCGATTGCTTCCAATTGGATATTAACATGGAATCATATATGTATGACATATCCGAAAATCATGTGAAAATACCAACAAATTAGTCCTTGGTGAGGGTTTGAAGTTCGGGTAAGAAATCTGCCCTAAGGGTGAAAATATGCCCGCCATGTGTTCGGTGTTTTGCTTGACATAGCAAACGAACCTTAAAAATTATGAAACTTTAATATTATATTTTTCAATGTGTTTACTGATGTTGGGTGAAAGATCATAGAAATTTATGATGTAGAAAAATCATGAAAATTCCTGGAAGTTGAATGAACGATAAAAGAGCCTATAGGGCAGATTTGCTATGTAGTGAAGAAATAGGCTTATTTTGCTCTAGGAAACTCGGAATGATGTGCCATCTTTTGTTTTGGAAACATGATATAATAAGGATTGGATTACCAAGAATAATTAAAAAGGGTTTGGGCTGTAATTTGAATATGTTAGATATCAGAACCTGAGTCTAGATGGGACTTCATTTTAATGAATGATTTGAATTGAATAATATGATGCTTATGAATTGAGTTATGATTGAAGTTATTCTTTGGACTATTAATATTATTATGATGATACTAATATTGTGAGAATGATAGGAAGGGAAGGAGAGCTGATTGAACAAGTACAGGATAAAGGCAAGGGAAAATCCAGTTAAACTGTCAAGGTGAGTGTACTTATGATTTGTTTCATATATAAATATGAATATAGCTCTAAGAGCGGATTTGTTTGAATACTTCAGTATTCAGGATTTGTTTGGATATTAAAATATCCAGGATTGGTTGGGTCTTATGATCCAGGATTGGAATTGGACAAAGATCCAATGATTTGTTGGAACTTATGTTCCAGGATTTGTTATTGCCAATGGGCAGGATTGTTCGGATTTTATATCCACTTATTCTATATAGAATTGTTATTACATTGTAGGGAAGGAGTACCTCACTAAGCTTAATGCTTACAGTTATATTTTAACAATTTCAGGTTTCTATGCTGCCAACTAGAATACCATATGACTGGTAACTTTGAGAGTTGCACCGTTGGAAGGAGCCGGGGTTTAAATGTGGGGATTTTATCATTGTCACACTGAAGATTTTAATTTACTCACACATTGTATATTTTGCGTTAGTATGGATTGAGTTGATGATTGTGAAATTTTATCGTAGTTAATCATAGTATTGTATGTCCGCTTAAATTATGACTCTGATATTGATTTCGTTATGGCACAATAATAATATTATGTTGATTATGCGCATTATACAGTAAAATATGGATAGATGAATTATATTTCCAATGGGCTCTAGATTATGATTTAATTATTCTAATAATAAATGATTAGTATGGATATTGGGTTTGGGGTGTGACAATTAGTGGTATCAGAGCGTCTAGGTTATTAATTCTGGACGTGTGTGACGATTAGATGGCAGTTATTGATTGATTTGATATTATTGAATTGTTTATATACTAACAAATAGTTTAGTACTGTAAACTGTTTATATTGGTTGTTAGAATTTTATTGTATTACAGATAATTCCAGATGGAACCTGGAGATGGACAACCTAGAGAAGAGGGAGTCGCTTCTCGTACAGAGAATACTGAAGTGGAGCAAAGTGTTGCTGGAAGGGCTAGAGAGCAAGAGCAGCCTACAGAGATGCAAATAATGGCGCAGGCAATGATGAGGATGGCGGAGCAACAAGAAAGAAATATGGCGCAAATGGCAGAACAACAGGCTAGATATCTAGAATCCAAGACTGTGGCCAGGATTGAGAAAGAGGCAAGGAAGGAAATGAAAGATTCCATGCATGAGAAGTTTTTTGAAGTTGAATCCTCCAGAATATTCAGGGTCAGTTGAACCTACGGAAGCTGAGATGTGGGTCAGGGATCTAGAAACTATCTTTGCAGTTATGAAGGTTCCAGATAACCAGAAAGTGAATCTAGCTATGTTTAAGCTCAAAGGAGAGGCGAAATATTGGTGGGAAGCCAGCAACCATTTGGTGCCCAGGATGGAAGGTACTGATGTTATTACTTGGGCTGAATTTATTAAAGCTTTGTATGTTAAGTATTTCCCTAAGGTCTATAGGAGGGAGAAACTGAGGGAGTTTATAAATTTGACCCAAGGGAACATGTCTGTGAGGGAGTATGATGCAAAATTTACTGCTTTGTCTAGATTTGCTACTAAGTATGTGCAGGAGGAAGAAGATAAATGTAGTAAGTTTCAAGATGGACTGATTTTGCCTATTCAAAATAGAGTAGCCACTTATGAGTTAGAAGATTATGCTTCTCTGGTAAACAAAGCCATGATAGCAGAAAGGCAAATGAACCAAGGGGTGGCGAGCAGAGAGAGTTTTAAGAAAAGTAGATTCGACGCATCTCAGTATAGGGGAGGTGAGAGTGGAAGTGTTAAGGTGGAACCTCATAAATTTCAGAGAGGTGGTGGAGATAGTGGTAGAGGTCAGGGGAGGTTTGGTAGAGATACCAGGGGTGGAGGATCTTTTGGTTCAGCCAGAAAGTCAGGGAGAGGTGAGGCCCCAATAGGAGGTGTTACATGTTTCTTTTGTAAAGAGGAAGGACATTATAAATCTGAGTGTCCTAAGCTTAAGGGATTGGAATGCTACCATTGTCATCAAGTGGGGCATATTAAGAAGAATTGTCCGCAATTGGCACAGACTCCAGCAGCACATAGTGAAGTAGCAAGCAGAATGTTATCTCCAGGCAGTACAGTGAAGAGTGTGGGTAGAGGACAAGCTAGTGGTTCCAGGCCAGGTGGACGAGTCTTTACGATGAAAGAAGCTCAGATTACGCCAGATGTGGTGACAGGTACACTTTCTGTTAGTGATAGAAGTGCTTATGTTTTGGTTGATCCTGGTTCCACACATTCTTTTGTGTCCTATGCTTTTGCCATATACTTGAATATACCGTGTGCTCGTTTAGATGTGGGGTTGGGTATTTATATGCCTATGGGGGATATGGTTGTAACTGAATATGTTTTTCATGATTGTGTTTTGACTGTGGGGTCTAGAGATACAGTTATAGATCTACTTCCATTGGATATTTCTGATTTTGATATAATTCTGGGAATGGATTGGCTATCCAAATATCATGCATCCATGGATTGTTTCCGTAAGGAAGTTGTTTTTAATATGCCTGGTGAGCCTGAATTTAAATTTGTGGGGGAAAGGAAAATTGTTCCCAGTTGCATCATTTCTGCTATTCAGACGAGGAAATTATTGAGTAAGGGTTGTGAGGGTTTTATTGCATATGTTCTTGACACTAGGAAGGGGGCTTTACAATTAGTCGATGTTCCTATTGTACGGGATTTTCCTGAAGTGTTTCCTAGTGAGTTGCCAGGGTTACCTCCAGAAAGAGAAGTTGAATTTAGTATTGAATTAGCACCAGGGACAACCCCTATTTCTATGGCACCGTATAGAATGGCACCTGCTGAGTTGAAAGAACTCAAGATTCAATTGCAAGATTTACTTGATAGGGGGTTCATACAACCTAGCGTATCTCCATGGGGTGCGCCAGTTTTATTTGTGAAAAAGAAAGATGGTACCATGCGTTTGTGTATTGATTATAGGCAACTGAATAAAGCTACAATTAAGAACAAGTATCCTTTACCTCGTATAGATGATTTGTTTGATCAGTTGCAGGGTGCTAAAGTGTTTTCAAAGATAGACTTGCGATCGGGTTATCATCAGGTGAGGGTGAAGGAAAGTGATATTTCTAAAACCGCTTTCCGTACTTGGTATGGTCATTTTGAATTTCTTGTGATGCCTTTTGGGGTGACTAATGCTCCAGCTGTATTTATGGATCTTATGAACCGGGTACTGCATCCTTTTGTTGATTCATTTGTGATAGTTTTTATTGATGATATTCTGATTTATTCCCATGATATGGTTGAACATGAAAAACATCTCACAACTATTTTGAATCTGTTGAAAGATAAGAAGTTGTATGCCAAGTTTAGCAAGTGTGAATTTTGGCTATCACAAGTTGCATTTTTAGGCCATGTTATTTTTGGAGATGGTATATGTGTTGATCCTAAAAAGGTAGAGGCTATTGTGAAATGGGAGAGACCCGATAATGTGACTGAGGTGAGGAGTTTTCTGGGTTTAGCTGGGTATTATAGAAGGTTTATTAAGGGATTTTCTTCGATTGCCTTACCAATGACTAAACTGACTCGGAAAGATGTTAAGTTTGAATGGAATTCTGATTGCGAAAATAGTTTTGATGAATTGAAAAAGAGGTTGGTAACCGCACCTGTTCTTACTATTCCGCATGGTGGAGATGGTTTTGTTGTTTATACTGATGCTTCACATCAGGGGTTGGGTTGTGTTTTTATGCAGCATGGTAAAGTTATTGCCTATGCTTCTAGGCAGTTGCGTACACATGAACGTAATTATCCTACACATGATTTGGAACTTGCTGCTATTGTATTTGCTTTGATATTATGGCGTCATTATCTATATGGTGAGGTATGTGAAATTTTTACTGACCATCAAAGCCTTAAGTATTTGTTTACTCAGAAGGAGTTGAATTTGAGGCAGAGGCGGTGGATGGAGTTAATTAAAGATTATGATTGTACAATTCACTACCACCCAGGAAAGGCAAATGTAGTTGCAGACGCTTTGAGTAGAAAGGCTTCAGGCAGGTTATCGTGTATTCGATGTGCTAGAGTTGCTCATATTATGGAGTTGAGATTGATGGGAGTGGAATTGCAGCTAGCAGATGGGGACAGATTCTTTGCTCATGTAAGCGTGAGGCCTTTGTTAGCTACCCGTATTCATGATTTGCAAAGTCAAGATCCTTTCCTTGAGAAGAAACCACAAGATCTCCGAGATGGTAAGTCTGAAGATTTTTGTATTGTGAATGATGGCACTTTATTGTATAAGCATCGGTTGTGTGTGCCTAATGTGTGTGGATTGAAAGAGGAAATTTTAGATGAGGCTCATAATTCCATTTATACTATGCATCCTGGTAGCACTAAAATGTATAGGGATTTAAAGGAGCATTATTGGTGGAATAATATGAAGAAGGAAATTGCTGATTTTGTTGCGAGGTGCCTTATATGTCAGCAAGTGAAAGTGGAGCATCAGAAACCTACTGGTCTGCTTCAGCCATTGCCGATACCGGAATGGAAATGGGATCATGTAACGATGGATTTTGTGGTTGGGCTTCCTCGATCTCAGAAGGGGTCAGATTCGATTTGGGTAGTGGTGGATAGATTGACAAAGTCCGCTCACTTTCTAGCAGTCAAGACTACGTATACAGTTGATAGGTATGCTAGATTGTATGTTAATGAAATTATTCGATTGCATGGAGCACCAGTATCTATTGTTTCAGATAGGGACCCTAATTTTACATCCAGATTTTGGGATAGCTTGCAGTATGCTATGGGTACTAACTTGAAGTTTAGTACGGCTTTTCACCCCCAGACAGATGGGCAGTCTGAAAGGACAATACAGATTTTGGAAGATATGCTTAGAGCTTGTGTGCTTGATTTCAAAGGTAATTGGGATGAATATTTGCCTTTGATAGAATTTGCATATAACAATAGTTTTCAGTCTACTATTGGTATGGCTCCATATGAAGCCTTGTATGGTAGACGATGTCGTACACCGATATGTTGGGGTGAAGTTGGTGAAAGGAAGATAGAGGGTCCAGAATTAATTGAAGTCACCACTGAAAAAGTGAAGATTATTCAAGATAGAATGAGAATAGCTCAAAGCAGACAGAAAAGTTATGTGGATAAACGACGAAAAGATTTGGAATTCCAGAAAGGGGATTATGTGTTTCTTCGGATATCTCCATGGAAAGGAGTTATGAGGTTTGGAAAGAAAGGGAAATTAAGTCCACGCTACATTGGACCTTATGAAATCCTTGAGAAAGTCGGGATGGTTGCCTACAAGTTAGCGTTACCACCAGAATTATCTCGGTTACATGATGTTTTCCATGTTTCTATGTTGAGAAAGTATGTAGCAGACCCTTCACATGTATTGGTGGAACAACCTATTGAGTTGAAGGAAGATTTGAGCTACGTGGAAGAACCGCTTGCTATCGTTGATAGGAAAGAACAAATATTAAGATCAAAGGTGATCCCACTTGTGAAAGTTGTGTGGAGAAGGCATTCCATGGAAGAAGCTACATGGGAGAGTGAGGATAGCATGAAAATGCGTTATCCCTATTTGTTTGATTCGGACAACCAAGGTATGTCAATTTCGAGGACGAAATTTCCTAACAGGGGGAGAATTGTGACAACCCGAATATAATTATGATTAATTATACGTAAATCATGCCTAGCTTGTGTGATATGATTAGTGTGTTATTAATATATGTGATGTTAATTTATTATGTTTAGTCTAATCCTACCTCCAAAAAGCATGAAATGTCGAATTAGTTACAAATACAAAATTTGAAGGTTTCGATAGGAATGTCCATGTTTAAGGCTAGTTTTGACCTTTATGACATAACAATTGACTTGAGGTGAAAACTACATAATTGTAGACAAGTGAGTTATGGTTGTAACACAACAAACGGTGAATGAAACGGAGGTTCGAGTGAGAAGTTATACCAAAATTACGAAACAAGGGCAAAGTAGTCCATCCATTAAGTAGTATTTTGTCTTAATATGGCAACAAATGTTTTATTCTCATTGGTTGGGAAGGGTGGTGGCTTTGGCCGACCTCAAACCCTTAGAATTACCTCTTTATTCAGCCAAAATGCAGCCATGAGAGATTTTAAGCCTAAGGAAAGAGAAGTTGGAAGTTAGGAAGAAAAAGTGAGGAGAAAATTGAAGAAAATTCATAGAAAATTACGAAAAAGCCCCTAAGGTAATTCCAACCATGAATCTTGCTATTTTTTCTTTAATTTACGATTTATATGATATAAATCCTTGATTTTTATTGAACTTTCATGTTTGGGTGCATATGTATGGATATATGCAAGTTTAAGTTAAGTTGAATGTACAAAACCCTAAGATTGCTTTGTTTAGAAACTTTGTTTATTCAAACTTCCATATATTTTTGTATAGTTACTGGAATCGATTGCTTCCAATTGGATATTAACATGGACTCATATATGTATGACATATCCGAAAATCATGTGAAAATACCAACAAATTAGTCCTTGGTGAGGGTTTGAAGTTCGGGTAAGAAATCTGCCCTAAGGGTGAAAATATGCCCGCCATGTGTTCGGTGTTTTGCTTGACATAGCAAACGAACCTTAAAAATTATGAAACTTTAATATTATATTTTTCAATGTGTTTACTGATGTTGGGTGAAAGATCATAGAAATTTATGATGTAGAAAAATCATGAAAATTCCTGGAAGTTGAATGAACGATAAAAGAGCCTATAGGGCAGATTTGCTATGTAGTGAAGAAATAGGCTTATTTTGCTCTAGGAAACTCGGAATGATGTGCCATCTTTTGTTTTGGAAACATGATATAATAAGGATTGGATTACCAAGAATAATTAAAAAGGGTTTGGGCTGTAATTTGAATATGTTAGATATCAGAACCTGAGTCTAGATGGGACTTCATTTTAATGAATGATTTGAATTGAATAATATGATGCTTATGAATTGAGTTATGATTGAAGTTATTCTTTGGACTATTAATATTATTATGATGATAATAATATTGTGAGAATGATAGGAAGGGAAGGAGAGCTGATTGAACAAGTACAGGATAAAGGCAAGGGAAAATCCAGTTAAACTGTCAAGGTGAGTGTACTTATGATTTGTTTCATATATAAATATGAATATAGCTCTAAGAGCGGATTTGTTTGAATACTTCGGTATTCAGGATTTGTTTGGATATTAAAATATCCAGGATTGGTTGGGTCTTATGATCCAGGATTGGAATTGGACAAAGATCCAATGATTTGTTGGAACTTATGTTCCAGGATTTGTTATTGCCAATGGGCAGGATTGTTCGGATTTTATATCCACTTATTCTATATAGAATTGTTATTACATTGTAGGGAAGGAGTACCTCACTAAGCTTAATGCTTACAGTTATATTTTAACAATTTCAGGTTTCTATGCTGCCAACTAGAATACCATATGACTGGTAACTTTGAGAGTTGCACCGTTGGAAGGAGCCGGGGTTTAAATGTGGGGATTTTATCATTGTCACACTGAAGATTTTAATTTACTCACACATTGTATATTTTGCGTTAGTATGGATTGAGTTGATGATTGTGAAATTTTATCGTAGTTAATCATAGTATTGTATGTCCGCTTAAATTATGACTCTGATATTGATTTCGTTATGGCACAATAATAATATTATGTTGATTATGCGCATTATACAGTAAAATATGGATAGATGAATTATATTTCCAATGGGCTCTAGATTATGATTTAATTATTCTAATAATAAATGATTAGTATGGATATTGGGTTTGGGGTGTGACAGCTACCATATTGAGCTCGCCTCTACCGAAGATCCCAAACTAGCCGATTGTTGGTACTATGATATTTGGTGCCTCCTCAAACATGGTAGGTATCCCTAGGGTTCCAACAAGAAAGATCGAACGACCCTCCGAAGACTGGCCGCACAGTACATCATCTGTCATAAAGCCCTACTCAAGAGGAACTTCGATGGAACTCATCTACACTGCATCGCAGGAGATGAGATTGAGAAAATAATACAAAAAGTCCATAGCGGGGAATGCGGACCCCACATGAGTGGTCATATGCTTGCCAAGAAGATCATCCGACAGGGCTACTACTAGACCACCATGATCCAGGATTGCACCACCTGTGTCCGGAGGTGCCTCAAAAGCCAATAATTCTCCAATCTTCAACACTTGCCTCCACGAGAATTATACAACATGACCTCTCCCTGGCCATTCTCCACCTGGGGTATCAACATCATAGGGAAGGTTACACCAAAGGCTTCAAACGGACATGAGTTCATCCTGGTTGCCATTGATTACTTCACCAAATGGGTCGAAAGCGGAGTCATACGCAGTATTAAATGCCAAGAAAGTCCCTAAATTCCTGAAGAAAAATATCATCTATCGATATAGGGTCCCGCACAAGCTGGTATCAGATAACGGGTTGCATTTTGAAGCAGATGTCACAGAAGTAGTCAACGAGTATGGAATTCAGAGACACATATCTTCTCCCTACCAACCTCAAACCAATGGTGCAGTTGAAGCCGCCAATAAGAACCTCAATGCTATCATCAACAAGATGACCGGAAGTTGTAGATATTGGGCTGATCGGATCCTGTACGCCCTCTGGGGCTATCGAACCTCAATCTGAACCTCTACTGGGGCTACCCCTTACTCCTAAGTCTACGACATGGAAGCAGTCCTACCTGTGGAGCTGGAAATACCCTCGCTGCGCATCATGCTCGAAAGCAATGTTAGTGAAGAAGAATCATGCCAAAGCCGTCTTGATGAGCTAGCCCTCCTAGATGAAAGAAGGTTAAAAGCACTGTACCAAATACAAGGGTACCATTGCCGAATAGCGCGATCATTCAACAAGAGAGTCAAGGACTACGGTGTTCGAGAGGGAGACTTAGCCCTCAAAGGAGATAATAGAACCCATCTGGGACCCCAGAGGGAAGTTCAAGCCCAATTGGAGCGGCCCCTACATTGTGAAGAAAATCTTATCCGGCGGTGCCGCCATGCTCACTGACCTAGATGGGGAAGAGATGGCTCGTCCAGGCAACCTGGACCGACTCAAGAAATTCTACCCCTAAGTCCGAAATCTTGGCACGCTACGACTTTTCTCATCCCCCTTCTATTCTTAAAAAAAAAACTCAACATTTCTCTCTACCCATAACTACGCGGGCCTGATCCTCTACAAAAACTATTTTAAAAACATTTTCAAAAAATCCCAGAGGTATGTACGCAGCCCATGCACCTCATATGAGTGCGACCCTTTCTTTTTCACAAAATACTATTCTTTTCTTACCTCCGAGAATAGCGATTCATTTTAAAAATACTTGAACAAAAGGATTATGTATGCCTTAGCGATCAGTATAGATAATTCAAAATACAATATTCATCGAGAGGCACAACTGGATGATCAGAAACTTGTTTATTTCGTCAATAAGAAAATTCAGCACGAATTACATAAGAAAAAGGAACGAATAACTCCCTTCCCCATTACCATAAAAGACAAATAAAATCCCCACATCTGTTACACAAATAAACTCTCCAAGACTCCTACCCACAACTACCAGAGGAGCCTGAACCCTCATCATGTACATCCGGAGGTCCCCAAGTTTCCCATGCCTGAATAGAATGCCGTAAACACTCCATGGATTGGTGTGCCTTAACCATCTTTGAAAACACGACAACACCCCCTTCCATGGTGTTAGATAAAACAAACTATCTTTGTCCAGTCTCTACTGCCAACATCTTGCTGACTACTTTACTCCACAACCACTTTATATAATCTTTGGGGAGATGCCAAACCTCCCCGAAAGACTGAGAGGGACGGGTCGACGGACGTCGATTTTACCACAGAGACCCGAGAAACAGATGCAGGCGCTCAGTCAAATCTTCTACAGGAAAGAAATTTGAAGTCCGAGGGGGCACGACCTGTGCCCAGCCAAATTGGCATAAAAGCCGCCAAGGGAAATAAAAAGAGGTCTGCCTGAGACCAACCAGCCGTACATATGAATACTCTCCTAGCTCCAGAACTGGATGTAACTGTCCCCACCAAGGCACTAACCAATACAGCCCACGGGCCCCATACTCCACAAGCCAATTCTCCCAGTTCTCAACATACAAACCAACACTGATGAAATGGCATGAAAAGAAGTTTGGTACAACCGACAAGGGATACTCTGGAGGAGTCACCAAGCAGAATCTTTCAGACAACCACACGAACAGCATCACAGGGCTACCCCTCAAAAAGTCAGAACGACCTTCTCTATAGGTATCCAGGTCATTCAGGGACTCCTCCAGTATCACCGTTGTAGGATTGAGATGATATGACATCCATGAGGTAATGGCTGCAAGTTGTGGGTCCACTTTCACCTCCTTAGTCACTAGTAGTAATTTTGAAACTAGGACTAGAACAACGGCTCCAGTATAGCCAACATCTCCTACTTCCTGCAAATGCACGGACATCAGCACCGCCGAGAGGGAGATCATTCCTCTAGTAACCAATGATTTGGCCGACGAAGGCGAAATATGAAGAAGCCCGACCAACAAATTCCTAGGAGAGCGGGGAAATTCGGGCAAAGCCACAGCAACACTAGGATTTACGCCCAGCATGGCGGAAAATTCCTCATAGGTAGGACAAACTTCTTCCAACCCAAGGCGGAACACATGGTCTTCATGGTACCAGAATTGCACCGCCGCCGTCAGCACGTTCCACTCAAGAGGCCGATTGTGCCACAAAGAAACCCGACGCATGTTGAAAGCATCATAGTCGACATTATAAAAGCACATAGCTTCCAAGACTTCGAGGTAGTTGTCAAAATCGGTGCTACCAGGGAGAGCCATCGTGCAGGGCCAAGAGATAATGGACAAGTGGGTAAGAATGCAAAGGTGTGATGAAAACACTCCACCCTTCCCCCTTTTTATACTTGAAAACCCTCATAAGGGACATAATCCCTGCAGAAATCGGAGGGAATCCTACCCCACAAGGTACCAAAGGCTGAAGAGGGTACCATTCAAAGCCTTTAATTGATGGGACTGGACTAAACTGTCGATAGGCAGGACAGGGTGCTTGCCGATCGGCAACCCCCCATTTTTAGAAATTTCCCTTTTTCCCTTTTTTGTCAAATTAGAAAATTCAATAAAAATAAATTGATATTCTCAACAGAATTTCAAGAATCCCCTTTTATGCTTATATTTTCTCCTTTTAATTAAAAACACTTTCCTTCAAAAAATTCGAAAAATATTCCTTTTTATGGTCTCAACAGCAAAGTAAAATGTGCATGTGCATTCATTCATCATTAATAAGAGATAATAAAAAACTCCATTGCATTGCATATATTTGTGTTCTGTGTTACATCAATTTTGTAGGAAATAAAAAGAAAAAACAAAAACAATGGGACTCAGCCCGAACCCACATTCTCTCTCTCTCTCTCTCAAGAGCTTTCACCCCTGCGACGTGCTCTCTTCCCCCTACGGCGAGATGATGCGCCACCACTACCAGAGCCAGAGTCCTCTCCAGATGAGGCAGACATAACCAAGAAATAAGGAACAGAAACCGCGTCCCGAATGTGGGCAGTCGCCGAAAATATCTAGTCCCTCAGACAAGTGGTCGACACCCGGACATGCTGCAAGAAAAGTTAAAATGAGTATCAAAGCAGAAATGACCAAAAGAGAAAAGAAAGAAGGAGAGAAACAGAAAGGTATACCGCGAGTCAAATGACCTCCTGTGTCAAACCTAACTCCTTCGGATCCATCTCATGGGGACGGTGCAACATAGGCTCCATTCCTCCATCAGCTCGCCGGATGTTGTACGAAGGGGTATGCAGCCACACAAAAGTGACTTCCGAGGTTGTTGCCTACGCAGATGTCGATGGACCAGCGCCGCTATGGAAAGATCCCCCCGCCCGACTCGAACCCGCGGGAAGGAAGGGCAATGCATCATATATGTTGGGCGCCATCAACCAGCTCGTCATGAAGTCCATATAGTCATACGGCACGGCCGTATCGGTGTATAGCATGTAGGACTTTCCAATCATCACTGAGATCCTCTCATCCTCTGGCAACAGTCGCTCCCGCCTCATAGACGTAGGAGGCTGCGCGGGTGGTACCACGACCTCCTCCTTAGCAATTTGACGAATTACCCTCTCCCCGAGGTACCAAGAATGGCCGAACTCATGTGCCAGTAAGCGCCTTATCCACGCATTTACCCCGGTCACCCCCGCATCCTGAATGGCTGTCCCCTAGGGATAAAAGGTCACCTGAAAATCTCCAAGCGAGCATAAATCAATATAAGAGCAGAAGGTGAAAAAACCAAGATTAAAATGGAAAGAGCCTTACCCTACCACTGGTCAGGTCATTCAAGACCTGACGCACCGCCTCCACGGAGAGAGATCCCTTCGACTGTTGGTTGGCCTTACGCCATCGATACAATCAGTAGAAGTCCCCAATAGTGTCATCCTTCAAAGCGATCAGTGGGGTGTTGCACCCAATCTACTCATAGAACCACGTCGAAATTCGCAAACAAAAAGAGACGCATAAGGAAAATGAGAATGCATGAAAGGAAAATGCGAATGCATGAAAATAAAATGCGCAAATTAAAGAATACCTCAAGAAGGTATGTGGCCCCAGTAAAGGTCTGTCGGAAACATCGGCTCAATGCATGCAAAGAAGAGTAAAGGGTCACCAAGGTCAGAATCCCCCAATCATAGAAAGGAATGTTTGAAAACATCCTCAAGTACGACAGAAACCACAAATGGACGACGTCGCCGCTCGACACCACCATGAAACCTCCCAACAGCAGCAAAATAAATAATCGGGTCATCCGCCTCACTTGTAGCCCATCCTCCACATCAATCACCCTTCTCAGCAGAATGTCCTTTAGTAGGGACAGCCAGATAGAATCTCCAAAAATAATCCTCCTCATATCACCAAGTGCCGCATGCACTGCCTCCGGTCTCACCCATAAAGGGCTATCCACCTCTATCTGATCTCCATCACAATCTAGCCGCAATAGCTGCTGAACGTCTATAGGAGTCACAGTCATCTCCTCGAAGCCGAAATGAAAGGTGTGGGTAGTGTCCCACCACCTCTCTCCCAGAGTGCACAAGATCGCTGTCGAACGAGGCGTCTCATCCAGTGCCGATGCCAACCGCCCAAAACCCGCTGATGAGACCACCCAGCACACCATAGGTGGGAGATGCTCCCAGATATCCTTGAGCCCCATCATCCCACGGGCACGCATGTTCTTCAAAGAAATATCAGACTGGTAAAAAGAAAAAGTCTCATAAAAAAGCCAAGAAAGAAAGAAAAATCACCAAAAGAGAAGAATGCCAAAGGTCGGGATACTTACATAACCGTCGGGGATCACTCTCGAAGAGCGATGACGCGATGGCTCCCGCAGCAAAGTCCGCTCATTCGCAACAGGCTCAAACGCATCAAAGGAGTTCTCACTCCCCAAAGCAAGGGGCACCATGTCCCTCCAGTCCATATTTGCCTAGTCATCAACGGTCAACCACTCCCGATGGACTGCATTGCTCACAAAAGCGGCCATTTCTTGAAGATTGAAACGCTCTAACGATTTGTAGAAGAATCGCAGAGAGAGAGAAAGCAAAAAAAGGTGTGAAAAAATGAGGGGATTCACCCCCTGTTTATAGGAAGCCAAGCGCCATGCCAATCGGCACCTCCCCCTACCATACCGATCGGAACTGACTCCTCAACTTCCCGATGCAGCCCAAAAGTCCATGCCACTACCGAATGGCACCCCTCATACCATGACGACCGACACCCCCCCCTTAAATTTTGTATAGAAATTCCCAAAAAATACCAGAAACCCTCGAAAAATCCTCGAAAAATTCCTGAAAATCCTAGGATGGATTTTGAACATTTTCACCAAGAAAACTTCGCATTCCCTCAAGCGAAACCCCTCTTCCCCAGCGAAATTCTCAAAAACCAAGTGAAAGTCCTCCCGAAAAAACTCCGGATCACCTGATCACTTCCCCAGTGAAATTCTTTTACAGCACCGAAATAGGTTATTCCCCCCTGCGAGGCCTCCTAAAAGCTTCCCCAGCTATCAGCTCCCCAGCTCAGATCAAAATCACAAAGCTCTTTCTCCAGCAGAATCAAAATCTAATTTTTATCCACTCTTTGGTCAGAATTGGCCCTAGTCTTGGATCGTCACCACTCTTGGGTCAGAATTAGCCCCGGTCTTGGATCGTCACCTGAATTAGGTCAAAATTGATATCAGTCCTCAATTGTCACCACTCTTTGGTCAGAATTAGCCCCTGTCTTGGATCGTCACCTAAGTTATGTCAGAATTGACCTCGATCCTCAGTCATCACCACTCTTGGGTCAGAATTGGCCCTAATATTGGATTGCCACCTAAGTTAGGTCAGAATTGACCTCAATCCTCAGTCGTCACCACTCTTGGGTCAGAAGTGGCCCCGATCTTGGATCGTCACCTGAGTTAGGTTAGAATTGACCTCGGTCCTCGGTCGTCACCACTCTTGGGTCAGAATTGGCCCCGGTCTTGGATCATCACCTGAGTTAGGTCAGAAGTGACCTCGGTCCTCGGTCGTCACCACTCTTGGGTAAGAATTGGCCCCGGTCTTGGATCGTCACCTGAGTTAGGTCAGAATTGACCTCAGTCCTCGGTCGTCACCACTTTTGGGTCAGAATTGGCCCCGGTCTTGGATCGTTACCTGACCTAGGTGAGAATTAACCTCGGTCCTCAGTCATCACCACTCTTGGGTCAGAATTGGCCCCGATCTTGTATCGTCACCTGAGTTAGGTCATAATTGACCTCGGTCCTCGGTCGTCACCACTCTTGGGTAAGAATTGGCCCCGATCTTGGATCATCACATGAGTTAGGTCAGAATTGACCTCGGTTATTAGACCTTCACCCTAAGCCCGCAGAATTGGCTTTGAACTGCATAATCGGTCACCCTCATCACTTAAGCCCACAGATTCGTCTTTGATCCACAAAATTGATCATCCCCATCACACTCCTTAGGCCCTCAGAATCGGCCTCGACCTTCTGCATCGATCATACTCCCTCAAAATCATCATGTGGTGTTTATTCGACGGTCATCATTTGTTCCAAACTCACCTATTGAGGGGCTTTGTAGACATCCCATTATGTTACCCCCTAACTCTCCTTAGGTCCCTAGTACCTCCCCTCATCACTAAAAACCTTGGTCATGTCCCGAGTACTGACCTAGAAGCCATCGGGCACTCCCCGGCTTAGTTTGACCAAAAAGTCAAACTCCTCATCTCGATCGAGACTCAATGAATCTTCTAAGGGCACTGAATACCCTTTCCAACGGTCCACCCCGTGCACGATTTCGACTTACCATGCGGACGAACGATATATTTGCGTTCGAAACTTGACACAGATGCCATCGGGCACTCCCGGGCTCTATTTGACCTATGTTAACTCTTCAGCTCGACCAAGGCTGAATGAATCTTCTAAGGTCACTGAATCCCCTTTCCAGCGGTCCATCCCGTGCACAATTCTGACTTTCCATGCGGACGAACGATCTATTTGACTCCGAGAGGTCAACGAATGCTTCTCGGGCCCGGTTGACTAAAGTCAACTATCCAAAATGGGTCAAGCTCTTTGGAAAGTCTAATAACATCTCCTAACCCTTCCAATAGTCTGCCCCATGCATGATTTAGACTTACCATGCGGACGAACGATCCGTTTGCGTCCGAACGATTCCCCGTCCAATGGACCGACAAACGCTTCCGAGCCATATTTGACCCAAAGTCAACTCCCGAACCTGGGAGCGGTCCAAAGGACTTTTGAAGGTCTTTAAATTACCTTTGAAATGGTATGACCTGTTCACGATTCTCACCAACAGTTTTCCTTCGGCGACCGATTTTCCGAAAAAGCCTGAAGCGCACTGCCAATTGGCAAGTTCCAGACCCTGCCTGTCGGCACCTACTGATAGGTAGTGGCATGACAATGCCGATCGATTGTCACCTGGGGCTATAAAAGGAGGTCTTCACCTCATTTGCGAGAGGATCATAGATCTGATAAAAATCTCTCTGAACGAATCCCAGAAACCTCTCTCGAAGGCAGCGTGATTTCAACTTCCAAATCCCTTTTTTACTTCCACTTTTCATCATCCTTTTCATCAAACTTGGGGAATTAACCACTCTCCATCATCATCCAAGTGCAAGGGCTGCTCTCCAACATTCAAGATCAAGTTCAAGATCTTCAAGAAGGTCCAATTTTCTCAAACTCTCTCTTAAATTCTCTTAAATTCCCAATAACTTGTTTTCTTACTTAGCACTTTTATGACCTCATTTCCCACATCGTAATATACTTTTTATTTAGTATTATTGCACATCTCTTATTTTCATATAATTAAAAAACCCAAAAAATAAGAAAAAGAGGCTTTGCTCATAAATTCCAAATAGGGTTTCTCACACTTTTTCTACACTTTTCTCACAACTAAAACACTTTTTCTACACACACACACACTCACAAATAATAGATCCCCCATTTGGATTTATGGGATAAACCCCACCCCTCGTTTTGTATGCGAACTATGTGGACTTTGATACCTTTATAGGCTACGTAGGCGTCTTGGGGTAAAACCTGAGACTCGAGTCCTTTTTCCCACTTTTTCTCTTATTTTCTATATTCTCTAAATTCATTTTCCTTATATTCTATATACTTGTTCTTAGTGAAGCATTACTCCATGTGCGTTATCGTTCCATCATAACGATCAACGTTGGGGTAATCGCGTAAATCTTATTTTTCTAATATTATTCTTATATCTTCCTACGGAGAACTCTCTTTATCTTTTCCATGATACAAGTCGAGGATTCCTACCTCCATTCTATATATATACACATGCACACATATCACTGGGGGAACATAAATGAAAATAGCAAATATCCATGAGAGACCGAAAGGGCAGAATGGGTGCCTAACACCTTCCCATTTCGTAACTAAGCCTCCGAACCCTTCTCGAATCATTTGGTTTCGCACGCACCAGTATGTCTTTGGATGCCATCCTTCGGGGTGGCTTACCCTTTTTCTTTTTTCCGTTCTGAGTAAAATAGAATGGCAACTCTAAATCTCTCTACATTTTTACACCACATCTCAAACGACGCCGGCCGAAGCGCTCTCCCGAGAGGGATGCGTGGGACCTGAAGGATCCTTTTCCTCCGTGAAAGGGATCGTGGATGGACACACACACACACACACACACACACACACACACACACACACATATATATATATATATATATATATATATATATATATGTGTGTGTGTGTGTGTGTTTTTATCTGCACTCGCTATTTAAGGTCTTAATCTCCAATTTTTCATTTTTGCTCTTTTATCTCTGTGTTTCCATCACACGTGCCATCTGTTTGATAAAATGTGTCACACTGTTTTCTTAAGAAGCCCTTGGTTATTTGGCTTAAGAATGTCATAGTGTGGGACTATGATGATAGTTGGTGATTCAGTTTTTTATAAAATGCTTATACACCGCATACGAGGGTGGTTGCTAGTGTGGAGAATCCACGGGTAAGGTATAATAATGTCTTAATAAGCATTGAGGACAAATATATATTGTGTACTCCTTTTTGTATTTAATGTTTTTTTTTATTATGCTTTTCAAGTCCTAATTTTAAGTTTTGATTTGAAGCTTAAGTTATAAGAAGTGGATACTTAGTCATGATTCTATGTTCTAATTTGTGTTTAATTTATTCCCTTGGTTATTTATTTATTTTATTAACGAAATAAATTTTGGGGTTATGTATTAGGAACTTGCAATAAGTATATGTGAAACCAATCACATTTGGAATTCTAATGAGCTTTGTTCAATATGTGAAACCAATCACATTCTGATCGCTAATGAGGTTTGTTCAATATGTTATTATAGTTTTATTTTTTTACTTTTAGTTATGAAAATTTTGATGTACTTATGACACTCTAATGAGGTTTATCTAATTTGGTCATATTTTATGGGTTTTCATTTTTATCTTTTAAAAATTAGGAGTTGATTGTATTTGTAGTATCTAATTTTGTCATATTTTTGTAGGTACTAATTTGGTCTTATTTTTGTATGTACAAAATTTCATAAATAGGTACTAACTTCTTTTGGAGGTATTTCATAAACAGGTATGTTCATTGTCTTCTCCAATTTTTTCTTGAATTTCTATCCATTCTAATATTTTCCCCGAATTTTATGGAGTACAAATTAGGGCTTTCTCGATCTTTTTTATGGATTACTGATGTACGTTCAAATTAAGGCTTTGTAGGGTGCGTTCTTCCTCTTCTATTTTTCTAAGTTTTGACATGGATATTATTCGACTTTCATACAATATTTTTGGGGTTTGCGTCAATTTTTCACGCGGTGAGTTCTCCAAATTTGTGGGTTGGCATCTATTTTTATTGCAATGGTTTATTGTATAACGGATTTTTAGTTTACATTGTAGTTCAAGTAGAGAAGAAATGAAGTTTTCTTATTTGTTTTTTCTCTTATAAACAGTCTATTTTAAACACACGGCAAGGAGCAATGGAGATGGATTGTTGTCGTCCGAGCTTGGAGTGGAACAAGGAACCCGAGAAGAAAAAATAGAAATTAGAGGACATTAGTAGCGGTACTAACGAAGAACACGATGTGTTAGTATTAAACAACAACTACAACAACAGCTTTACCCGTACAGTATAGGTGATAGGGTGATCCTGAGATTGCACCTTTTTTATTATTTTCCATGTTTATGGATGAGACTGCTAATTCTAGATTATTATATATTAGTTCGTTTAGGCAATATGGATTTAATTTTCACAATTTGTTTTACGTTGCTCATTTGGAATTTATGACGGTCAACTCTCTATTAATTCAAATTTGGAGTTATAGGTTATCCACATTGCATGATATATTAGGTCGATCAACTCTCTAAAGATTGAAGGAGAAAAAAGAGACAAAATTTTTAAATAGAACTGTTTGGATATTATATATTATCACAACACATAATTCAATAAAGTAGCTGGGATTCATAACTTATCGAAAAAGGTAGGCACTAATTATGAATATAAATTAAAATCTTTTATTAATTTTTGCTATAAAATTTTGGTTGACAGAGAAGGAGGAGTAATATCAATGAAAAATTGAAAGCCTTGCAGAACTTAATTCCAAATTCCGACAAGGTAATTGATTGAGATTTTTTTTTTTTTTTTAAATTTGAGGTTGATTTATTGAGATTTTGTATGATAGACGGATAAGGCGTCAATGCTGGAAGAAGCAATTGAATATCTGAAGTAACTTCAACTACAAGTACAGGTGATCACTATATTTCACTCATATATTATGTAAATGTCCATCTCACCAACTAAATCCACTATTACCTTTGTGCTTAGGCCATCTACAATGGTAGCAGCGTATCAACTTAGGGCATATGAACCCAATAGATGGAAGTAAGTGGGTTGATCAGTCAATTACCTTTAAATTTATGGTAAAGTACCAAGAAGAAGACATTGTCCCCTTATTTGCCCATGCCAAACAATGTATAAGTGACCTAAAGCTCACCACCAACTATGGTACATCAAATACCGACTCACAGTGTAGAACTCTCTTTCTCTATTTTCTATTTTATTGGGTTTTAGAAACTCTAATAAACGATCAAAATTGGGTACATCAAATGCCGACTCACAGTGAAGATCTCTCTAATTTGTTCTTGCAATCAAAAGTTGTAATCTGATTTGTTAGGGCATATGATCGAGCTACAATTAAGTTCCACGGACTTGCCGCCGATATAAATTTTAACATCAACGATTATGACGAAGATCTCAAGAAGTTCCATTGTAGTGGATAATTAGCATCACTAGCTCAATCCAAACGTGTTATTTCTACTAGACTTCATCTTATGTAGTCATTTCTGTTTGTTATCCAGATGAAGAACTTGACTAAGGAGGAATTTGTACATTTACTTCGTCGTCAAAGAACCGAATTCTCTAGAGGACGTTCAAAAGTCAGGGGAGTTACACTGCATAAATACGGATGATTGGAAAGTCGAATGGTGCAGATTTCGAGCAAGAAATAACACCCAACTAAATTGATATATACAATTGTTATTTAGATTTTGCCCTCATTAGTTTAGATGTATTTGAATTTGATTTAGTATCCGTTTGGGTTGGCATAGTATACTATGCCAGGTAAGTATCATGTCGCCAAAAGGTTGGTTATAGTGTGTACTAGGTGTGGGACTTGCAGTACATGCAACGAATAATGTATTTTACTGATTTATTCCTCAAATTTCTTAGTAGATGCAACGGTGTGTACCATGTCACCAAAAGGTTGCTTTCTTTTCCTGACATTTGTAGTGTACTTTATCGCACTACTTTACATCAACATATTCTCATTCTGCCATACCTATATGGGCATTACTGAAATCTCACAGTTCACCCGAACAGGCACGTGGAGCTCATGTTGTGTTTGATATTCTTCCATACCTATACATGCGGTCTTTGATTTGTTTTGGAATACTAATCAAATGAAATAGAGTGTTCATTATAGTCCTTGATGGACATTCATGTCGTGTGTTCATTATTGCAGACTTCCCGTACAGTCACGTGGAGTTCATATCCAGGATGGACTTTAAAGTGATGGAAGGGATAATTCTGAAGCTCACTGGACCAACAATGTTGAACCGACGCATTGAAAAATTTTCTGGACCAACACAGTGTTGAACCTACGCATAACAACACAACTTTGAACCATTTTTAAGTCACTTGAGATGAGAACCCAGACAACACAACGTTGCCTCTATCTAACTGTTTTCTTAATCCCCTCAACCATTTTTATCTTCTATCACCAACTCTCTCACTATCTTCTTTGCAATTTTGGTCACGACTCATCTTTATTTTGGGTATCTTTTTGTCCATGACTTTTTTGATCCCCAAAAGCATTTACCATGATTGGATAAAAATCTTAAATTAATGATTTTCATTATTTTTTAAATGTCTACTTTTCTTTTTCTAATAATGTAGTAAGGGTGTTTGTCAGTGATGTTGCCATTTTTTTTCTTTTGATTTATATAGATTTTCTTTTCTTATCTATTTTGTCAAAATGATAAATAATTCTAAAAGTTGCCTAAAACCAGAGATATAGTGGAGAAAATAAGGTCATTGTAGTATTTTTTTATCATAGTTTAACTTTTCGGGGTTTTACCACCAAACCCGTCTCCGTCCACCGCCCCTGAACCATCACCGCCCCTGAACCATCTCAGTCCGCCTCCCAAACCCATCTCCCTCCACCGCCCATCTCAGTCCTCCACCCACACCGCATCGCATCGCATCCATCACACCGCATCAAGCCAAGAAAAATTACTACCACTGAAATCTTTTCTATGGTGATGGTGAGAAATCTTTTTGAGAAACGTGTAATACCAATTTCAAATTAATTCGCAAGTTTCCAATCAAACATTATTTAATTCAGCCCCTAAACAAGCATCTAAAGTGCGTGTGTCAACCCGTAAATGAATATAAAGCATGCGACACAATAAATATGCTGAGACACAGATTTTAGGATAAAAAACCTTTCGGGTAAAACCTTTATTTCACTATGAATTAATAAATCGCAACTTACAATTACATACAGAAATCTGCAATGGATCAACGCGCAACTAACCCACAAAGACTCACAGTCTTGAACTCAACAAGAGAATACATGCAACACCCTCCAAGGACTCATAGCCCAATCTTCAATAAAGAATCTTAACGCATAAAGATCCTCAATGACACGCAGCCATATGGTAAAGAGATGCACTCCAAGAAAGATGAACAAAATCAAAGTATGTTCTTGGGTTCCACAAAAAATAATTCACATAAAAGTAAATGAGATTCTTTGAATTAAAACAAAAACATTTGAACCCTTAAAACTGTTGGAGAAAAACTTTTTGCCAAAAGGCATTGAATTAAATCTGGGCAGATAGATAAAAGATTCAAAAGAATAAAACACTTTAAAGCTGGAAACTGTTCTCCACGTTTAAAAGTAAAGGCTGCCATTCCTTTATTGAGGCGGTCAAAGGATCAGGACAAAGTCAGACGCGTCAGCCAAAAAGCAGGATCGTTCGATCGAGAACCCCATCTCGCTTGAACGAGATCGCGTGTCATTTGAACGACTACGCATGACATCCACATGTCGTTCAAACGAGATGGAGATCTCGCTTGAACGACCTTGGCATCGGAACCGAGGTTCGTTTGCTTCCTTACTGCCTTAGAAATATTCCAAAACTTTTTCAAAAATCAATGTTTTCTAAAATAGTAATAAAACCTTTTCAAAAACACATTTTTCTAAAACAACAATAAAACATCTTTTTATAAAATACATTTATAAAAACATTTTTATATAAAAGCTTTTTATAACTCCTTTTAAATAATATCCCAACACTCTTAATATGAAATGTAAATGAAACTTTAAACAATATCTTAATGAAGTTCATATTGTTGGGCTTGAATGTTGAAGACAACTTGTAATTCGGATTCGTCTTTTGTAGATTCAATCTTCTCAATCCTTCGATGACTTGTAGCGGTATACGACATAATAAATTGTGGCAGACTTATTAAAAATATGTCCTTACAAATCTCCCCCCATGTCTATGCTGGTACATACATAAAAACATCTGAATTATCAAATACCAATATGCCTATACAAATCTACCCTCCCATTAATCCCAAAACTGAAGAGGTAAAATTTACATGTTCTCAAATTTGTCTTCAATATCAAAACTCTCAAAGATTTTCTCATCAGGGTATAAAACATCATGCTCTTCAATCTTTGTACCTACACACATGAGATAAAGCAAAAATCTTCGTGACTCATCGAGTTTGAAATTATATAAGAATAAGGCATTAATAAATCAAATCTTCCCCATAATTAAAAAAACTCCCCCCTATAATATGATAATTATTTCTCCCCCTTTTTATTATGTACCGAAATAGACAGATAAGAAGAAACAATCAACACATGGAGTGTCACGACAAAATGCATGTGACACCCCGCTCAAAATAATAATGGGTGCCCAGCCCAATACTACAATAATCAAGAATCTCAAGTGGATCATTCTCAGCATCTACTGACGATTTTAAAAATAAACACGGCTAGCTACTCATTACTACAAAAAGAGGGTACCAAAAAAATTTTAAAAATTTTATTAACACTTATTAAAACCCACCATGCGACAACTAACCAACAATATAACATATAAATATGAGATATACACACAACTCAAATGATATATAAGCGACTAATAAAGGAGTACAACACAATGTTCAAAGAAAATACCCGAATATGTTGTTGGGTCACTGACAATACAATAATCTAAAAGAGACAATATAAAAGTGTTTCACTACAACACTTGGATATAAACCCGATATGCAAACTGAATTATATTCTAGATACAAAAAAGAGAGGAAATGACTATATCAAAATACTGTAACAGTCCGCTACTACCACAGCTCCACGAATACTCTGGATGGATAACATCAATGGCATCCTTGCGGAGGAACACCTAGAATAATACAATATCTATGCACAGCAAGAGAAAATATAAACGGGCCAGAGCCCGAGTTGTGAAAACATTTTATAGCAAGTGTATTAGAATGCATAATAATTATAAATGCATTATGACATGATTAAAGTGGAGTCGCACTCTCCATAAAATCCAACTCACCTCTCAACTAAAGCGCGCACTAAACATATGCACATGATCTCCAAATAAGTGCCCGAATCTATCTAGGCAAGGTAATCTAACTTAATCCCAATAGATACTCATCTAACACTTAATCCTTCAATTTCGAATATTATCGATCTCAATAATTCGTTCACTTACTAAGATAAAAAATTTACATAAACATTCTCTTATACTAGAATTTCTCATATTCTAGTTATAACATATATATATATATATATATATATATATATATATATATATATATATATATATGAGTTATTAGCATCTAGGTGCTAAGGACTAAACTTCTCCTTATTCTCAATACTGCACAGCGTTTCATGCGTGGGATGTCTCGCGAGCGAAATCCAAACAAGGAACCCCCCTATACACTACTCCTTGGCAATGTTGGTATTTGAGGTCCATTATGCCCTCGATACCCAAAGTACTATGACTACTTTGTAACACCCCGCCCGTCGGGGGAGAGTGGGGCAGAGCGCTACTGTCGATAAAAACTATACTATATCCACAAATAACAAGGTATAGAGCATCTAAATCCCATAATAGAAAACAAACCACTAACCTCATCTTCAAATTAAATACAACAATTCTCTCGAAATAATTACAACAATTTAACTATCTCGAAAACAAATAAATACAAATCTCCAACGCTCTATACATCAAAATAATACAATCTTCTCTCTTGTATTAAAATTCTTTCCAAAATAATCCTTGCGAGAAATCATCCCAAGACAAATCCAAAGCGCCCAAATCCACGCTAACCTGCCAACTGAAAGAAAATATGGGGAAATACACAATACGACAGGAAAGATGCTCAAAAATATTAGCGGTGAATAAAACGTAACAATACGAATACGAATATTCAAATCAAAGTGAATCTCATAAGAAATTATATCAATATAATTTCTCAACAACACATTAACCGAGTCAGCAGGCCTCACCACCGTACCATGCCTATGCATTTTTCTAGCATTTCCAGAAAAAGAAATATTGGCGGGTGCCCAACTTCAGTGCCATATTAAAATCTCATGACAACATGCTCAACACCAAACATAATACCACATGAATCAAAATTAGATTCCAACAAATATTTCAAGATTTCCAAATGATTATATCAATTCAAATATGAGTCAATAATCACAAGAAAATAACGAGAATAATGCTCGAGAGATTAAGGAGCATATTGTGTAATAACCCATACCTTAAAATCGTCACATGAATCATCACATAATTTCAGCCTCAAAATCTAATCACACCATCACGTTCTTCTCGCGAAAATAATCAAATCTTGTTCTGGCCCAAACTTGAGAAAACACCAAATAAGCCTTCTAATCTAAGGTTGAAATATTGAATAAGTTTGGGGCTATGGTTTGTAGATGAAAGGGAGTAATTTTGGAGAGGTCTTCTGGTTGAAAAGTTTGAGAAAAAGTGATTTGAAAACCCAAGCCACGAATTTGTTGATATATAAAGGATTAAGAGTTTGATTAAGAAAAGAGTTCTAATTAGCTACAAACACTAAAAATTTTACGGCGGACGATCGGACCGTTGGAATTGGATAAAATTTTACAGAGAATTAGCTAAGACGAGAGAGAGCTCCAGAAAAAATTTCAGCACAATCGGACCGTTCAATATTTTTAAATATTTTGTTTTTCTATAGAATTTTAAGTTTTGAGGACTCTAAGAGTGTTTTATATTTTGAGGACTCTTCTATATAATAAAAAATTCAATTAAAACTCCATTTTAATTCCAATTTCGAAACCGTTTGAAATTCTCATCTTTAAAAATAAAATTCAACATATTTGAGCAATAAAAATAATTTTACCAATAACTTTATTTTCCTCTATATTTCGAAAATACCTCAAAATTACGCGGGTTGTTACACTTCCCCATTAATAATGAAATTTTGCCCTCGAAATTCGCTGAATGCCTAACTCCAAAAAATTAGGCCAACAATCTCCAAAAATAAACTCGCCATTAAAAATAAATTCCTCACATCTAATCTAGATGTCTAAAACGAAACGATCATCTAAAGATTCTATCTCCAAAAATACGCGCCACAAAAATGCAACAAACCCAAAACCCAAAACCCGAGGGTTGTCGTATACCTAAGCTCTAATACCATTCTGTAACACCCTGCCCGCCCGGGGAGAGCGGAAAGGAGCGCTATTGTCGATAAATACTATACTACATCCACAAATAACAAGGTATAGAGCATCTAAATCCCACAATAGAAAAGAAACCACTAATCTCATCTTCAAACTAAATACAATAATTCTCTCGAAATAATTACAACAATCTAACTATCTCGAAAACAAATAAATACAAATCTCCAATGCTCTACACATCAAAATAATACAATATTCTCTCTTGTATTAAAATTCTTCCCAAAATAATCCTTGCGATAAATCTTCCCAAAACAAATCCAAAGCGCCCAAATCCGCGCTAACCTGCCAACTAAAAGAAAATATGGGGAAATACACAATACGACAGGAAAGATGCTCGAAAATATTAGCGGTGAATAAAACGTAACAATACGAACACGAATATTCAAATCAAAGTGAATCTCATAAGCAATTATATCAATATAATTTCTCAACAACACATTAACCGGGTCACCAGGCCTCACCACCGTACCGCGCATATGCATTTTTCTAGCATATCCAGAAAAAGAAATATTGGCGGGTGCCCAACTTCAGTGCCATATTAAAATTTCATGACAACATGCTCAACACCAAATATAATACCACATGAATCGAAATTCGATTCCAACAAATATTTTAATATTTCCAAATGACTTTATCAATTCAAATATGAGTCAATAATCACAAGAAAATAACGAGAATAATGCTCGCGAGATTAAGGAGCATATTGTGTTAAAACCCATAACTTAAAATCATCACATGAATCATCGCATAATTTCAGCCTCAAAATCTAAATACACCATCACGTTCTTCTCGCGAAAATAATCAAATCTTGTTCTGGCCCAAACCTGAGAAAACACCAGATAAGCCTTTTAATCTAAGGTTGAAATCTTGAATAAGTTTGGGGCTATGGTTTGTATATGAAAGGTAGTAATTTTGGAGAGGTCGTCTGGTTGAAAATTTTGAGAAAAAGTGATTTGAAAACCCAAGCCAGAAATTTGTTGATATAAAAAGGATTTCGAGTTAGATTAAGAAAAGGGTTTTAATCAGATACAAACACTAAAAATTTTACTCCGGACGATCGGAACGTTGGAATTAGATAAACTTTTACAGAGAATTAGCTAAAGACGAGAGAGGGCTTCAGAAAAAATTTCAGCACGATCGGACTATTCAATATTTTTAAATATTTTTTTGTTGCCATAGAGTTTTATGCTTTGAGGATTCTAAGAGAGTTTTATATTTTGAGGACTCTTCTATATAATAGAAAAATTCAATAAAAACTCCATTTTAATTCCGATTTCGAAACCATTTGAAATTCTCATCTTTAAAAATAAAATTCAAAATATTTGAGCAATAAAAATAATTTTACCAAAAACTTTATTTTCCTCTACATTTCAAAAATACCTCAAAATTACGCGGGTTGTTACACTTCCCCACTAACAATGAAATTTCGCCCTCGAAATTCACCGAATGCCTAACTCTCAAAAATCTGCCCAACGATCTCCAAAAATAAACTCGTCGTTAAAAATAAATTCCTCGCATCTAATATAGATGTCTAACACGAAACGATCATCTAAAGATTCCATCACCAAAAATACGCGCCACAAAAATGCAACAGACCCAAAACCCGAGACCCGAGGGTTGTCGTATACCTAAGCTCTGATACCATTCTGTAACACCCCGCCCGCCCGGGGAGCGCGGGGCGGGGCGCTACTGTCGATAAATACTATACTACATCCACAAATAACAAGGTATAGAGCATCTAAATCCCATAATAGAAAAGAAACCACTAATCTCATCTTCAAACTAAATACAACTATTCTCTCGAAATAAATACAACAATCTAACTATCTCGAAAGCAAATAAATACAAATCTCCAATGCTCTACACATCAAAATAATACAATCTTCTCTCTTGTATTAAAATACTTTCCAAAATAATCCTTGCGATAAATCATCCCAAAACAAATCCAAAGCGCCCAAATCCGCGCTAACCTGCCAACTGAAAGAAAATATGGGGAAATACACAATACGACAGGAAAGATGCTCAAAAAATATTAGCGGTGAATAAAACGTAACAATACGAATACGAATATTCAAATCAAAGTGAATCTCATAAGAAATTATATCAATATAATTTCTCAACAACACATTAACCGAGTCACCAGGCCTCACCACCGTACCACGCCTATGCATTTTTCTAGCATATCCAGAAAAAGAAATATTGGCGGGTGCCCAACTTCAGTGCCATATTAAAATCTCATGACAACATGCTCAACACCAAACATAATACCACATGAATCAAAATTAGATTCCAACAAATATTTCAAGATTTCCAAATGATTTTATCAATTCAAATATGAGTCAATAATCACAAGAAAATAACGAGAATAATGCTCGAGAGATTAAGGAGCATATTGTGTAAAAACTCATACCTTAAAATCGTCACATGAATCATCACATAATTTCAGCCTCAAAATCTAATCACACCATCACGTTCTTCTCGCGAAAATAATCAAATCTTGTTATGGCCCAAACTTGAGAAAACACCAAATAAGCCTTCTAATCTAAGGTTGAAATATTGAATAAGTTTGGGGCTATGGTTTGTATATGAAAGGGAGTAATTTTGGAGAGGCCTTCTGGTTGAAAAGTTTGAGAAAAAGTGATTTGAAAACCCAAGCCACGAATTTGTTGATATATAAAGGATTAAGAGTTTGATTAAGAAAAGAGTTCTAATCAGATACAAACACTAAAAAATTTACGCCGGACGATCGGACCGTTGGAATTGGATAAAATTTTACAGAGAATTAGCTAAAGACGAGAGAGAGTTGCAGAAAAAATTTCAGCACGATCTTACCGTTCTATATTTTTAAATATTTTGTAAGGACAATTTGTCCATCTTTATGTATATGTTATGTCATACGCCGTTACAAGATTGATGGTTGAAATGATCACATCGTCATCAACGAAATCCTCTAATCCGAAGATCAAAAGAAGAAGGAATCAGAAATCCAGAAATCCGGACCGGTCCGCCTCTAATTAAAAAGAACCGATCCGCCCAGGCAACCGAACCGATCCGCTGAAATAAAAAAGGAACCGATCCGCCCAGTCCCGGACCAGTCCGCCTTGAAAATTCTATCCAGATAGCACCGAACCGATTGCGAACCGAATCTGCTTCAAATTAAAAGAACCGATTCGCTATCGGACCGATCCGCCTCAGGCCCGGACCGGTCCGCCCTGGATAGAATTTCCCAGATCGTGATTCAGATTTTTTAGGGCTATGGCTACCTTATTTATACCACGATCAGAAGATGGTTTCCTTAAGACTTTTCAATGATTTTAAGAGAACAACAACTCTAAAGTCTTAACCTATTGAGTCCCATGATTCTAGGTTTTTAGATTCACACAAAGTCCAATCTATTGTGAATCACTTCTCAACCCAAGAACACACCATTGCTGCTGTTCAACCCATGTGAAGTGGACCGCTTCTTCCTCTTCATTGCTACCCTACTGGAAAGGGATATTCCAGCCGTGACTACAGAATCCGATACCCGAGGGTAATTCTTAGTCAAAAACTTGTATTTCAGTGTAATCCCATTGTAAGTCGTTTTCTTACAAATTATAGTGATATACAAATGGTTTTGCCCTTGTGGGGGATTTTTCCTTAAACTTTGTGTGTTGAATATCTTGTGCATGATTTCATATTGTTTCAATCACACCTAGTTGCATGCTTAGGGTTTATTTGGGTAAATAAGGGGGTTTATTATATTATTTCCTTATTTGAACGCAAGCGCCAACTCTTTCAAATTGGTATCAGAGCAGGTTACGCCAATCTATCGCGTATTCCTTACTTCCGCAAATTTTTTCTAAAGATATCAATTTTTTGAAATAAATTGATTTTTGAAAAGAGCGTGTTCAAATTGAGAAATCATACAATAAATTTCCTGTTTTTGACGGGACTAATTATGCTTATTGGAAAGCCCGTATGAGGTCGGCTTTAAAAGCCATTGATGAACGGGTTTGGATTCTTATTGAAAGAGGGTGGACACCTCCCTCCGTCACTGTTGAAAACGTGACAAATTTACAATCTGTCACGCAATGGACCGAAGATGAATTTAGATGGTCTTCCTTTAATTCTAAGGGATTGAGTGTTATTTCTGCTTCTATTACTCCTGATGAGTTCAAACGCATAATGACGTGTTCCACGTCAAAAGAAGCATGGGATGTTTTGCAACTTACTCATGAAGGTACGAACACGGTTAAAGAATCTAAACTTCAAAATTTGACCACCCAATTTGAGACTATCACCATGTCTGAGTCTGAATGCTTTGATGAGTTTTATGCACGTTTGTCGGACATAGTCAACACTTGTTTTAATTTGGGTGAGGAGATTGATAACACGCGTGTCGTTAAAAAGATTTTGAGATCTCTCCCAAAACGCTTTATTCCTAAAGTCACTGTTTTGAACTCTTTGGGAAATTTGAAAGCTCTTAAGTTGGAAGAACTTGTAGGAGATCTTCAAACCTATGAGATTGACATGTTTCCCAAAACCATTAAGGCTAAGGATAATGGCATTGCTTTAAAGACTCATTTTAAGAAAAAGAAAGAAAAAGTTTTGGAGTCTGTTTCTGAGTGTGATCTTGACATAGATAACTTGGCCTTGTTTGCAAAAAATTTCAAAAGAATTCTCAAATTCAAGAAAAATGGAAATTTCAATGATAAAAGGAATTTTGAGAAAAATAATTTTGAAAAGAAAAATGAAAAAGATTTTAAAAATCCTCCCATGAAAGACAGTGAGAGATGCTTTGAATGCGAAGGTAGGGGTCATAGAGCCTTTGAGTGTTCCACTCGTCTTAATAGAGAAAAGGGAAAAGCTGTCCTGAATGCTACCCTTAGTGACGACAGTGATGTCGAGTCGGTGGACTCGGGAGATGAGTCACCGCATGAGCGTAACTTCACCGCGTTCATGGCTAGTCATGTGAGTACTTCTAGTGCACCTCACGACGATGAGGATACTGACTCACAGGGACACCTCGACAGTGAGAGCGAAGAGTGTGAGGGGGAGGATGATGAGGCAAGTGAGAGCGAGTGTGATCTTCAACACGCCTACACTGAACTATATTCCGAGTCTTTTGAAACCAAGAAGCGAAACAATGCTTTATTCCTTAGGATCACTGCCCTAGAGAAAGAGTTAAGATTATTTGGAGAGAGAGAGAGTGTTTGTGAGAATGGAAAAGAGATAAAGAGAAAGAAAGATCGTGAGAAAATAAGATGTTTTGAGTGCAATGGGATAGGGCACAAGAAATTTGAGTGTCCTTATAATCTTAGGAGAGAGCGCAAAAAAGTTGCCATGCCCACCTCTCCAAGCGATTGTGAGGATGAGAATGGTGATGATAGGTTGATCCAAAATGCCTTTAGAAAGTTGTTTATCGAGACCATGGAAACAAAAAGGTCAAATAGGATCCTAGGTCTTCGAATTCGTGAGTTAAAGGTCGAAAGTGATGAGTTAAAAAGGGAAAAAGGTGACTTGTCCAACACGGTGTCTATTCTGACGACACGTGTATCCCATCTCGAGGATGACCTCAAACAAGCACAGGAGGTCCAAGTCACATTAGAGAATGCTCCCGAGCCTATATCCACCGTGGTGAGTGAGTCCCATGGGTGTCCGTCTAGGAATGTTCATCCCAAAATTGTTGACAAATTACTTCCTAGACCGGTTTATGTTTGCTCCCACTGCAAGAAGCGAGGACATCTTAGGGAATTCTGTTCTAAGTTGGGTTTTGTGCCACATCATGCCACTTCACACATTCATGCACATGCACCCACTCATGATTCTTTGCCTGCTCATTTTGATAGAGAGTTTGCACATATTCGCGAGCAAGTGAAGTTTTTGATCAAGACTACACATGATCTAGTGGAGTTGGTTCAAAAGATGTCACCATCTTTGGAAAACTCCACCGTTACTCCCGGTTGAGATCTAGTCTTGTTTGCTAGCATAGGTTGTTTTTCATGACATCATTTTTGCCTATTGTTAGCATGTATTATTAGTTTGCTTTATTTTTGATTTTTCTTATTTTTGAAAAATACAAAAAAAAAAGGATTTTCTTTTTAGAAAAATTTTTAGAAAAGCACAAAAAGATTTTATTTTGATAAAATTTTTGAAAAATCAAAAAGAGTTTTGTTTTTATGGATGAGCATTTATGATAGCCAAGTCACAACTTCATTTCATATATCCACGTGACTGTTTGATAGAGATTTGAGAGGCTACATCATTTCATCCATGTGCTTTACATTGATTGGAGTCCTTGAGATGTAATTAGTGATATTTTCCTACATGCAAGACTCCTATATCCTTTACTGCACACATGCACGGCTTTATTTGATTATTGCACTTGTCTATCTCATGTTGGCTTGAGTGTTTCCATATCAATCCTGTATATACAATGTATAAAATGCGATAAAACTTGACAAGATTGGAATGCATGTAAAAACCGTTTTGGTGAGACTGTGTGTTCTTGTATAGCGGGGAGGGGCTGCGAAAGGTAATCATCTATCCTTTGTGCAAAAGCCACCGTTAAAAAGGACCTAAAAAATGGAGGAATTTTAATATCCGAGGTCCAAAGAGGTTAAAAGAGCTCGAATAAAATTTACAGGCAATAAAAATCAATTCATGCCAATTATGAGCCACTTAGGTTTCACCATCAATTCTCCAAAGTTTGAGAATTTAGAATGCCTCTATTCAAAATAATATCTAAGGGAGTTTGGTTGGAGAATCTAAACGGGTTTGCACTTCCTTGAAAGTCCTGAAAAAGCATAAAATCATTTTGGACGTTATTGGTGTGAAAATAATTTTGAGCTTTGATTTGTCGATTTGATTGAGTCAATATCTTATACTGTCACTCTTTTACAGCAAAGGAAGCATTTGAGTTCATTCCCTAGGAATATCCAATATTCATCGTGCACATATGTCATGTTTGTATGCATTGATTTTCCTATAGAATTTGTTAACACCACTTCATTTACGCTATCATTGACTTGGTTGTTTTATGTTCATTAATGGTGTGAGTTATACCTTGTGTCACCCCCGTTTTGCTTGTTTATCTCATTTATCTCATTTTGTCTATTTGGGGACATCATAAAAAGGGGGAGAATGAATTATCTAATTAGAATGAATTATCTGATTATGGGGGGAGTTTTGAAATTTGAGGTTCATCATAAATCTGGTATATATGTATATATGCATATGTTTATTATCTCATTTAAAACTCGATACGTCACTTGGTATTTGCTTTATCTCATGTGTGTAGGTACATCCTTGATAATCCCATATTGCACACCCTGATGAGAAAAGCGTTGAGATTTCTGATCTGAAGATTTGCAGAACAAACGATGCAGCCTTTATCATTTGTATCTCTTTCAGTTTTGGTTTCATGGAAGGGTATATTTGTATAGGCATTGTTCATACTTGATATTTCGGATTTTTTATGTTTGTTCCGGCATAGACATAGGGGGAGATTTGTAAGGACAATTTGTCCATCTTTATGTATATGTTATGTCATACGCCGTTACAAGATTGATGGTTGAAATGATCACATCGTCATCAACGAAATCCGAAATCCGAAGATCAAAAGAAGAAGGAATCAGAAATCCAGAAATCCGGACCGGTCCGCCTCTAATTAAAAAGAATCGATCCGCCCAGGCAACCGGACCGATCCGCTGAAATAAAAAAGGAACCGATCCGCCCAGTCCCGGACCGGTCCGCCTTGAAAATTCTATCCAGAGAGCACCGAACCGATTGCGAACCGAATCTGCTTCAAATTAAAAGAACCGATCCGCTATCGGACCGATCCGCCTCAGGCCCGGACCGGTCCGCCCTGGATAGAATTTCCCAGATCGTGATTCAGATTTTTTAGGGCTATGGCTACCTTACTTATACCACGATCAGAAGATGGTTTCCTTAAGACTTTTCAACGATTTTAAGAGAACAACAACTCTAAAGTCTTCACCTATTGAGTCCCATGATTCTAGGTTTTTAGATTCACACAAAGTCCAATCTATTGTGAATCACTTTGCAACCCAAGAACACACCATTGCTGCTGTTCAACCCATGTGAAGTGGACCGCTTCTTCCTCTTCATTGCTACCCTACTGGAAAGGGATATTCCAGCCGCGACTACAGAATCCGATACCCGAGGGTAATTCTTAGTCAAAAACTTGTATTTCAGTGTAATGCGATTGTAAGCCGTTTTCTTACAAATTATAGTGATATACAAATGGTTTTGCCCCTGTGGGGGATTTTTCCTTAAACTTTGTGTGTTGAATATCTTGTGCATGATTTCATATTGTTTCAATCACACCTAGTTGCAGGCTTAGGGTTTATTTGGGTAAATAAGGGGGTTTATTATATTATTTCCTTATTTGAACGCAAGCGCCAACTCTATCATATTTTTTTGTTGCTATAGAGTTTTATGCTTCGAGGATTCTAAGAGAGTTTTATATTTTGAGGACTCTTCTATATAATAAAAAGTTCAATGAAAACTCCATTTTAATTCCGATTTCGAAACCGTTTGAAATTCTCATCTTTAAAAATAAAATTTAACATATTTGAGCAATAAAAATAATTTTACCAAAAACTTTATTTTCCTCTATATTTCGAAAATACCTCAAAATTACGCGGGTTGTTACACTTCCCCACTAACAATGAAATTTCGCCCTCGAAATTCACCGAATTCCTAACTCTCAAAAATCTTGCCAACGATCTCCAAAAATAAACTCGTCATTAAAAATAAATTCCTCGCATCTAATATAGATGTCTAACACGAAACGATCATTTAAAGATTCCATCTCCAAAAATACGCGCCACAAAAATGCAACAGACCCAAAACCCGAGACCCGAGGGTTGTCGTATACCTAAGCTCTGATACCATTCTGTAACACTCCGCCCGCCCGGGGAGAGCGGGGCGGAGCGCTACTGTCGATAAATACTATACTAGATCCACAAATAACAAGGTATAGAGAATCTAAATCCCATAATAGAAAAGAAACCACTAATCTCATCTTCAAACTAAATACAACTATTCTCTCGAAATAATTACAACAATCTAACTATCTCGAAAATAAATAAATACAAATCTTCAATGCTCTACACATCAAAATAATACAATCTTCTCTCTTGTATTAAAATTCTTTCCAAAATAATCCTTGAGATAAATCATCCCAAAACAAATCCAAAGCGCCCAAATCCGCGCTAACCTGCCAACTGAAAGAAAATATGGGGAAATACACAATACGACAGGAAAGATGCTCGAAAATATTAGCGGTGAATAAAACGTAACAATACGAACACGAATATTCCAATCAAAGTGAATCTCATAAGCAATTATATCAATATAATTTCTTAACAACACATTAACCGGGTCACCAGGCCTCACCACCGTACCGCGCATATGCATTTTTCTAGCATATCCAGAAAAAGAAATATTGGCGGGTGCCCAACTTCAGTGCCATATTAAAATCTCATGACAACATGCTCAACACCAAATATAATACCACATAAATCGAAATTCGATTCCAAAAAATATTTTAATATTTCCAAATGACTTTATCAATTCAAATATGAGTCAATAATCACAAGAAAATAACGAGAATAATGCTCGCGAGATTAAGGAGCATATTGTGTTAAAACCCATAACTTAAAATCATCAAATGAATCATCGCATAATTTCTGCCTCAAAATCTAAATACACCATCACGTTCTTCTCGCGAAAATAATCTAATCTTGTTCTGGTCCAAACCCGAGAAAACACCAAATAAGCCTTTTAATCTAAGGTTGAAATCTTGAATAAGTTTGGGGCTATGGTTTGTATATGAAAGGTAGTAATTTTGGAGAGGTCGTCTGGTTGAAAATTTTGAGAAAAAGTGATTTAAAAACCCAAGCCACGAATTTGTTGATATAAAAAAGATTACGAGTTAGATTAAGAAAAGAGTTTTAATCAGATACAAACACTAAAAATTTTACTCCGGACGATCGGAACGTTGGAATTAGATAAACTTTTACAGAGAATTAGCTAAAGACGAGAGAGGGCTGCAGAAAAAATTTCAGCACGATCGGACTATTCAATATTTTTAAATATTTTTTTGTTGCTATAGAGTTTTATGTTTTGAGGATTCTAAGAGAGTTTTATATTTTGAGGACTCTTCTATATAATAAAGAATTCAATTAAAACTCCATTTTAATTCCGATTTCGAAACCATTTGAAATTCTCATCTTTAAAAATAAAATTCAAAATATTTGAGCAATAAAAATAATTTTACCAAAAACTTTATTTTCCTCTATATTTCGAAAATACCTCAAAATTACGCGGGTTGTTACACTTCCCCACTAACAATGAAATTTCGCCCTCGAAATTCACCGAATGCCTAACTCTAAAAAATCTGCCCAACGATCTCCAAAAATAAACTCGTCATTAAAAATAAATTCCTCGCATCTAATCTAGATGTCTAACACGAAACGATCATCTAAAGATTCCATCTCCAAAAATACGCGCCACAAAAATGCAACAGACCCAAAACCCAAGACCCGAGGGTTGTCGTATACCTAAGCTCTGATACCGTTCTGTAACACCCCGCCCGCCCGGGGAGAGCGGGGCGGAGCGCAACTGTCGATAAATACTATACTACATCCACAAATAACAAGGTATAGAGAATCTAAATCCCATAATAGAAAAGAAACCACTAATCTCATCTTCAAACTAAATACAACTATTCTCTCGAAATAAATACAACAATCTAACTATCTCGAAAGCAAATAAATACAAATCTCCAATGCTCTACACATCAAAATAATACAATCTTCTCTCTTGTATTAATATTCTTTCCAAAATAATCCTTGCGATAAATCATCCCAAAACAAATCCAAAGCGCCTAAATCCGCGCTAACCTGCCAACTGAAAGAAAATATGGGGAAATACACAATACGACAGGAAAGATGATAAAAAATATTAGCGTTGAATAAAACGTAACAATACGAATACGAATATTCAAATCAAAGTGAATCTCATAAGAAATTATATCAATATAATTTCTCAACAACACATTAACCGAGTCACCAGGCCTCACCACCGTACCACGCCTATGCATTTTTCTAGCATTTCCAGAAAAAGAAATATTGGCGGGTGCCCAACTTCAGTGCCATATTAAAATCTCATGACAACATGCTCAACACCAAACATAATACCACATGAATCAAAATTAGATTCCAACAAATATTTCAAGATTTCCAAATGATTATATCAATTCAAATATGAGTCAATAATCACAAGAAAATAACGTGAATAATGCTCGAGAGATTAAGGAGCATATTGTGTAATAACCCATACCTTAAAATCGCCACATGAATCATCACATAATTTCAGCCTCAAAATCTAATCACACCATCACGTTCTTCTCGCGAAAATAATCAAATCTTGTTCTGGCCCAAACTTGAGAAAACACCAAATAAGCCTTCTAATCTAAGGTTGAAATATTGAAAAAGTTTGGGGCTATGGTTTGTATATGAAAGGGAGTAATTTTGGAGAGGTCTTCTGGTTGAAAAGTTTGAGAAAAAGTGATTTGAAAACCCAAGCCACGAATTTGTTGATATATAAAGGATTAAGAGTTTGATTAAGAAAAGAGTTCTAATCAGCTACAAACACTAAAAATTTTACGCCGGACGATCGGACCGTTGGAATTGGATAAAATTTTACAGAGAATTAGCTAAGACGAGAGAGAGCTCCAGAAAAAATTTCAGCACAATCGGACCGTTCAATATTTTTAAATATTTTGTTTTTCTATAGAATTTTATGTTTTGAGGACTCTAAGAGTGTTTTATATTTTGAGGACTCTTCTATATAATAAAAAATTCAATTAAAACTCCATTTTAATTCCAATTTCGAAACCGTTTGAAATTCTCATCTTTAAAAATAAAATTCAACATATTTGAGCAATAAAAATAATTTTACCAATAACTTTATTTTCCTCTATATTTCGAAAATACCTCAAAATTACGCGGGTTGTTACACTTCCCCATTAATAATGAAATTTTACCCTCAAAATTCGCTGAATGCCTAACTCCAAAAAATTAGGCCAACAATCTCCAAAAATAAACTCGTCATTAAAAATAAATTCCTCACATCTAATCTAGATATCTAAAACGAAACGATCATCTAAAGATTCTATCTCCAAAAATACGCGCCACAAAAATGCAACAAACCCAAAACCCAAAACCCGAGGGTTGTCGTATACCTAAGCTCTAATACCATTCTGTAACACCCCGCCCGCCCGGGGAGAGCGAAAAGGAGCGCTATTGTCGATAAATACTATACTACATCCGCAAATAACAAGGTATAGAGCATCTAAATCCCATAATAGAAAATAAACCACTAATCTCATCTTCAAACTAAATACAACAATTCTCTCGAAATAATTACAACAATCTAACTATCTCGAAAACAAATACATACAAATCTCCAATGCTCTACACATCAAAATAATACAATCTTCTCTCTTGTATTAAAATTCTTCCCAAAATAATCGTTGCGATAAATCTTCCCAAAACAAATCCAAAGCGCCCAAATCCGCGCTAACCTTCCAACTAAAAGAAAATACGGGGAAATACACAATACGACAGGAAAGATGCTCGAAAATATTAGCGGTGAATAAAACGTAACAATACGAACACGAATATTCAAATCAAAGTGAATCTCATAAGCAATTATATCAATATAATTTCTCAACAACACATTAATCGGGTCACCAGGCCTCACCACCGTACCGCGCATATGCATTTTTCTAGCATATATAGAAAAAGAAATATTGGCGGGTGCCCAACTTCAGTGCCATATTAAAATCTCATGACAACATGCTCAACATCAAATATAATACCACATGAATCGAAATTCGATTCCAACAAATATTTTAATATTTCCAAATGACTTTATCAATTCAAATATGAGTCAATAATCACAAGAAAATAACGAGAATAATGCTCGCGAGATTAAGGCGCATATTGTGTTAAAACCCATAACTTAAAATCATCACATGAATCATCGCATAATTTCAGCCTCAAAATTTAAATACACCATCACATTCTTCTCGCGAAAATAATCAAATCTTGTTCTGGCCCAAACCTGAGAAAAAACCAAATAAGCCTTTTAATCTAAGGTTGAAATCTTGAATAAGTTTGGGGCTATGGTTTGTATATGAAAGGTAGCAATTTTGGAGAGGTCGTCTGGTTGAAAATTTTGAGAAAAAGTGATTTGAAAACCCAAGCCACGAATTTGTTGATATAAAAAGGATTACTTGTTAGATTAAGAAAAGAATTTTAATCAGATACAAACACTAAAAATATTTCTCCGGACGATTGGAACGTTGGAATTAGATAAACTTTTACAGAGAATTAGCTAAAGACGAGAGAGGGCTGCAGAAAAAATTTCAGCACGATCGGACTGTTCAATATTTTTAAATATTTTTTTGTTGCTATAGAGTTTTATGTTTTGAGGATTCTAAGAGAGTTTTATATTTTGAGGACTCTTATATATAATAAAAAAATTCAATTAAAACTCCATTTTAATTCCGATTTCGAAACCATTCGAAATTCTCATCTTTAAAAATAAAATTCAAAATATTTGAGCAATAAAAATAATTTTACCAAAAACTTTATTTTCCTCTATATTTCGAAAATAGCTCAAAATTACGCGGGTTGTTACACTTCCCCACTAACAATGAAATTTCACCCTCGAAATTCACCGAATGCCTAACTCTCAAAAATCTGCCCAACGATCTCCAAAAATAAACTCGTCATTAAAAATAAATTCCTCGCATCTAATCTAGATGTCTAACACGAAACGATCATCTAAAGATTCCATCTCCAAAAATACGCGCCACAAAAATGCAACAGACCCAAAACCCAAGACACCAGGGTTGTCGTATACCTAAGCTCTGATACCATTCTGTAACACCCCGCCCGCCCAGGGAGAGCGGGGCGGAGCGCTACTGTCGATAAATACTTTAGTACATCCACAAATAACAGGGTATAGAGCATCTAAATCCCATAATAGAAAAGAAACCACTAATCTCATCTTCAAACTAAATACACCTATTCTCTCGAAATAAATACAACAATCTAACTATCTCGAAAGCAAATAAATACAAATCTCCAATGCTATACACATCAAAATAATACAATCTTCTCTCTTGTATTAAAATTCTTTCCAAAATAATCCTTGCGATAAATCATCCCAAAACAAATCCAAAGCGCCCAAATCTGCGCTAACCTGCCAACTGAAAGAAAATATGGGGAAATACACAATACAACAGGAAAGATGCTCAAAAAATATTAGCGGTGAATAAAACGTAACAATACGAATACGAATATTCAAATCAAAGTGAATCTCCTAAGAAATTATATCAATATAATTTCTCAACAACACATTAACCGAGTCACCAGGCCTCACCACCGTACCACGCCTATGCATTTTTCTAGCATTTCCAGAAAAAGAAATATTGGCGGGTGCCCAACTTCAGTGCCATATTAAAATCTCATGACAACATGCTCAACACCAAACATAATACCACATGAATCGAAATTAGATTCCAACAAATATTTCAAGATTTCCAAATGATTTTATCAATTCAAATATGAGTCAATAATCGTAAGAAAATAACGAGAATAATGCTCGAGAGATTAAGGAGCATATTGTGTAAAAACCCATACCTTAAAATCGTCACATGAATCATCACATAATTTCAGCCTCAAAATCTAATCACACCATCACGTTCTTCTCGCGAAAATAATCAAATCTTGTTCTGGCCCAAACTTGAGAAAACACCAAATAAGCCTTCTAATCTAAGGTTGAAAAATTGAATAAGTTTGGGGCTATGGTTTGTATATGAAAGGGAGTAATTTTGGAGAGGTTTTCTGGTTGAAAAGTTTGAGAAAAAGTGATTTGAAAACCCGAGCCACGAATTTGTTGATATATAAAGGATTAAGAGTTTGATTAAGAAAAGAGTTCTAATCAGATACAAACACTAAAAATTTTACGCCGGACGATCGGACCGTTGGAATTGGATAAAATTTTACAGAGAATTAGCTAAAGACGAGAGAGAGCTGCAGAAAAAATTTCTGCACGATCACACCGTTCAATATTTTTAAATATTTGTTTGTTGCTATAGAGTTTTATGTTTCGAGGATTCTAAGAGAGTTTTATATTTTGAGGACTCTTCTATATAATAAAAAGTTCAATGAAAACTCCATTTTAATTCCGATTTCGAAACCGTTTGAAATTCTCATCTTTAAAAATAAAATTTAACATATTTGAGCAATAAAAATAATTTTACCAAAAACTTTATTTTCCTCTATATTTCGAAAATACCTCAAAATTACGCGGGTTGTTACACTTCCCCACTAACAATGAAATTTCGCCCTCGAAATTCACCGAATGCCTAACTCTCAAAAATCTTGCCAACGATCTCCAAAAATAAACTCGTCATTAAAAATAAATTCCTCGCATCTAATATAGATGTCTAACATGAAACGATCATCTAAAGATTCCATCTCCAAAAATACGCGCCACAAAAATGCAACAGACCCAAAACTCGAGACCCGAGGGTTGTCGTATACCTAAGCTCTGATACCATTCTGTAACACCCCGCCCGCCCGGGGAGAGCGGGGCAGAGCGCTACTGTCGATAATCCCATAATAGAAAAGAAACCACTAATCTCATCTTCAAATTAAATACAATAATTCTCTCGAAATAATTACAACAATCTAACTATATCGAAAATAAATAAATACAAATCTTCAATGCTCTACACATCAAAATAATACAATCTTCTCTCTTGTATTAAAATTCTTTCCAAAATAATCCTTGCGATCAATCATCCCAAAACAAATCCAAAGCGCCCAAATCCGCGCTAACCTGCCAACTGAAAGAAAATATGGGAAAATACACAATACGACAGGAAAGATGCTCTAAAAATATTAGCGGTGAATAAAACGTAACAATACGAATACGAATATTCAAATCAAAGTGAATCTCATTATAAATTATATCAATATAATTTCTAAATAACACATTAACCGGGTCACCAGGCCTCACCACCGTACCGCTCATATGCATTTTTCTAGCATATCGAGAAAAAGAAATATTGGCGGGTGCCCAACTTCAGTGCCATATAAAAATCTCATGAGAACATGCTCAACACCAAATATAATACCTCATGAATCGAAATTGGATTCCAACAAATATTTCAAGATTTCCAAATGACTTTATCAATTCAAATATGAGTCAATAATCACAAGAAAATAACGAGAATAATGCTCGCGAGATTAAGGAGCATAATGTGTAAAACCCCATACCTTAAAATCATCACATGAATCATCACATAATTTTAGCCTCAAAATCTAATCACACTATCACGTTCTTCTCACGAAAATAATCAAATCTTGTTCTGGCGCAAACTTGAGAAAACACCAAATAAGCCTTCTACTCTAAGGTTGAAAACTTGAATAAGTTTGGGGCTATGATTTGTATATGAAAGGGAGTAATTTTGGAGAGGTTTTCTGTTTAAAAAGTTTGACAAAAAGTGATTTGAAAACCCAAGCCATGAATTTGTTGATATATAAAGGATTAAGAGTTTGATTAAGAAAAGAGTTCTAATCAGATACAAACACTAAAAAATTTACTTCGGAGGATCGGACCGTTGGAATTGGATAAAATTTTACAGAGAATTAGATAAAAACGAGAGAGTGTTGCAGAAAAAATTTTAGCACGATCGGACCGTTCAATATTTTTAAATATTTTTTTTGCTATAGAATTTTATGTTTTGAGGACTCTAAGAGTGTTTTATATTTTGAGGACTCTTTTATATAATAAAAAATTCAATTAAAACTCCATTTTAATTCCAATTTCGAAACCGATTGAAATTCTCATCTTTAAAAATAAAATTCAACATATTTGGGCAATAAAAATAACTTTACCAAAAACTTTATTTTCCTCTATATTTCGAAAATACCTCAAAATTACGCGGGTTGTTACACTTCCCCACTAACAATGAAATTTCGCCCTCGAAATTCGCCGAATGCCTAACTCTTAAAAATCAGGCCAACAATCTCCAAAAATAAACTCGTCATTAAAAATAAATTCCTCGCATCTAATCTAGATGTCTAACACCAAACGATCACCTAAAGATTCTATCTCCAAAATTACGCGCCAAAAAAACGCAACAGACCCAAAACCCAAGACCCGAAGGTCGTCGTATACCTAAGCTCTAATAAAATTCTGTAACACCCCGCCCGCCTGAGGAGAGCGGGGCAGAGCACTACTGTGGATAAAAACTATACTACATCCACAAATTACAAGGTATAGAGCATCTAAATCCCATAATAGAAAAGAAACCATTAATCTCATCTTCAAATTAAATACAACAATTCTCTCGAAATAATTACAACAATCTAACTATCTCGAAAACAAATAAATACAAATCTCCAATGCTCTACACATCAAAATATTACAATCTTCTCTCTTGTATTAAAATTCTTCCCAAAATAATCCTTGCGATAAATCATCCCAAAACAAATCCAAAACGCCCAACTCCGCGCTAACTTGCCAACTAAAAGAAAATATGGGGAAATACACAATACGACAGGAAAGATGCTCGAAAACGTAACAATACTAATACGAATATTCAAATCAAAGTGAATCTCATAAGCAATTATATCAATATAATTTCTCAACAACTCATTAACCGGGTCACCAGGCCTCACCACCATACTGCGCATATGCATTTTTCTAGCATATCTAGAAAAAGAAATATTGGTGGGAGCCCAACTTTAGTGCCATATTAAAATCTCATTACAACATGCTCAACACCAAATATACCACATGAATCGAAATTAGATTCCAACAAATATTTCCAGATTTCCAAATGACTTAATCAATTCAAATATGAGTCTATAATTACAAGAAAATAACGAGAATAATGCTCGCGAGATTAAGGAGCATACTGTGTAAAACCCCATACCTTAAAATCATCACATGAATCATCACATAATTTCAGCCTCAAAATCTAATCACACTATCACGTTCTTCTCGCGAAAATAATCAAATCTTGTTCTGGCGTAAACTTGAGAAAACACCAAATAAGCCTTCTAATCTAAGGTTGAAATCTTGAATATGTTTGGGGCTATGGTTTGTATATGAAAGGGAGTAATTTTGGAGACGTCTTCTGGTTGAAAAGTTTGAGAAAAAGTGATTTGAAAACCCAAGCCACGAATTTGTTGATATATAAAGGATTAAGAGTTTGACTAAGAAAAGAGTTCTAATCAGATACAAACACTAAAAAATTTACTCCAGACGATCGGACCGTTGCAATTGGATAAAATTTTACAGAGAATTAGCTAAAGACGAGAGAGAGTTGCAGAAAACATTTCAACACGATCGGACAGTTCAATAATTTTAAATATTTTTTTGTTGCTTTCGAGTTTTATGTTTTGAGGACTCTGAGAGAGTTTTATATTTTGAGGACTCTTCTATATAATAAAAAATTCAATTAAAACTCCATTTTAAGTCCGATTTCGAAACCGTTTGAAATTCTCATCTTTAAAAATAAAATTCAACATATTTGAGGAATAAAAATAATTTTACAAAAAACTTTATTTTCCTCTATATTTCGAAAATACCTCAAAATTACGCGGGTTGTTACACTTCCCCACTAACAATGAAATTTCGCCCTCGAAATTCGCCGAATGCCTAACTCTCAAAAATCAGGCCAACAATCTCCAAAAATAAACTCCTCATTAAAAATAAATTCCTCGCATATAATCTAGATGTCTAACACGAAACGATCATCTAAAGATTCTATCTCGAAAAATACGCGCCACAAAAACGCAACAGACCCAAAACCCAAGACCTGAGGGTTGTCGTATACCTAAGCTCTGATACCATTCTGTAACACCCCGCCCGCCCGGGGAGAGTGGGGCGGAGCACTACTGTGGATAAAAACGATACTACATCCACAAATAATAAGGTATAGAGCATCTAAATCCCATAATAGAAAAGAAACTACTAATCTCATCTTCAAATTAAATACATCAATTCTCTCAAAATAATTAAAATAATCTAACTATCTCGAAAACAAATAAATACAAATCTCCAATGCTTTACACATCAAAATAATACAATCTTCTATCCTGTATTAAAATTCTTCCCAAAATAATCCTTGCGATAAATCATCCCAATGCCAATCCAAAGCGCCCAAATCCGCGCTAACCTGCCAACTAAAAGAAAATATGGGGAAATACACAATACGATAGGAAAGATGCTCGAAAAATATTAGCGGTGAATAAAATGTAATAATACGAATACGAATATTCAAACCAATGTGAATCTGATAAGCAATTATATCCATATAATTTCTCAATAACACATTAACCGGGTCACCAGGCCTCACCACCATACCGCGTATATGCATTTTTCTAGCATATCCAGAAAAAGAAATATTGGCGGGTGCCCAACTTCAGTGCCATATCAAAATCTCATGACAACATGTTCAACACCAAATATAATACCACATGAATCAAAATTAGATTCCAACAAATATTTCCAGATTTCCAAATGACTTTATCAATTCAAATATGAGTCAATAATCACAAGAAAATAACGAGAATAATGCTCGCGAGATTAAGGAGCATATTGTGTAAAACCCAATACCTTAAAATCATCACATAATTTCAGCCTCAAAATCTAATCACACCATCACGTTCTTCTCTCGAGAATAATCAAATCTTGTTCTGGCCTGAACTTGAGAAAACACCAAATAAGCCTTCTAATCTAAGGGTGAAATCTTGAATAAGTTTGGGGATATGGTTTGTATATGAAAGGGAGTAATTTTGGAGAGGTCTTCTTGTTGAAAAGTTTGAGAAAAAGTGATTTGAAAACCCAAGCCACGAATTTGTTGATATATAAAGGATTAAGAGTTTGATTAAGAAAAGAGTTCTAATTAGATAGAAACACAAAAAAATTTTCTTCGGATGATCGGCCTGTTGGAATTGGATAAAATTCTATAGAGAATTAGCTAAAGACGAGAGAGAGCTATAAAAAAAAATTTAGCTCGATCCCACCGTTCAATATTTTTAAATATTTTTTTTTGTTGCTATAGAGTTTTATGTTTTGAGGACTCTAAGAGAGTTTTATATTTTGAGGACTCTTCTATATAATAAAAAATTCAATTAAAACTCCATTTTAATTCCGATTTCGAAACCGTTTGAAATTATCATCTTTTAAATAAAATTCAACATTTTGAGAATAAAAATAATTTTACCAAAAACTTTATTTTCCTCTATATTTCGAAAATAGCACAAAATTACGTCGGTATTTACATGCTTATAATTAATTTCTCATTATTTTCCCATAGTTGATTCATCATAATTAAGTCCAGATAAAATCTCTCGGAATGAGATTCAAGCAATCTTCTTATGTCTCTTTACTCTAGAGATAATTATGAAATCACACAATCATATAGAATTTGAATACTATTCACATAGGTATAATAATAACCATCCCAACGAGCAATAACTCGAGGATGCAGGTTATCAATGCTATCATCTACCAGGGAATCACTCACATATCATCTTGGGTACCAACGGTCGGAATCTCACGCCACCTTGGCAAAACAACCATAACACAACGTATGGGAAGAGGTTATAGTTCCTCCCCAGTAATGAGACGAAACATACCCACCACGTCTCACCCCTAATAAAAACAATCACACAGTAATAAATGGACGCTATGACCTGGGGAATATCCACACCCCACTCCTCAAGCCAGGGTACTCACCCTCATCCCGCAATTTCCCATGATAGCAAGGAGGGGGTATGCTTCACTTATATATATATATATATATCATACACAAAAGATATACATACATCATCACATTATAAAATTGCATACCATCACGGCAGGTATATATATCACACTATTTACATACTCTTATTACGCTCTCAGGCGTAGATGAAATAATATCATTACTTAGTATATTTTACTCTCGATATACTATTCATCAATAACTCCCATAACTTCCCCACTTAGTATACACTATACTATTTCTCACTTGAAGTTCACACCTCACTTCTTTTTATACGAATCGTCTCTCAATTATATTTACGTTAAGGATATTCCCTATATCCGTATGCACATCGTTCGACATTTCTCATTTAGCGTTAAGGATATTTTCTATATCCATATGCACATCAATCAACATTTATAATTTTCAATCCATAATATAGTTCAATCCATCACATGAACTTGGAATTTATCCAATTTGGTATTTAATACTAAAATCCATTATCATTAAGCGCATCCTACCTCTCACTTATAAGACCATAATTATCTCAACACATAATTCTTAATGATAGTGGGCTTCCCCACTTAGTCAATATGATATTCCCTAATCGGTATTCTCTCGAATAAAGTCAATATAACTACAACAATTTACTATAAGAGAAACTCACTAAAAGTCTCCAAAACACACTTCTCATAACTCCTATAGAGGTTCCCAATCGGCAAACTCAAACGAAACCGAACGAAGCACACTCCAGAAAAACCTCTCAAAATAGCCTCATTTTCGAATCGATTCGTCCCCTCCGAATCGATTCGATCCCCAGCGAATCGATTCGTCCCATCCGAATAGATTCGGTCCAAAGGACCTATAAGTTTGCTTCTTACCGAATCGATTCGGAAAGGGCGAATCGATTCGGTGTGGTCAGCAAGCTACGAATGGGTTGTTTTCTCCATAAACCCAAAATTCCCAAAAATCATTTTAATCATCTTCTAACCCTTCCTCATCAATCCAAACATGTATACAACATCAAAATTCATTGTATAACTCATCCCAACAATTTTATAACCCCCAATCCATATATACACATTAAATCTAAGATTTTACCCAAAATCTAGGTTTAAACATTTTGAGACCAAAATCCATAATTTTATCCACAAATCATGAAATAAATGATACACAATAATTATTTAGCAAGTTTAATAACTTGACTCAAGTTCGTAGGGTCTGAATCCTCCTCGAGATCACGTAATGGACGGAAATCCCACTTTTCTCCTCTTTTTCTTCTTCTTTCCTTCTTCTCTCTATTTCTCTCTTTCTTTCTTTCTTTCTCTTTCTCTCTAAGGAGAATTGTACCTCCCATAGTATTTTAAGCCCTGACTCCCAAAATACACAACTTTAAATGATAATATACACTTTAAATGACTCGGTAACTTTAATTCGAGCCAAACGAACCCAAAATATTTAGGAACCCAAATAGACCCCAAGTACAGTCATTCCGACTTTCTCGACCCTTCCGGAAATAATGGCACTGTGACAACCCGAATATAGTTATGATGAATTATATTAAATCATGCTTATCTTATGTGATATGAATAATGTTATATTAGTATATCTAATGTTAAGTGATTATGTTTATTATAATCATACTTTCATAAATCATGAAAGGTCGAATTATTTACAAACATAAATTTTGTTGTTTTCGGTAGAAATGTTCCTGTTAGAGACTAGTTTTGACCTTTATAACATTATAAATGACTTGAGGTGAAAACTAGATAGTTGTATACATGTGAGTTAGGGTTTTAACACAACAAACGTATCATCAAATGGATGCCCTTGTAAAGAGTTATACCGAATTTACGAACAAAGGGCAAAGATGTCCATTCCCTTTAAGTTGTAAATTGTCTTTTATTAAACCAAATGTTTTAAATTGATTGGTTGGCTTGGGAGGCAGCCTTGGCCAACTTAAAACCCTCCCTATAACATATTTCTTCAGCAAAACAAACCCTAGGTTCAGTTTCAAGTGTTGTTAGCTTGAGGAAATAGAAAGTTGATGTTTAGGAAGAAAAAGTGAGGAGAAAAAGTGTGGAAAAATCTGTGGAAATTATGTAAAAGCCATGAAGGTAATCCTAATTTAAATTCTAGTTATTTATCTTTTATTACTGATTTATATGATATAAATAATCACAGGTTTACGAAAGTTTCAACCCTTTATATGTATGTATGGTTATATGCAAGTTTATGTTAAGTTGAATGTGGAAACCCTTAAAATTGCTTTGTATTGAAACCCCTTGTATTCAAACTTGCATATCTATTTGTGTACTTACTGTAATTGAGAAATTCCAATTGGATATGAAATTAGACTCATATATTCATATCATAGCTTAAAATTAGAATTTATCTCCTTGTGGTTAGGCCGTAATGATGATTTCAAGTTGGTACATGGTTTCTGTTTTTATACTTCATTTGGGTATGCCCTGAGTTTAGTCAAGCTTTTGAGATAGTAAATGAAGTCAAACAATTATGAAAGTTTAATTCTCTAATATTTAGTATGTGTAATGAAAATGAGTTGAAAATCATGTAAATTTATGTTGGAAAAAATTATGAAAATTCTTGGAAGTTGAAGGAACAATAGAGGAGCTTATAGGGGAGATTTCTTGTGTTGTAGAGAAATGGTCATAACTTGCCCTAGGAAGCTTGACAAATTACACCGTCACTTGTAATGGATAGTATATTCATATATGTTTTCATATTGATGAGGTTGGACCCCTGTAAGATAATAATTTCAGGCCATACTGGGTACCCCTTGAATGAATGTTTGTATTTCGTCCATACAAAGAGTACTTTGAGTACATGTTTCATGCGATATACCTTGAGAAGTATAATTTCATGTTTACTTTAATTTGGTTATAAATTCCTTATAAGGTATTTCCTACGGTTGAATGTCCGTAACTTTATCAACATGTATATCATTGTGTTGCCTTTACCTATGTTTTATGGAATGTGACTTAATTGGAATTATATTCTTGATGTATAGTCATGGAAAGTTACATAATTATGTTTGGATAATATTTATGATTGAGGTTCAGTACCGATTTAGTTGGATTGACAGGTGTAAGGTCTAATCAACCCAGTTCAGCTCCACTAGAAGAAAACATGAATACATAGTTGTCAACCAAGGTGAGTATACTCACTGGAATGATGTATTTGTATACTGTTACGAATGTGATCATAATGTTATGAATATAAAATTTTTCATTTCGGTTTACCGAAATGAGGGGTTACTCCTCGACCAGGAATGTGGGAGATTTGTCTATTAATGACAAGGGGTTACTCCTCGATCAGGAATGGGGGAGAATTGTCTATTTAGACAGGATATGTGAATCATGATTCGGAAAAGTCGGTCATTCATTATGAATGAGCCGAATAAGTTAACACATAAGTATATGGACATGATTAATTGCATTTAAATTCATGCAGTAGTTTAGTAGTGATGCATTAACTGGGCTATTTTTGCTCATGGTTCCTATGTTCACATTTTTCAGGTAATGTGATGTCACTGCCAAATCTAGGAAGTCGGACGGGGTTAGCCAGGAATGGGAGAAACAAAGATTTTGTTTAAATCTAAATGATGTAATTAAGTTAACTTATCCTTCAAGAAAGTTTTTATGGGCATGATTACTCTGATGTTGTAAAAAGGTTTTCAGTTATATGGATTTACAATGATGACTCTGAAATTAAAAATTGTTTATGGTTTGGTTAGATTAATTATGGTTTGACTCACTTTGACTTTCAGACTTAATTATAAGTAACTGGGTTGGGGTGTGTCAGCTTTTGTTATCAGAGCCTAGGTTTTAGAGGTTCTGGAGTGAGAAGAGTCTAGAGTTGGCAGTGAATGTTAGAAATATATTTTATTTGATACTAACGATTATGTTAGGAAAGATATGTATATCTGCATGTTGTTATATCTTTGATTCATTTTAGATATAAGAGAATGGAACGAGGGAATGTAAATGCGAGATTAGAAGATGAGGCTTCAAATATTCCAGCAGAAGAGGAGGTTGAGCAACCTGTTCGTGGAATTGTAGAACCCGAGCAGGAACAATTGTCAGACATGCAAAAAATGGCACGTGCTATGACTCTAATGGCAGAGCAGCAAGCTAGATTTATGGCACAGATGGAAGAAAAACAGAACAGGCAACTGGAGGCACAAGCCTTGGCTAGGGCTGAGGAGGTGATACACCGGGAAGAAAGAAGTACTTCACATGAGAAATTTATTAAGATGAACCCACCCTCATTTGAAGGAGCAGTTGATCCAGCAGAGGCAGAAGTATGGGTTAAATAAATTGAACTTATCTTTGGGGTAATGAGGATGCCTGAAAATCAACAGGTAACCTTGGCGGCGTATATGCTGAAAGGAGAAGCTAAGTACTGGTGGGATGCCACGAAACATTTGTTGATTACTCCAGGAGGCGGTAATGTGATCTCATGGGATGCTTTTATTAAAGCCTTGTATGAAAAATATTTTCCCCCAATGTATCAAAAACAAAAGGAGAAGGAATATTTCATGTTGAATCAGGGGAGTATGATAGTTAGAGAATATGAAGCTAAACTTACAGCCTTATCTCGTTTTGCTTCGAGGTTTATACGGAATGAGGAAGATATGTGTAGCCGATTTCTCGATGGACTAGAGTTAGTTATTAAATCAAGGCTATCGACTTTAGAGACTTTTAATTATTCAACCTTGGTGAATAAAGCCCTGCTGGTAGAAAATGACGTGAATGAAGCAAGAAGGAATCGATAACGAGGTGTAAAAAGAAGCAGATTCAATCCAAGTTATCAAAAAGGTAGTGATACAGAATATTCAAGACTTGGAAGGCAGAAACTTCAGCATGGTAGAGGTATGGGAGGTGGTTTACAGAGGGGTGAGGCTAGTAGTGGAAGAGGCTCAGGAGCTTCAGCGCAAGGAGATTCGAGCGTTTGTTTCTTTTGTGGTACATCTGGACATAAAAAAAGAAATTGCCCAAAGTTACAGAGTATAGAATGTTTCAACTGCCATCAGAAGGGCCATCTGAGAAAGAATTGCCCTATGCTATCAAGAGCAGTTCTAGTCAGTAGTGTGGGGCCTCATAAAGGATCCTCTCCAGGAAGTGCCACCAAGGGAAGAGGTACAGGACAAGCAAGTGGATCGAAGGAAGGAGGAAGAGTGTCTGCGATGACGCTGCAAGATTCCCATGCTACACCTGAAGTGGTTACAGGTAAACTCTCTATTGCGAACAAAGATTTATATGCACTCATTGATCCTGGATCTACGCATTCATTTATGGCATTAGATATTGTTTCATATTTGGGTAGACCCTGTTCATTTCTCAATTGTGCCTTATATATTTCTACCCCAATGGAAAGTGTGATTCTGGCTGAGCATGTTTATAAAGATTGTATCTTACGAATGGGGGAACGAGATTTCTATGTTGATTTGATACCGTTGGCCATTCGAGATTTTGATATTATATTGGGGATGGATTGGTTATCATCATACCATGCTTCCATTGATTGTTTTCTCAAAGAAGTTACATTTCATTTGCCTAGTAAACCCGAGTTCCAATTTATAGGAGAAAGGAATGTTGTCCCTAATTGTCTTATCTCAGCAATAAAGAGCAGAAAGTTATTGAGTAAGGTTTGTACAGGGTATTTAGCGTATGTGGTTGATGTTAGTAAGGAAGCACTTAAAGTTGAAGATATACCAGTGGTTAGAGAGTTTTCTGATGTCTTCCCAGAAGAATTGCCAGGATTGCCACCCGATAGGGAAGTAGAGTTTTCTATTGAATTAATTCCAGGCACTGGTCCAATTTCTCTTGCTCCATATAGAATGGAACCAGCGGAGTTGAAAGAATTGAAAGTGCAATTACAAGATCTGATAAGCAGAGGTTTCATTTGGCCTAGTGTTTCTCCATGGGGAGCCCCAGTGTTATTTGTGAAAAAGAAAGATGGGACAATGCGATTATGTATTTATTATCGGCAGTTGAATAAGGTGACCATTAGAAATAAGTACCCTCTACCTCGTATTGATGACCTGTTTGACCAATTACAGGGGGCCACAGTATTTTCAAAGATTGATTTGAGATCGGGTTACCACCAACTGAAAGTGAAGGATAGCGATATTTCTAAAACAGCTTTTCGGACTCGATATGGGCACTATGAGTTTTTGGTGATGCCATTTGGATTGACTAATGCTCCGGCAGTTTTTATGGATTTGATGAACCGGGTATTCCACCCTTTCATTGATTCCTTTGTGATTGTATTCATAGATGATGTGTTTATTTACTCGCGTAGCATGGAGGAACATGAGAAACATTTGAGACTTGTATTGCAGATTTTGAGAGAGAAGAAATTATTTGCGAAATTCAGCAAGTGTGAGTTTTGGTTGAATGAAATTGTGTTTTTAGGGCACATGGTCTCGGGAAATGGGATTTATGTTAATCCAAAGAAAGTGGAAGCAATTGTTGAATGGGAAAGTCCTAAGAATGTGACATAAATTAGGAGTTTCCTAGGATTGGCAGGTTACTATCGTAGATTCATTAAGGGAATTTCAGCAATAGCATTACCACTGACAAAGTTGACTCGTAAAGAAGTGAAGTTTGTATGGGATGAAGAATGTGAGAGGAGTTTTAAATAATTAAAGAATCGGTTGGTTTCAGCCCCTATACTTACTATTCCATGTGGGAATGAGTCTTTTGTGATCTATACAGACACTTCATTTCAGGGGTTAGGATGTGTTCTTATGCAGAATGGGAAGGTAATAGCATATGCTTCCAGACAATTAAAGACGCATGAGCGAAATTACCCTACACATGACTTGGAGCTAGCGGCCATTATTTTTGCTTTAAAGTTGTGGAGACATTACTTGTATGGAGAAACTTGTGAGATATTCACGGATCATCAAAGTTTGAAATACTTGTTTACACAGAAAGAACTGAATTTGAGACAGAGGCGTTGGATAGAGCTGATAAAAGACTATGACTGTACCATTTATCATCATCCTGGGAAGGCCAATGGTAGCAGATGCTTTGAGTCGAAAATCATCAGGGATGCTTGGTTGCATACGGTGTGCCCGTGTTGGAAATATCCTTGACTTGGCATCGATGGGGATTGAATTTAAGTTTTCAAAAAGCGGAGGATTATTAGCACATGTCACAATGAGACCTTTATTGGCAGAACGCATACGAAGTTTGCAGATCAGTGATCCATTCCTTGAAAAGAAGGAACAAGAAGTTCGGGATGGTAGAGAGAGTGACTTTGAGGTTAAGAATGATGAATCGTTGTGTTATAAAAATAGGATTTGTGTACCGAATGATCCACCCTTAAAGAAAGATATATTAGAAGAGGCACATAGTTCTATTTACTCTATGCATCCGGGAGGTACCAAAATTTACAAAGATTTGAAAGAATATTACTGGTGGAACAATATGAAACGTGAGATTGCAGAGTTCGTAGCTAAATGTTTAGTATGCCAGCAAGTGAAAGCAGAGCATCAGAAGCCGGCAGGATTATTGCAGTCTTTGCCTATTCCGGAATGGAAGTGGGAGCATATAACGATGGACTTTGTTACAGGATTACCCCGGTCACCAAAGGGGCATGATTCCATTTGGGTGATTGTAGACCGATTGACGAAGTCGGCCCATTTTCTTCCAGTTAAGACCACCTACAATGTTAAAAAGTATGCACGTATGTACGTTGATGAGATTATCCGTTTGCATGGGGCACCAGTGTCAATAGTATCAGATAGAGATCCAACGTTCACTTCTAAGTTTTGGCCTCGTCTCCAGAATGCCATGGGCACAAGTTTGAAGTTCAGCACTGTGTTTCATCCACAAACTGATGGGAAATCAGAAAGGACGATTCAAATATTAGAAGACATGTTACGAGCCTGTGTATTTGACTTCAAAGGTAGTTGGGATGATCATTTGCCATTGATGGAATTTTCATATAATAATAGTTATCAGTCGACTATTGGTATGACTCCTTATTAAGTTTTATATGGGAGGAGATGTAGAATGCCTTTGTGTTTGGATGAAGTGGGTGAAAGGAAAATTTTGGGTCCTGAATTCATAGATATAACAACTAAAAAGATCAAAATGATTCGGGAACGGATAAAGATAGCGCAAAGCAGGCATAAATTTTATGCAGATAAGAGGAAGCATCCATTAGAATTTCAGAAGGGAGATTTTGTATTCCTGCGTATTTCACCATGGAAAGGTGTTATGAGATTTGGGAAAAAGGGGAAACTAAGTCCAAGATACATTGGACCATTTGAAGTGTTGGAAAGAATTGGGCCCCTGGCTTATAGATTAGCTTTACCTACAGATTTATCTCGGTTACATGATGTCCTTCACGTATCGATGCTTCGTAAGTATTTGGCGGATCCTTCTCACCAGTTGAAAACTCAACCAATTGAACTGAAGGAAGACTTATCGTACATCGAGGAACCAATGGAAATTAATGATCGTAAGGACCAAGTATTAAGAAATAAAGTTATTCCCTTAGTTAAGGTTATGTGGATGATCCATGGAGTTAAAGAAGCAACTTTGGAAACGGAGGATAGCATGAGGAAACAGTATCCCCATCTGTTTGGTAAGTGACCTTCACATTAAATTTCGGGGACAAAATTTTCTAAGGGGGGGAAGTTGTGACAACCCGAATATATTTATGATGAATTATATTAAATCAAGCTTATCTTATGTGATATGAATAATGTGATATTATTATATCTAATGTTAAGTTATTATGTTTATTATAATCATACTTTCATAAATCATGAAAGGTCGAATTATTTACAAACACAAATTTTGTTGTTTTCGGTAGAAATGTTCCTGTTAGAGACTAGTTTTGACCTTTATAACATTATAAATGACTTGAGGTGAAAACTCGATAGTTGTATAAACGTGAGTTAGGGTTTTAACAAAACAAACGTATCATCAAATGGATGCCCGAGCAAAGAGTTATACCGAATTTACGAACAAAGGGCAAAGCTGTCCATTCCCTTTAAGTGGTAAATTGTCTTTTATTAAACCAAATGTTTTAAATTGATTGGTTGGATTGGGAGGCATCCTTGGCCGAATTAAAACCCTCCATATAACATATTTATTCAGCAAAACAAACCCTAGGTTCATTTTCAAGTGTTGTTAGCTTGAGGAAATAGAAAGTTGATGTTTAGGAAGAAAAAGTGAGGAGAAAAAGTGTGGAAAAATCTGTAGAAATTATGTAAAAGCCCTTAAGGTAGTCCTAATTGAAACTCTAGTTATTTATCTTATATTACTGATTTATATGAGATAAATAATCATAGGTTTACGAAAGTTTCAGCCCTTTATATGTATGTATGGTTATATGCAAGTTTATGTTAAGTTGAATGTGGAAACCCTTAAAATTGCTTTGTATTAAAACCCCTTGTATTAAAACTTGCATATCTATTTGTTCACTTACTGTAATTTATAAATTCCAATTGGATAAGAAATTAGACTCATATATTCATATCATATCTGAAAATTAGAATTTATATCCTTGTGGTTAGGACGTAATGATGATTTCAAGTTGGTACACAGTTTCTGTTTTTATACTTTATTTCGGTATGCCCTGAGTTTCGTCAAGCTTTTTAGATAGTAAATGAAGTCAAAAAATTATGAAACTTTAATTATGTACTATTAAGTATGTGTAATGAAAATGGGTAGAAAATCATGGAAAGTTATGTTGGAAAAAAATTATGAAAATTCTTGGAAGTTGAAGGAACAATAGAGGAGCTTGTAGGGGAGATTTCTTGTGTTGTAGAGAAATGGTCATAACTTGCCCTAGGAAGCTTGAAACATTACACCGTCACTTGTAATGGATAGTATATTCATATATGTTTTCATATTGATGAGGTTGGACCCCTGTATTTGTACAATTTAGGAATATAGGATGGTTAAGTATGTAAGACAATAATTTCAGGCCATACTGGGTACCCCTTAAATGAATGTTTGTATTTCGTCCTTACAAAGAGTACTTTGAGTACATGTTTCATGTGTATATACCTTGAGAAGTATAATTTCATGTTTACTTGACTTTGGTTATAAATTCCTTATAAGGTATTTCCTACGGTTGAATGTCCGTAACTTTATCAACGTGTATATCATTGTGTTGCCTTTACCTATGTTTTATGGAATGTAACTTAATTGGAATTATATTGTTGATGTATAGTCATGGAAAGTTACATAATTATGTTTGGATAATATTTATGATTGACGTTCAGTACTGATTTAGTTGGATTGACAGGTGTAAGGTCTAATCAACCAAATTCAGCTCCACCAGAAGAAAACGTGAATACATAGTTGTCAACCAAGGTGAGTGTACTCACTGGAATGATGTATTTGTATACTGTTACGAATGTGATCATAATGTTATGAATATAAAATTGTTCATTTCGGTTTACCGAAATGAGGGGTTACTCCTCGACCAGGAATGGGGGAGATTTGTCTATTAATGACAAGGGGTTACTCCTCGACCAGGAATGGGGGAGAATTGTCTATTTAGACAGGATATGTGAATCATGATTCGGAAAAGTTGGTCATTCATTATGAATGAGCCGGATAAGTTAATACATAAGTATATGGACATGATTTATTTCATTTAAATTCATGCAGTAGTTTAGTAGTGATGCATTAACTGGGCTATTTTTGCTCATGGTTCCTATGTTCACATTTTTCAGGTAATGCGATGTCACTGCCAAATCTAGGAAGTCGGGCTCGGTTAGCCAGGAATGGGAGAAACAAAGATTTTGTTTAAATGTAAATGATGTAATTAAGTTAACTTATCCTTCAAGAAAGTTTTTATGGGCATGATTACTCTGATGTTGTAAAAAGGTTTTCAGTTATATGGATTCACAATGATGACTCTGAAATTAAAACTTGTGTTTATGGTTTGGTTAGATTAATTATGGTTTGACTCACTTTGACTTTCAGACTTAATTATAAGTAACTGGGTTGGGTGTGTCAGGCACACTCAGAATCGTCATGCGAATCACTTTCTAACATCTTCAAATTTTGACCTCAAATGCCAATTTAATTATTCTCCAATAAAAATAATATTTATTTCTCCCAAAAATACATAAATTATTGTCTCAAAAATCTCGGGTTGTTACAGACTCCGCCACTTACAAGAATTTCGTCCTCGAAATTAAGTTATGCCTAATACTCCAAAGCTTAACTAGTTCCTGTGACACCTCGACTAATTAAATACCGGGTAGCTACTCCTTTATTAAATTAATTCAAAATGCCAAGTTGGCTCAGTTAATAGCATCACTGTCGAAAACATTTTTATTATTACTAACCACCTAGTATTTAAAAAGTAAGTTGCCAAATTTTAATTTAAATCTGATTAACATGCAACAAGTGAAAATGAAGAATAACAACACCATTCACCATAACGAAGTAAATAGAATAACCATCACATAATATAAATAAAGTCTGGAGGAAAACTCCTCACTACAAATCCCACACTGAAATAAATAACCTGAATACTGAAACAATACAGGCCAAAGTCTGAAAATTGAAATGGAAAGATGTCTCTAATAGAAATGGGCAACATGCCCTACAACTGATAGATACTGAATCTGGAATCCAAATGATAGAAGCGTCTAAAAGCAAATCCCTGTAGCTTCCACAAACAGCTACAGCTCGTCACCTGAATGAGCATCCTATGCATGGTGTCCTTGTGGCTGGGCACCTAAAATGGTTTTACAAGGAAAATAGATTTGAAAGCAAACGGGCCAGAGCCCGAATGTCGAGATATTTTAAAAACCTGCAAGTGCTTTAAAAACATTTAAAACATTAAATGCAAAGTACATGTTAGGACGTGCACTCACATGATATTCTCACCTCTCGTCTAACTGTGCACTCCTAACGTAAGTACCCATCTAAAACGACACAAACCACTAGCTAAGTGACATCATATCTAGCTAGACTGTCATAGGTCCTACCCTTATTACTCGGTTCCATTAACATTATATCGATCTCAGTTAAATAGGTGCTTAACATAAATTCCGGTTCTCATACAAAAGTAATACAACTCGTTATAGATTAGCGTTCTATGTTATTCCACAGTTACACACAATACCATGTGAAAGTTACCAGTTTATTAAACGTATATTTTCCACAACATAAATATACAATATAAGCACCCTGAGACTAAGCTGCGGTGCACACATACTCTGCTATCCATCCCGATACATCACGTACATAAGGATCACATATTCCGAATCTCTCGGGAATAGTTCAGATAACAAAAATCATAAATAGTGGAGGCGAACACAGTCACATCACATGGGTCACGCACATACCTACGCTCCCATGATCAGCGGACTTATTAACATCCCAATAAGTCTTTCTCTGACCTATGTTCATCGAGGTAACCAGTCTAAATCCGGGCAACACAAGGATTAGAGGGCCCTAAGCGAACGCAAACCTCCCGTGATAGCAAGTATGGTAGGTATGTCATACACACAAATCATATACCAATACTAAGTAAACACACGTCTTAGTAATCCCGTAGTTTAAATTGCAGTACTATTCTCATTCTGGTACCAATATATAATTTATACACTTTATATGATTCCGGTTTATAATCATTCGCGCCATAATTTATTCTCACGTCGTAGTAGACACTCACGTCTCAACTCAAACGGTCCATTGATTTAAATCACTCGTATATAATTTACTCCTCATAATAACCCAAAAGTCCCAAATCTAACAATATACCATCGTAGAAGTGTTATCTCTATCCTCGAACAAGTTTACGGGACTCCAAAAATCAAAACAGGCCAAAAAGGCCTAAACTGCCTGCTCGTTAGAAGTCCCGTTCGAACGAGGCTGTTCGAACGAGATTCCAGTTCGTTCGAACGAATTGTACCTTCTAACGAGATCTCGTTCGAACGAAGTTATCGAACGAAGTTCCCTTTCGTTAGAAGCGACTGGTCAACTCGTTAGAAGCTCGTTCGAACGAGCTCGTTCGAACGACCTGGGGAGGTCTTCTAACGAACGACCAGTTTCGAGCCCAGATTTTCTACTTTCATTTTTCACCATTTTTATCTTCCTCAAAACTCATCTAAACATCAAACCATCGATTGTTTAAGGTCTCTAATCATCCCTAAACGTACCTAGGTCACATACTAACGTATTTTGAGGAGTTAATTCATCCCAATCATCATTAAATCATTAAATCACATCACTTTCCCCAATTTTTACAAGACCATAAACCCTAAAATTCTAAATCATGAATTAGCCCATTTAAATCCGTTTTAATTTCATCCAATAACTAATATCATCAGTATGATTATCTACCTACCCTTCTACATGCAATTTTCCTCAAGATTTCAAGTTCTAACCTTCAAAATACATGGGTTTTCATATTTCACCAAGAACAAATCAGTTTTATTAAATTCCTACACATGGATTCTCTGAAATTAAATGATAATAAACCACTTGCCTTGAGTGTCTCTGAATTTGATGTTGATTTTGTAAAGATTTTCTGCAGAATTCCTTCTCCTTCTCTCCCTCTCTAAGCTTCTTCTCCAATGGCTATGGTGGCTAGGGTTTTGTTTATGGAAAGTAATAGAACCTAATTCTAATAACCTACGTAACCTATTGGGTTAACATGGGTTGGTTAGTGGCTTAGTGGGTCAAACCCACATCAGATTTAATTCTCTAATTTTCGTCATTTTTAATTCCTAAAAATACGACATTACCAAAATACCCTTTATATTGCCGGTATGGCCTAAAGATACCCCGGGACCCAAACTACACCCCCAGCTAGTGTTTTCTGACTATCTCGACCCTTCCGGACGCGTTGGCGCACTCAAAAAGACCACACGGTTAATAGAATTTAAATTCACTTTTATACTTAAAATAATTATATCCTGACGCGACTATCACACGCGTCCCAATAAAATGACCAAAATGCCGTATATCAAACTCACGACAAATTTCATAATTCATTATTCATATAACATCATATATACTCAATATAGTCAAATACCAACTCACAACTCGCTAGTATTTTACCCGGATTAATTCCCAATTAATTCACATTTAATTAATTAATCCCAAAAATAAATATAGCCAAAAGTACGGGGTATTACATACTTCCCCCCTAATAACTGAATTTCGTCCCGAAATTCGAAACTAGAAAGTACCTGCTAAAAACAACTCTGGATAACGTTCGCGCATCTCATCCTCGCGCTCCCATGTGGACTCCTCGACATTGTGGTGTCGCCACTAAACACGCACTAACGGAACTATCTTTGACCTCAGCATCCTCTCACTTCGGTCCAAAATAGCAATCGGCCCCTCCTCGTAGGAGCTATCCGGCTGGAGATCGATGTCCTCCACAGCAATGTGAGAATGAGCCAAATTATCTCTAAGGTATTTCCTTAGCGAGGAAATATGGAACACATCATGAATCCGATGTAAATGCTCCGGTAACCCAAGTCTATACGCAACCGGTCCGATCCGTTCAATAATAGGAAACGGCCCCACATACCTCGGTGCCAACTTTCCTTTCTTCCCGAAACGCATAATCCCCTTCATAGGAGATACTCTGAGCAAAACCTGGTCCCCCACTTGGAACTCCCTGAAAAATCTCTTCGCATCAGCATAACTCTTCTGCCTGTCTTGAGCTACCCGAATGCGACTCCGAATCAACTCAATCCTTGCCGAAGTATCCTGAATCACTCCCGGCCCAAGTAGTTTGTTGTCCCCCACCTCTAACCAACATGCTGGGGAACGACAAGGCCTACCGTACAATGCTTCAAACGGAGCCATGCCAATAGTGAACTGATAGGAGTTGTTGTAAGCAAACTCCACCAGTGGAAGGTACTGCTCCCATCCACCCCCAAAATCAATAATGCACATGCGCAGCATGTCCTCCAACATCTGATTTGTGCGCTCGGTCTGCCCATCGGTCTGCGGATGATAAGCCGTACTCAACCGCAATTCCGTGCCCATGGCCTCCTGGAAACTCTCCCAAAACCGCGAAACAAATATCTTGTCGCTGTCAGACATGATATTTAGGGGCACACCGTGAAGTCTCACAATCTCTAAAATGAAGAGCTGGGCATACTGTCCCGTAGTGTAGTCAGTCCTTACGGGTAAAAAGTGAGCGACTTTGGACAATCTGTCCACAATTACCCAAACGGAGTCGTGACCCCTATGCGACGTAGGCAACCCTGTGATAAAGTCCATGGATATGCTCTCCCACATCCACACCGGCACCTCCAACGGCTGTAGCAATCCTGCCGGTCTCTGATGATCCACTTTTACAAGCTGACAAGTGGCGCATTTCGAAACAAACTCAGCGATATCTCTCTTCATACCGCTCCACCAATACTGGCGTCTCATGTCTTGGTACATTTTGTCCCCTCCGGGATGTACCGCGAACCGTGAGCCGTGCGACTCTGCCATCACCTCGTGCCGCAATTTCTCCCCTTTCGGAACTACCAATCTCCCATTGAAGGGTAATCCCCCGTCTGAACTGGCGGTATAGGACTCGGCACCCTCTGCTAGTAATCGAACTATCTGCTCCTGACAGAACGAGTCATTAGCCTGTGCACGTACTACCTTCGTGACAATCTGCGGTGTAACGGTCATCACAAACATGAAAGATCGGGCCACTGCATCCTGGTGTCCCAACTCCTTCCACTTGGCCTTCCACACCTCTGCCACTTCATCTGCTGGTCTACGGCTCAACGCGTCTGTCACCACGTTAGCCTTACCTGGGTGATACTGGATGTCGAACTGGTAGTCTTTCATAAACTCAAGCCACCTACGCTGCCGCATATTCAACTCCTTCTGCGTGAACAGGTACTGTAGGGACTTGTGGTCCGTGAACAGTTGGAATTTCTCCCCCAAAAGATAGTGCCTCCAAATCCGTAGGCAAAATACCATTGCCTCCAACTCCAAATCATGCGTGGGGTAATTCTTCTCATGAGTCTTAAGCTTACGGGAAGCATAAGCTATGGCCTGTCTCTCCTGCTGCAATACACCTCCAAGCCCTTGTAAAGACGCATCGGTGTAAACCAAATACTCAACTCCCGGTCTCGGCAATGCTAACACAGGCGCTGAGGTCAATTTGTCCTTTAACTCATCAAATGCCAACTGACAGGCATCACTCCAGATGAATGGCACACCTTTACGAGTCAGATGTGTCAAAGGACCCGCTATCTTCGAAAATCCCCGAATGAACCTCCTGTAGTATCCTGCTAGGCCCAAGAAACTATGAATTTCAGTCGGTGTTGTGGGCTGTCCCCACTCCCTCACCGCGGATACTTTCCCCGGATCAACATATATCCCCCGGTCGAAAATAATGTGTCCTAAAAACTGGACCTCCTTCAGCCAAAACCTGCACTTCTCATATTTTGCATACAACTCGTTCTGACGGAGTGACTGCAAAACTTGCCTCAAATGCTCGGCGTGCTCCTCCTCTATCTGGGAGTAAACCAGAATATCATCGATGAAGACAATGACAAACTGATCTAGGAAATCCCCGAACACTCTGTTCATCAAGTCCATAAACACAGCTGGAGCGTTGGTCAACCCAAAAGGCATAACCCAAAACTCATAAGAACCATATCTCGACAAGAACGCAGTCTTCGAGACATCCTCCTCCCTGATACGCAACTGATGGTATCCCGATCTCAAGTCAATCTTCGAGAAGAAAGAATCTCCTCTCAACTGATCGAATAAGTCATCGATTCGAGGCAATGGATACTTATTCCGTATTGTGACCTTATTCAACTCCCGGTAGTCCACACACAGTCTCAGTGAACCGTCCCTCTTCTTCACAAACAAAACTGGAGCGCCCCAAGGTGAGGTACTCCTGCGAATAAAGCCCTGACCTAACAGCTGCTCTATCTGATCCCGTAACTCCCTCATCTCAGCTGGAGCCATACGGTATGGTGCGCGTGCTATAGGTCTCATACCCGGTAGCAAATCTATAACAAAGTCTATCTCTCGACTGGGGGGTAAGCCTGGTATCTCCTGAAACACATCTGAATACTCCCTGATGACTGGGATCGAATCTAAAGGAATCACAACCTCCTTAGAGGTTTCCTCCTCTAGGTAATACAAATGAGCGGTCGAGCCTCCCTCTGGGCGAGGCATCACCACTACAAACATCTCTTGCCCCGGAATGGCAAAAACAATGCTCCCACCGAAGCAATCAATTATGGCTCTATAATCAGCGAGCCAATCCATACCCATAATCACATCATGAACATGCATATCTAATACCAACATATCTGTAGGTAATGCCAGACTACCAATCTCTACTCCCACTCCCCGGCATATAGAGAATATAAGTGACCCACTCCCCAATGGTGAGTCGACACACGTCACTGTGCTCTCTGCCGTGGCTAACAACCCTAAAGCCTTCACGAAATGTGTAGCTATAAAAAAATGTGTAGCCCCCGTATCAAATAATACCCGACCCATAGTGCCATGGATAGGAAACGTACCCTCAATCGCGGGCGGTGCCTGTGGAACTGCTGCCTGGTGGACGTTGTAGACACGTCCATACTGTAGCTGGCCCTGCTGAACTGGGACTGCTGGAATGGGTGGCAATGCTACCATCTGTGGCGGTGCGGGGAGAGCGGCGGGAAATATAGGCCTCTGCGGCTCCTGGCGAGCACCCTGCTGCTGCTGCTGTGGGGCCCTGCCCCTATCAGGACAATCCTGTCGCTTATGGCTAGTCTTGACACAAACAAAACACTTCCCTGGGAAGTTCCCTCCTCTTTGCCCCTGCTGTCCCCGGCCCTGGTGGCCGTTACCGTTCCTCCCTTGGCCCTGCTGGCCCTGGTGAAACTACTGCCCATTCTGCCCCTGTTGGCCCTGATGGCCGTTTGGACCCTGATGGCCCTGACGGAAACCTCCCTGTCCCTGTCTGTAGTTCACTGATCGGAACCTCTTCTGATCCACCTACTGAGAACCCTGCTCACCCTGTCTCTGCCCCTGAACAGATTGTGCCCCACCGGCACCATGTCCTCCAGTCATGCCCTGATGGCTAGACTCTCCCGACCTCTTGCCCTCAGCCGTATGAAAGCGGTGGTCCTGGCAGTGTAACAAAGCAGCGTTAACCACATCAGAATACGTGGCCAACGAAAGGTTCCCTAACAGATGCTGACGGATCCTCCAAGTCAACCCGTCGGTGAATTTCTCAATCTTCTTCTTTTCTGTTGGTATCTCATCCGGAACGATATTCAACAGATTTCTGAACTCGGCCTCATATTCGGCCACGGTCTTACCCTCCTGCCTCAGACTCATCAGTTTCCTCCTCATTTCCGTATGAACAACGGATGGAAAGTACTTACGGTCAAACCGCACCCAGAAGTCCTGAATAGTGAGAGTATCCCTCTCCTCCATGGTGGTAATAGACTCCCACCACTGCAGCGCAGATCCAACTAGATTGAAAGTAGCTAGCACCTACTTCATAACGTCCGTGCACTCATACATCCTCAAGTTCCTCTGCATATCTTTCCTCCACTGGCTCGAGACTACCACATCTGAGCTACCTGCAAACTCTGGCAGATGTGCTTTCTGAAAAGCGTCACGTACACGCTCCCAAGCAGACGGGAATGCATTTGCCTGCACTGGCGCGGCAACCGGCGCCTGAGGTGGTGCCTGCTGGACTACGACAATAGCGGCATTTACCGCTTGGGCTACTATAGCTGCAACCTCAGCGGCGTTCATCATGCCCTGAACTGGAGCGGGCAAGGGTTCGAGCGTTGCATCCCTGGGAACTCGTCGTGCACGTTGTGGAGGCATCTGAAATACGAACAAAGTTTATAAGTTCGTTGTTTATAAACTTAAAATAGCCGAAGAACGAAGCATACACAAAAAGAGTACAACAGTCCTAAAATATAGGGCTCTATATCAAAGAAAGCTTAGCGGAAACATAATAAGCCGTCAGATCCTAAAGGACACTAGAACCTGATCCTCTGTTACCACCTGTGACACCCCGACTAATTAAATACCGGGTAGCTACTCCTTTATTAAATTAATTCAAAATGCCAAGTTGGATCAGTTAATAGCATCACTGTCGAAAACATTTTTATTATTACTAACCACCTAGTATTTAAAAAGTAAGTTGCCAAATTTTAATTTAAATCTAATTAACATGCAACAAGTGAAAATGAAGAATAATAACACCATTCACCATAACGAAGTAAATAGAATAACCATCACATAATATAAATAAAGTCTGGAGGAAAACTCCTCACTACAAATCCCACACTGAAATAAATAACCTGAATACTGAAACAATACAGGCCAAAGTCTGAAAACTGAAATGGAAAGATGTCTCTAATAGAAATGGGCAACATGCCCTACAACTGATAGATACTGAATCTGGAATCCAAATGATAGAAGCGTCTAAAAGCAAATCCCTGTAGCTTCCACAAACAGCTACAGCTCGTCACCTGAATGAGCATCCTATGCATGGTGTCCTTGTGGCTGGGCACCTAAAATGGTTTTACAAGGAAAATAGATTTGAAAGAAAACGGGTCAGAGCCCGAATGTGGAGATATTTTAAAAACCTGCAAGTGCTTTAAAAACATTTAAAACATTAAATGCAAAGTACATGTTAGGACGTGCACTCACATGATATTCTCACCTCTCGTATAACTGTACACTCCTAACGTAAGTACCCATCTAAAACGACACAAACCACTAGCTAAGTGACATCATATCTAGCTAGACTGTCATAGGTCCTACCCTTATTACTCGGTTCCATTAACATTATAACGATCTCATTTAAATAGGTGCTTAACGTAAATTCCGGTTCTCATACAAAAGTAATACAACTCGTTATAGATTAGCCTTCTATGTTATTCCATAGTTACACACAATACCATGTGAAAGTTACCAGTTTATTAAACGTATATTTTCCACAACATAAATATACAATATAAGCACCCCGAGACTAAGCTGCGGTGCACACATACTCTGCTATCCATCCCGGTACATCACGTACATAAGGATCACATATTCCGAATCTCTCGGGAATAGTTCAGATAACAAAAATCACAAATAGTGGAGGCGAACACAGTCACATCACATGGGTCACGCACATACCTACGCTCCCATGAACAGCGGACTTATTAACATCCCAATAAGTCTTTCTCTGACCTATGTTCATCGAGGTAACCAGTCTAAATCCGGGCAACACAAGGATTAGAGGGCCCTAAGCGAACGCAAACTTCCCGTGATAGCAAGTATGGTAGGTATGTCATACACACAAATCATATACCAATACTAAGTAAACACACGTCTTAGTAATCCCGTAGTTTAAATTGTAGTACTATTCTCATTCTAGTACCAATAAATAATTTATACACTTTATATGATTCCGTTTTATAATCATTCGCGCCATAATTTATTCTCACGTTGTAGTAGACACTCACGTCTCAACTCAACGGTCCATTGATTTAAATCACTCGTATATAATTTACTCCTCACAATAACCCAAAAGTCCCAAATATAACAATATACCATCGTAGGAGTGTATCTCTATCCTCGAACAAGTTTACGGGACTCCAAAAATCAAAACAGGCCAAAAAGGCCTAAACTGCCAGCTCGTTAGAAGTCTCGTTCGAACGAGGCTGTTCGAACGAGATTCCAGTTCGTTCGAACAAACTGTACCTTCTAACGAGATCTCATTCGAACGAAGTTATCGAACGAAGTTCCCTTTCGTTAGAAGCGACTGGTCAACTCGTTAGAAGCTCGTTCGAACGAGCTCGTTCGAACGACCTGGGGAGGTCTTCTAACGAACGACCAGTTTCGAGCCCAGATTTTCTACTTTCATTTTTCACCATTTTTATCTTCCTCAAAACTCATCTAAACATCAAACCATCGATTGTTTAAGGTCTCTAATCATCCCTAAACGTACCTAGGTCACATACTAACATATTTTGAGGAGTTAATTCATCCCAATCATCATTAAATCATTAAATCACATCACTTTCCCCAATTTTTACAAGACCATAAACCCTAAAATTCTAAATCATGAATTAGCCCAATTAAATCCGTTTTAATTTCATCCAATAACTAATATCATCAGTATGATTATCTACCTACCCTTCTACATGCAATTTTCCTCAAGATTTCAAGTTCTAACCTTCAAAATACATGGGTTTTCATATTTCACCAAGAACAAATCAGTTTTATTAAATTCCTACACATGGAAGGAGCATTCTCTGAAATTAAATGATAATAAACCACTTGCCTTGAGTGTCTCAGAATTAGATTTTGATTTTGTAAAGATTTTCTGCAGAATTCCTTCTCCTTCTCTCCCTCTCTAAGCTTCTTCTCCAATGGCTATGGTGGCTAGGGTTTTGTTTATGGAAAGTAATAGAACCTAATTCTAATAACCTACGTAACCTATTGGGTTAACATGGGTTGGTTAGTGGCTTAGTGGGTCAAACCCACATCAGATTTACTTCTCTAATTTTTGTCATTTTTAATTCCTAAAAATACGAAATTACCAAAATACCCTTTATATTGCCGGTATGGCCTAAAAATACACCGGGACCCAAACTACACCCCCAGCTAGTTTTTTCTGACTATCTCGACCCTTCCGGACGCTTTGGCGCACTCAAAACGACCATACGGTTAATAGAATTTAAATTCACTTTTATACTTAAAATAATTATATCCTGACGCGACTGTCACACGCGTTCCAATAAAATGACCAAAATGTCGTATATCAAACTCACGACAAATTTCATAATTCATTATTCATATAACATCATATATACTCAATATAGTCAAATACCAACTCACAACTCGCTAGTATTTTACCAGGATTAATTCCCAATTAATTCACATTTAATTAATTAATCCCAAAAATAAATATAGCCAAAAGTACGGGGTATTACAGTTCCTACTACACTTATCCTCACTAAACACTATACCAAATGTAACACCCCGCCTAATTAAATATCGGGTGGCCAGTCCCATACAAAAATAAAACAGAATATACAGTTGGCTCATTCTTAGCATCACTGTCGAAAACATTTACAACTCACCCAATACCCAATTAAGCTGGTGTTAAAAACTTTCCAAATTTTAATTCAACAAAATTCCTTTTTATTTTACGAATAACATGTGACAACCCACTATCCAAAATAAAGGGTGGCCAGCCCGATACCCCGATGAAACAGGAATCTTGGATAGATATCATTCTCAGCATCACAATATCATACAGAATATCGGGAATAACCACACCATATTCTAGAAAACGGGTTATCAAAAAATTTAGTAATTTAGTTTATAATTTAAAGAAAACACTTTTAACAACCCATAATAGATAAAAGTGGGTGGAAACTCCCACAAACATGTATATGTAATCCAATAGATACGGAAGGACCGAATGAAGTGTCGGTCGATACAATCCATACAATATACAATAAATTCATGTGTTACATAATACATCATTTATACAATTACAACCATTTGGGCCACACGCCCGAATAAAGACTGATCTTAGCTAGAAAACAATAATAGAGGCGTCTATACAAAACATCCCGTGATACCCGCAAAATGTCACGGATCCTCAAAAGACCCAGAGAAAAGAAAGTCATTACGGGCGTCCTTACGGAGGAACACCTGAACGAATATAGAAGATACATGCACAACAAGAAAACGAAGAACCGGTCAGAGGCCGATTTTTCTATGATCACTAGATAAATCATAGGTATGACAATGATGGACATGTAAACATGGGTAATATTCTAGCATGGTAACATCATATGAAGAACTAAGACAATTAAAATGATTATTAAAATAAAGTTCAATTATTCAAAGAAATAAAAGTACTTATAAGCCTTTTTTCACCTTTCATCATTTTCATTTCCGTCTTCTTTTCATTCCTTATCAGGAATGCAATTATTACCATGTGCACTTTATGGCACTTATCTCAATAGTATGCTCTTTGTGGCATATACTTTGCCCTTTATGGCATTTATGTTCCATCGAGTCCAACTCGATAATAGAATAGTTATAAATACATATATAACGATTCTAAGACCGACCGTCCGGGTTTCTCCACTGTGCGCGCCCCTAAATAACCATCATCTTCCAGGGCCTAACATAAGACAACCTGGGATCCTATCGCAAACGTCGGGAAGCGGCCATATGCTTGCGGGGTAGTCAAGACCACACCCAGAATCTCCTATCCATCGCAGAAAAATATAAAACAAGCGCTCACATGGCCTAGGACTATATCCACCCTGCATTCATTAGCCAGGGGGCTTCACCTCTCGCATGGACTTCCCTTAAGATGGCATTTAGAGTGGTGTGTAACATCCATTTTATTGATTTCCATTTCGTGAATTTGTAAATTATGTTTTACTTTAACCATTTTACATTTTATCAAATGTATTATGGTGTACTTCACATCATCATAATAACCTCGAAGAATAATTAATCTTGCAAGTTATCTCGCCCAAATGTCCTTGGTTAGACTTTATAATAACCCATCAAACGAGATCTAGTTTGCATTCACTCCTAAAGTCTCCATGTTTGACCTTAACATTTCCTAGACTCTTATAGAACTACATTACAGAGGTAAAGCCTAACATTACTTTAAATCCCCTTCCCCGGACAGGAACCCTAGATGAACCCCTTCGAGTCTAGGGAGTCGACCGAACTCAACTAATACTCTAAGACCTTATGTTTACTTCATTTAAGAAGGTCCCTATGTTCCTATGAAAAGAAGAGGTTAAAGAATGAAAATAAAATGTTTGGGAAGAAAACAGGGGACCGGTCGACCGGTCCCAAGACCGCGGTCGACCGCGTCTTAAGATTCTGCCTAAGAAGAAAAGCAGAAAGTTCATTTCGGCGGGGCCGGTCGACCGGTCAGGGGACCGCGGTCGACCGCGCCATTATTTTAGGCCTTGAAAGAAATGCAGTGAACCCTCTCCCGAAGAACCGGTCGACCGGTCTGAGAACCGCGGTCGACCGGTTCCTGCAGACCTAAACTAAGACTTCTTATTTTCAAACAAATCCCAAAGCCAACTCATTTATTCTCACCCATACAACATAAATGCTACTACCACTACCATCAACATCAACAATCATTCAACTATCCTTTAATGATTCCAAGACAACCAACATCCAAACCCTAAACTAATAAGCCATGATCAAATACATCATTCTCACACAAATCATTTATCTTTAACCATAAATAGAAAGTAGTAAACTTGCCTCTATGTAGAAAATGCAGATTTTCTTGGTGTGGGAGCAAGAATCCTTCTTAAATCTTCAATCTCTTTTCTTCTATCTACTCTTTCTCTTTCTTTCTTTAGTTCTCTAGGTTTAGGAAATACAATTTTGTGAATAGTGGTTTACCCAAGACATAAATCATGCCTTTAGCCAAAATCCCAACTCAATTAATCAATATTGCGATAAAATAATACGCAATTGCATATTTAAGGCATAATCAGTCAAACATGCCCAAAATCTCAAAACACATAATGGCACAATATCTGACTAACTCGCGCGTTCCGGAATCAACTGCGGCCTCCAAATTATCATTTGGACATTTATAATTCAATTTATGTTCCGGTCGCATTATTAAGCCAAATATCATTTTAATTCATATGATATTAATAAGCATAGCATAACAATTTTCACTCATAGTTATGGTATATATGCAAACTCATAGTGAATATTAACTTTTCTTTATTAAATTAACACTTAATTCATAACCCATAACTTATATCTAATTACCATACCTAGTAATTAATATAAAATACGTTCTCATAAGCGAGGGTTATTACATACTCCCCCCCCCCCCCTTATGAGGGAATTTTGTCCCCAAAATTCAGGCGTACCTTATAAGAAAAGGTGTGGATATTTCTCCCGCATCTCGTCCTCACGCTCCCACGTTGATTCTCTCGCATTGTGATGACTCCATTGAACTCTCACTAAGGGCACCACATGAGACCTTGACTTGCTCTCCCCATACTCAAGAATAGCAACCGGTTGATCTTCATAAGAAATATTGGGTTGCAAATCGATATCTTCAAAAGGGATGTGCCAAAGGGCACCTTCACATCTCCTATACTTCTTCAGAGAGGAGACATGGAATACATCGTGGATTTGTCACAAAGGCTCCGGTAAAGAAAGTTGATACGACACGGGAATAACTTTTGCAATAACTGGGAAAGGTCCCACAAAACCCGGTGCAAGCTTTCCCTTTTTCCCAAAATGTTTAATGCCCTTCATTGGAGACACTCGCACCAACACTTGGTCTCCAACCTCTAACTCAACGTGTCTCCTACCCACATCAGTGTAGCTCTTTTGACGATCTTGGGCTATCTGAATGCGATTTCGAATAAGTTCAATCTTTGAAGAAGTGTCTTGGATCATTTCAGGTCCAAGGAATTTATTATCACCCACTTCCAACCAATAAGCGGGTGACCTACAGGGCCGACCATACAAAGCCTCATAAGGTGCCATTCCAATCGTAAATTAGTATGATTTGTTATAAGAAAACTCAACCAATGGGAGGTATTGTTCCCAACCACCCTTAAAATCAAGCATGCACATACGAAGCATGTCCTCCAACATCTGGTTTAGCCTTTCAGTTTGACCATCTGTTTGAGGATGATAGGAATAGATTAACTTTAATCGGTACCCATGGCCTCTTGAAAACTTCGCCAAAAGTGGGACACAAATATTTTATCTCAGTCGGAAACAATATTTAAAGGTACCCCATGAAGTCTAACGATCTCCTCAATGAACAATTGGGCGTAGCGAGCGGTATCATAATCCGTACGTACAGGTAAGAAGTGTGCCCACTTAGTCAAACGATCGACAATCACCCAGATCGAATCATGACCTCTCTGTGATCTAGGTAAGCCCGTAATGACGTCCATCGAAATGCTTTCCCATTTCTATAAAGGAATCTCCAGCGGTTGCAACAAACCTGTCGGTCGTTGGTGGTCAATCTTAACTAACTAACAAGTAGTGCATTAGGATACAAACTCTGAGATATCCCTCTTCATACCAGCCCACCAATACTGATGGCGCATATCTTGGTACATCTTATCCCCACCTGGATGTACCGTAAACTTTGATCCATGAGATTCCGCCATCACCGCTCGTCTCAAGTCCCCATCTTCGGGAACAATAAGTCTTCCATGGAAGCGTAGTCCACCCTCAGAACCAATCGAGTACGACTCCGCTCCCTCGGACAACAGTCGGTGCATATTGTCTTGACAACCTTTATCCCTTCCTTGGGCTTCCACAATTCTCGCTATAATCGTAGGAGTAACGGCTCCTGACAGAGCTCTCTCTACTTAGCTTTCCACACATTTGCTAAGTGTCCCTCGGGCTTCCTACTCATGGCATCCGCTACTACGTTCGCCTTTCCATGATGATAATGGATATCAAATTGGTAGTCTTTCACAAACTCCAACCAACGACGCTGACGCATATTCAAGTCCTTTTAGGAAAATAAATATTGCAGCGATTTATGGTCTGTGAAAAGACTAAACTTTTCCTCCAAGAGATAATGCCTCCATATCTTCAAGGCAAAGACAATTGCGGTAAACTCTAAGTCATGCACCAGATAGTTCCTTTCGTGAGGCTTCAACTTACAAGAAGCATAAGCAATATCTTGTCTTTCTTGCTGAAGAACACCTCCTAACCCTTGAAGAGATGCATCGGTGAAGACTAGGTATTCTAATCCCGATTTTGGCAAGGCAAGGACTGGAGCCGAAGTTAGTCTATCATTGAGCTCATCAAAGGCAGCTTAACATGAACTGTCCCAAATAAATCTCACTCCCTTTCGGGTTAAATTTATCAATGGGCTAGGGATTTTTGAAAAACCCTTAATAAATCGACGATAATAACCCACTAAGCCCAAAAAACTACGAACCTCAGTAGGTGTCGTGGGCTGACCCCACTCTCTCATCGCAATCACCTTGCTAGGATCCATAGATATACCCTGGGATGACACCACATGACCCAGAAATTTAACTTCCTTCAACCAAAAGCCATATTTCTCAAGCTTTGCATACAAATTGTGATCCGTCAATCTCTGCAGGACCAACCGTAAGTGAGTAGCATGATCAGACTCTGTCTGAGAATAGACTAGGATATCATTGATAAATACAATAACAAACTGGTCAAGGAAATCCTGAAACACCATGTTCATAAGATCCATAAATACAGCAGGAGCATTGGTTAGCCCAAAGGGCATAACCAAGAATTCATAGGATCCATAACGGGTCAGAAATGCAGTCTTGGATACATCTTGTGCCCGTATCCTCAAATTGATGATACCCCGTCCTCAAATCGATTTTGGAGAAGTATGATGCTCCCCTAAGTTGGTCAAACAAATCATCGATGCGAAGCAAAGGGTATTTATTCCGGATGGTGACTTTATTCAACTCCCTATAGTCCACACATAACCGGAGAGAACCGTCTCTTTTCTTCATAAACAATACCGGAGCACCCCATGGCGATGTGCTACGCCTAATAAATCCCTGCTCCAATAACTGCTGAATTTGATCTCTCAACTCCCTCATCTCCACAGGAGCCATTCGATACGGAGCTTTAGCAATCGGTCGAGTTCCCGGCATTAAATCAATTACAAAATCTATCTCCCGACTTGGAGGTAATCCCGGTATCTCTCGAAAAACATCTTCGAAATCCCTAACAATCGGAAGAGAATTTAGGGGAACCACCACATCCCTAGATGCATCTTCCGCAGTACAATATAGATAAGAACTCATACTCCCTTCCATACAAGGCATAACAACCAGGAACATTTCTTGTCCCGAAACTGCAAAAATTATGTTTTTCCCATAACAATTTACTATCGCGCGGTATTTCACTAGCCAATCCATACCCAATATTACATCATACCTGACCATGTCAAGGACGAGCAATTCGGCCTCAAAACACAAGTTACCAAGATTAATCCCTACGTTTCTACAAACAAAGAAAATCAATGAGCCGTCACCCATAGAGGATTCAACGCTAGTGAAGGTACTTTCAGCAGATTTTATCAAACCTGTGATCTGAGCAAAACTCCTAGAAATAAAGGAGTGTGTAGCACCCGTATCAAATAGTACTCGACCCATATGCCCATGAATGAAAAACTTACCCTCGATCGCTGGCAGTGCCGGAGGAGATGGAGGAAGCATAGCTTCCTGAATATGGCAAACCCGTCCATACTGCAGTTGCCCCTGCTGAGGAGGAGCAATCGGATTGGGCACCTGGGGCAAAAACTGTACATACGGCTGTTGTGGAGCTCTAGGAAGATGCCCTCCCACCAACTGAGGACACGCCCTTTTGTAGTGGCCCAACTCCCCACACTGAAAACATTTATTAGCCGTATTCTCCTGATTCCTACCTTGATTGTTTCGAAATTGCCCCGCACCCCGGCCCTGCTGGCCTCTACCTCTATTTCCACCTCTGCCTCCCTGTTGTTGTTGCCCGCCTTGACCCGGCCTGTTATTATTATTATTATTATTACCACCAGCATTAAACCCACCAAAACGTTGACGCTTGGACAAATCCCCCTGCTGAGGATCCCTCTCCTTTTTCTTGTTCCCTGAGGATTGGGATGAAGAAGATATTCCCCCTCCGATACCATTACTTCCCGATTTCACCACTTGCCCCATTGCTGCAGCCTTCTTATTGTTTTGCACAAATAATCTATGCTCTTGACAGTGAAGTAAAGCAGCATTCATCACATCCCCAAAGGTTACCAAAGATAGATTTCCATGCAGATGTTGTTTTATTCACCAGTGAAAACCTCCTACAAATTTGGAGATCCTCTTCGCTTCCGGGGTCACTTCATCCGGTATAATGCTTGCTAACCGGGTAAACTCCTCTTCGTATTCGTCAACCGATCTCTCCCCTTGTACTAAATCTTAAAGCTTCCTCTGTATCTCCCTTTGAACTGCAGGAGGGAAATACTTTCCATTAAACAAGGCCCAAAAAATTGTGATTGACATTGTATCCCTTTGTTCGGGTGTCGTCATTGACTCCCACCAGTGTAAGGCCGACCCGACAAGCTTAAAGGTGACGAGGATTTGCTTTTTCTCCTCACTACATTCCACCGTCCTAAGATGGCGTTGCATGTCCTTCTTCCACTGGTTTGCCTTTATAACGTCCGAACCTCCCTCAAATTCTGGGGGATGACCCTTTAGGAAAGACTCTCTTAACCGTTCCCACTGAGAAGGTCCCGTAGGAACTAATGCCCGCTTGAGCTTGTGGCATTTGTTGTGCCACTGCAGTCATCGCTGCATTAACAGCTTGGGCCACGATATTTGCCACATCAGCGGCACTGATATTCCCCGGTGGCGGCGGTGGAGGACCAACCTCATCCTCGACAACCCTATTGCGTCTAGAGGGACGTCCTCTCTTTGGCGGCATCTGAGATAGAGAAGAGATAGAGTTAGAGTATGATATATAACTATCTATCTAGCAGAGGGTCGCATACATAAGCAATAAAACAATCCTAACATTAAGCTCTATATCAAAGAACGCTACGGTAGAACGTGACAAGTCGGCATAGATCCTAAAGACTCTAGAACCAGATGCTCTGATACCATCTGTGACAACCCGCTATTCGAAATAAAGGGTGGCCAGCCCGATACCCCGATAAAACAGGAATCATGGATAAATATCATTCTCAACATCACAATATCATACAGAATATCAGGAATAACCACACCATATTCCAAAAAATGGGTTATCAAAAAATTTAGTAATTTAGTTTATAATTTAAAGAAAACACTTTCAACAACCCATAATAGATAAAAGTGGGTGGAAAATCCCACAAACATATATATGTAATCCAATAGATACGAAAGGACCGAATGAAGTGTCGGTCGATACAATCCATACAATATACAATAAGTTCATGTGTTACATAATACATCATTTATATAATTACAACCATTTGGGCCACACGCCCGAATAAAGAATGATCTTAGCTAGAAAACAATAATAGAGGCGTCTATAAAAAACATCCCGTGATACCCGCAAAATGTCACGGCTCCTCAAAAGCCCAGAGAAAATAAAGTCATTACGGGCGTCCTTGCGGCAGAACACCTGAACGAATATAGAAGATACATGCACAACAAAAAAATGAAGAACCGTTCAGAGGCCGGTTTTTCTATGATCACTAGATAAATGACAGGTATGACAATGATAGACATGTAAACATGGGTAATATTCTAGCATGGTAACATCATATGAAGAACTAAGACAATTAAAATGATTATTAAAATAAAGTTCAATTATACAAAGAAATAAAAGTACTTATAAGCCTTTTTTCATCTTTCATCATTTTCATTTCCGTCTTCTTTTCATTCCTTATCAGGAATACAATTATTACCATGTGCACTTTATGGCACTTATCTCAATAGTATGCTCTTTGTGGCATATACTTTGCTCTTTATGGAATTTATGTTCCATCGAGTCCAACTCGATAATAGAATAGTTATAAATACATATATAAAGATTCTAAGACCGCCCGTCCGGGTTTCCCCACTGCGCGCGCCCCTAAATAACCATCATCTTCCAGGGCCTAAAATAAGACAACCTAGGATCCTATCGCAAACGTCGGGAAGCGGCCATATGCCTGCGGGGTAGTTAAGACCACACCCAAAATCTCCTACCCATCGCAGAAAAATATAAAACAAGCGCTCACATGGCCTAGGACTATATCCACCCTGCATTCATTAGCCAGGGGGCTTCACCTCTCGCACGGACTTCCCTTAAGATGGCATTTAGAGAGGTGTGTAACATCCATTTTATTAATTTCCATTTCGTGAATCAGTAAATTATGTTTTACTTTATCCATTTTACATTTTATCAAATGCATTATGGTGTACTTCACATCATCATAATAACCTCGAAGAATAATTAATCTCCCAAGTTATCTCTCCCAAATGTCCTTGGTTGGACTTTATAATAACCCATCAAATGAGATCTAGTTTGCATTCACTCCTAAAGTGTTCAAGTTCGACCTTAAGATTTCCTAGACTCTTATAGAACTACATTACAGAGGTAAAGCCTAACATTACTTTAAATCCCCTCCCCCTGACAGGAACCTAGATGAACCCCTTCGAGTCTAGGGAGTCGACCGAACTCAACTAATACTCTAAGACCCTATGTTTACTTCATTTAAGAAGGTCTCTATGTTCCTATGAAAAGAAGAGGTTAAAGAATGAAAATAAAATGTTTGGGAAGAAAACAGGGGACCAGTCGACCGGTCCCAAGACCGCGTCTTAAGATTCTACCTAAGAAGAAAAGCATAAAGTTCATTTCGGTGGGGCCGGTCGACCGGTTAGGGGACCGCGGTCGACCGCGGTCGACCGCGCCATAATTTTAGGCCTTGAAAGAAATTTAGTGAACCCTCTCCCGAAGACCCGATCGACCAGTCTGAGAACCGCGGTCGACCGGTTCCTGCAGAGCTAAACTAAGACTTCTTATTTTCAAGAAAATCCCAAAGCCAACTCATTTATTCTCACCCGTACAACATAAATGCTACTACCACTACCATCAACATCAACAATCATTCAACTATCCATTAATGATTCCAAGCCAACCAACATCCAAACCCTAAACTAGTAAACCATAATCAAATACATCATTCTCACACAAATCATTTATCTTTAACCATAAATAGCAAGTAGTAAACTTGCCTCTATGTAGAAAATGCAGATTTTCTTGGTGTGGGAGCAAGAATCCTTCTTAAATCTTCAATCTCTTTTCTTCTATCTACTCTTTATCTTTCTTTTTTTAGTTCTCTAGGTTTAGGAAATACAATTTGGTGAATAGTGGTTTACCCAAGACATAAATCATGCCTTTAGCCAAAATCCCAACTCAATTAATCAATATTGCGATAAAATAATACGCAATTGCATATTTAAGGCATAATCAGTCAAAAATGCCCAAAATCTCAAAACACATAATGGCACAATATCTGACTAACTCGCGCGTTCCGGAATCAACTGCAGCCTCCAAATTATCATTTGCACATTTTATAATTCAATTTAAGCTCCGGTCTCATTATTAATCCAAATATCATTTTAATTCATATGATATTAATAAGCATAGCATAGAAATATTCACTCATAGTTATGGTATATATGCAAACTCATAGTGAATATTAACTTTTCTTCATTAAATTAACAATTAATTCATAACCCTTAACTTATATCTAATTACCATACCTAGTAATTAATATAAAATACGTTCTCATAAGCGAGGGTTATTACATAACACTACATATTTTATTCTACAACACTAATAACCGAACAGATAACACAAAAGAATTTAAATGCAATTAGAATAAACATTTCCAAATAACAGTCCAATACAGTAATCCTAACAATAACAAATGTATTAAAATGACACGAATACAAGAGTATTTTGACTCAGATAGAAAGAAGATAACTGAATTCCTTTGGCCGACATGCCCTAAATAAAAGAACACTATGAATCAAACGAAGATAGGCGTCTAAGCAATACTCCATAGCTCCATAGCTCATCATAATCCTCTAAGGTTGACGTCCCTGTTGTAAGGACACAAATTTCCAATTGAGTCCATATATAGTTTTGGCTCAATTCCGGACAAAAACATTTATTCATAGGTTAGTGATTTATTGTAATATTCTCAAGCCTATGAAGTGTGTGTTGAAGACGTAGCGGCAAAGAATATAAAGCTTCATCAAAATGTCGGTTTGCGTGCCTCGTTTCTACGTCATCATCTAAGGTTCTATGCTCCCAAGGTATGAATGTAATTATATTTATATAGGAGCTTGGAACCATATTTATTGGGTGTTAGGTTTAATAAAAACCATGTTTTACTTTCAGAATAATTTAATTGAAACTTTAAAATAAAGTACATAAAGTTTCTGGGCCAAAAATTGAATTTAACAAAAATTTTTGGAAGTCGTTCGAAGTCTCGTACGAATGAGTTTTTCGTTCGAACCAGGTTTCGTTCGAACGAGTTTGCCAACGAACCTAAACTGGTCAGTCGTTCGATATGTCGTTCGAACGAGTTTTTTCGTTCTAACGAGGTTTCGTTCTAACGAGTTTTCCAACGACCCTAAACTGGTCAGTCGTTCGATATGTCATTCGAACGAGTTTAGTCGTTCTAACGAGATATCTAACAAGTTTCTAACGAGCCCACTCTGGTCGCTCGTTAGAAGTCTCATTCGAATGAGAGTCAAGTTCGTTCGAACGAGATGCCAGGCGGGAACAGTTTTGAGCAGTTTTTGGCAGTTTTCACCCCATTATCCCACTTGTTTGTTAACTGATTTTTTTAAGGCTTAATTAAGGACGGGAATCACTTTTGAAGAAAAATCTTTTTCATACCATACAAACTCCTAGAGAGTGTTTTGAGAGAAAATTTGTTTAAGGAAAAAGATCAAGTTTTGAGTGTTATTCTTTAATGAAAAATCCTACACACTCTAGTGTTTACACCCAGTAGTTGTTTATCCAAGTTCTATATACATATCTTTACTTGGATTTTTGGCACCGGTTTTCTCTACCGAATTGAAAAAGAGACGTTTCGGGTTTCCTTCTACATCCCATCACAAAGAAGAAGAAGTTTGTTGCGGTATTACTCACTTGGATAAAGGCTCCAAGCTTGGGTGACGGTGACCATACAAAGTCCTATCGGTGGATTCCGGGATCGCGGTGGAGCTCCGTGGTTGTCCGCTAGGAAGAGGTTTCTACAAGAAGGAGCAACAAGGCTTGAGAGGGTTCGAGTCAAGGATGTAAGTCTTTTGTCTTGTAATTGTAATTCCATATTTAGTTGACTTGTGGCTAGGGCTGTCCGAGGTTTTTTCCCGTCTTGGGTTTTTCCTCGTACATCGCGGCGTAGTGTGATATTGTTTATTTTATCTTGCACAATAATTTAGAATCCATGCTTAGGATAATTTCAAGATAAAATTTGGTTTAATTATCACACTCATTTAATTTGGGACTAAATTAAATATTGGGTAAATTAGGTTTATTCAAGTCATTTGCTAAATTTGATTTCGCCTAACTTTGGATAATTTATAATTATGACTTAGGCAAATTCTAGGACTTGAATTGGATTAATGAATTGGTTTAATTTTGTTTTATTAAACTAAAATTTGTTTTGTTTAATTATTGAACCATCATCTTTCAACGCTTCCGCAAAAGGAAATTAACTTTGATTTTAATTGAGAAAATCACAATCCGGGGATCTTACGCTTTCACCTGTTGTTGGACACCTGATATAGAAGGTACAATAGATAAGAGAATATGCAAGGAAACGTGTCAGAGCCCGATGTGAAAATGATTTTGAAAATAACAAGTATTTAAAAAGTGCAATAAAGCATTTATTATGTACATGTTAGTATCAAAACTCTCACTTGATATTCTCACCTCTCATCTAGAGTGCACGCATAACAGTTCCTATTAACCTCTTAGTTAATGGTTCCTCTCAACTCGTTTCGATAATATGATTCTATCCCATATTATAACCCCGTATGTCCCATACCATATGTAGTATAATCATTCATATATGTTTCTCATTAATCTGAATTAAGCTTTTCCAAATCTTTAAGAATAAATATTCATTAACTTAATTCAATTCTCTTTCTCCATTTAGCGTCATATATAATTATTACACAGTAGAGTGATCTAACCACTATACATACATTCATACAATTCATTATATACATATATAATACGGCACCCCGAGTCACAGCTGTGGTGCATTGCATTACTCTGCTATCACGTCCCAGTATCGCTGGTCGCCGAATAGGGGACTAAAGGTTCTGTAAGCATTCCTCGAACCACAAACAAAAACACAACAAATGAAGGCGAACATAGTTCTCATACCGATGGGTCACGCACATACCTACATTCCCATAGTCAGTAGACTTATCAACTCCCTGATAAGTCTTTTATAGACCTATGTTCTCGAGCGACAAATAAAAAATCCCATGGATTCATCAGGATATGACTACCCTCACGCGCAAACCTCCTGTCGATAACAAGTAAGCTAAGTATGTCATACACATAAATTATCAATCAATAAAATAGGCATTATCATCTACCTGTAAATATAATATGAACAAGGTACTCACATTACCCTAAGATAATTCTCATACGTAGCATTATATCTCTTAAAATCCTACGTATTAAAATATTATGCCTTTACTTCATTAATTTAATGATTCCAGAGTCTCACTCATTACTCAAGGTTTAAATAGGTTTTCCTCAATATATTTATTCAGTAAGAAATCACTAATATCCTACTGGTCTGTATCATCTTATCTCCCGAATTACTACGAATTAAACTCTCCTTTAATTAGGGTTATAACTGATAGTTACTAATCGCTTATAAACACATCTTCTATCACCTATGATTGAATCCTCTTGTAACCATAAGGCTACCCAGTTAATTTATTAAATTTCCCCTACTGGACCTATCTTAAATCCTCATTCATACAAATTAGAATCCAACACATGAATCTAGCAACCGAAATTTCTTTCAATTTAATTATCATAATTCTAATCAATCAAATTCCCATCACATTAATTTGATTCTTATCCAGGGCTTACTGATCTTCCCTAAGTCCAATTATATCCAAATAATAATCACCAATGGTTTACAAAAGATTGGGGATAAGAAAAAACATTAAAAAGACACAAATTCATAGATTCTGGGGAGGTCGGTCGATCGAAGGTAGTGGGTCGATCGATCGATCGCCCAGTAATCAGCCCATATTTCTGCATTTCTTATACTACGGTTTTCATCACTTTTGATCATTCAAACCTTCATATTAACCAACCAAATTTCTTATAATCCTTAGTACATGATATAGCAACATATGTAAATGATTTCTAACGATCTAAACATCCTAAAATCATCAAGAGTTTGAATTAAAAACTTATATTTAACCTGTTTTTTTAGAAAATTTTAAACATGATATCTTCAAGAACACACCAATGATTCTCATAATTTCTTCAACAAAGTGATGATTATTTCATGGATTACTATCTACCTACAACATGAGTTTGATTCCTATATCTTTTCATTTTCCAGAAATAATCAACAACTCTATCTTTATCTTCCAAACATGTAAAATCTCATCTTTTCAATAACTATCCTAACATGGACAATATACGAACTAGATTGCAGTCATCAAATAACTTGCCTCTAATGAAGGTCTGATCCTATGGGTTGTATAACACAGGTGGTTATCCCCTTCTCCGGTCAACTTCCGGTGGTGGGTAACCTTTGGTCTTTGGTTCTCGTCTTTTCCAAGCAAGCTTCTCTTCTCCCAAGCACTCTTTCACTCTCTCTCAAAAGGTGACCTTACAATTTTGTGTAGAAGAGATGAATGAACCCATGTACAACTAATCTCCAAATATGTATAATAAGACCAAATCCGAAATCACTATTCATCCCTCTTGTAAAAATGACTAAAATGCGCTTTTTTGTTATCTTTTCATTTCTAAATGACCTGAGACTCAAAACCAACATCCAAATAGACTTTTCTGATTATTTTAACCCTTTCGGATGCAACGACGCACTCGAAATGACTATAGGGTTGATAACAATAAGTTTCCTTTTTAATTTAACAAATTTGTCTCGACACATCCCATACCGCGTCCGACTAAGAATTCAAATTACCGAATTAATATCACACATCCATATCAATAACATCACATTCATATATTACCTAAATATCCTTAAGTAATATTCAGAATCATACATTTTAATATCCACAATTTGGATAAAACCCAAATGAATTAATTTATAATAAAATCCAAATAACCCATTTATTTAAAATATAACCCATTTTAATAGACATAAAAATTACAGGGTATTACATACTTCCCCCCTTATAACATAATTTCGTCCCGGAATTTGGAAAGATAAATCATAATAGTATGATCAACTCTGATTATGAATCTCACATCGCACGTAATCTATGTCGTACCACCCATACAGTACATTAACGAAAATCCTTATTGATTTTATACGCTAAGCCTCACCATATAGTTTCAACTTAATCGAATTTAAAATATACGCAATCTTCCCTATACCATCCTTGTGACAAAAAAAATGATCTTTAATCATTAAGTAAGTAAATCCTGAAGTCACAACTACTTACTATTTCACAATTATGAAAAATACTACAATCCAACCATCCAGGGCGCCCATACACCCTCTCGTGAATCTTTCTTTATAAAATGGATAAGATTACCAGCATAATACTCTGATTTATCGCAAAGGTTATAAACTCATATCCTAAAGACCTAACTTATTTCGACTCCCAACGTTTGTTTGTTTCATGCGTGGGGTGTCTCGCAAGGGAAATCCAAACAAGGAACCCCCTCGATACACTATTACCTACAGTAATCGGTCATCGTAACTCCTCAGGTCCCTAGTCAATAGTATATAACCTCTCTATAGGTTTTATCGAATTCAAATAAAATTCTACACATCTACTCCCTTGTTCAAGACAAGATGCTGGTTATAGTAGTACATCCGCTCTCATATACCACAAGTCAATCCACGCCACTAGTCACATCATGATCGTACATGCCTAAAGTAAGTAATTCTGATATAAAAATTAGACCCATGTGATGACATGAAAAATATAGGTGTCCCATAACCCCTCGGTGAGTCTACATAAATAATAGTGCTATAGGCGAAGTTTAGTAACCCTTTTGCCCATACAATATTAATTGCGATAAAAATCAGTATGCACCTCATAACTCCTTAGATTGAAAACATACCCTCATTCGCGGGTGGTGGTTGTTGAATCGCTGCCTGATGGATGTTATATACACGCCCATACTGACCCTGTTGCAGGGGAGCTGCTGGAATGGGAGGTTGTGCTTGCATCGGAGCTGGTGCTGGAAGAGCAACTGGTGGAAACACTGGCATCTGTGTCTCCTGTCGAGCATTTTGTTTCTGAAGATCATAGGCGTAACTAGAAAAGCAATAATCCTACTCATAGGGATCTACATCAAATAACGCTAAGCTAAAAACACAGTAAGCCGTACAGATCCTAAAGGACAGTAGAACCTGATGCTCTGATACCACCTATAACACCCTGCCTAATTACATATCGGGTGGCCAGTCCCATACTAAAATAAAATAGAATATACAGTTGTGTCATTCTTAGCATCACTGTCGAAAACATTTACAACTCACCCAATACCCAATTAAACTGGTGTTAATAACTTTCCAAATTTTAATTCAACGAAATTCCTTTTTATTTTACGAATAACACTACAAATTTTATTCTACAACACTAATAACCGAACAGATAACACAAAAGAATTTAAATGCAATTGGAATAAACATTCCCAAATAATAATCCAATACAGTAATCCCAACAATAACAAATGTATTAAAATAACATGAATACAAGAGTATTTTGACTCAGATAGAAAGAAGATAACTGAATTCATTTGGGCGACATGCCCTCAAAAAAAGAACACTATGAATCAGACGAAGATAGGCGTATAAGAAATACTCCATAGCTCTATAGCTCGTCATAATCCTCTAAGGTTGGCGTCCCTGTTGGTGGACACCTGATATAAAAGGTACAATAGAAAAGAGAATATTCAAGGAAACGGGTCAGAGCCCGATGTGAAAATGATTTTGAAAACAACAAGTATTTAACAAGTGTAATAAAGCATTTATTATGTATATGTTAGTATCCAAACTCTCACTTGATATTCTCACCTCTCATCTAGAGTGCACGCTTAACGTTTCCTATTAACCTCTTAGTTAATGGTTGCTCTCAACTCGTTTCCATAATATGATTTTATCCCATATTATAACCCCGTATGTCCCACACCATACGTAGTACAATCATTCATATACGTTTCTCATTAATCTGAATTAAGCTTTTCCATATCTTTAAGAATAAATATTCATTAACTTAATTCAATTCTCTTTCTCCATTTACCATCATCTACAATTATCACACAGTAGATTGATTTAACCACTATATATACATTCATACAATTCATTATATATATATATATATATATAATATGGCACCCCGAGTCATAGCTATGGTGCATTGCATTACTCTGCTATCACGTCCCAGTATCGCTGGTCGTCGAATAGGGGACTAAAGGTTCGGTAAGGATTCCTTGAACCACAAATAACAACACAACAAATGGAGGCGAACATAGTTCTCATACCCACGGGTCACGTACATACCGACGTTTCCATAGTCAGCGAACTTATCAACTCCCCGATAAGTCTTTCATAGACCTATGTTCTCGAGCGACAAATCAAAAATCCCATGGATTTATTAGGATCTGACTTCCCTCACTCGCAAACCTCCCACCGATAGCAAGTAAGCTAGGTATGTCATACACATAAATTATCAATCAATCAAATAGGCATTATCATCTACCTATAAATATAATATCAACAAGGTACTCACATTACCCTAAGATAATTCCCATACTTAGCATTATACCTCTTAAAATCCTACGTATTAAAATATTATGACTTTACTTCCTTAATTTAATGATTCCAGAGTCTCACTCATTACTCAAGGTTTAAATAGGTTTTCCTCAATATATTTTTTCATTAAGAAATCACTAATATCCAACTGGTCCGTGTCATCTTATCTCTCGAATTACTACGAATTAAACTCCCCTTTAATTAGGGTTATAACTGACAGTTTCTAATCTCTTATAAACACATCTTCTATCACCTATGATTAAATCCTCTTGTAACCATAAGGCTACCCAAGTAATTTATTAAATTTCCTCTACTGGACCTATCTTAAATCCTCATGCATACAAATTAGAATCCAACACATGAATCTAGCAACCGAAATTTCTTTCAATTTAATTATCATAATTCTAATCAATTAAATCCCCATCACATTAATTTGATTCTTATCTAGGGCTTACTGATCTTCCCTAAGTCCCATTATATCCAAATAATAATCACCAAAGGTTTACAAAAGATTTGGGATAAGAACAAACATTAAAAAGAAACAACTTCATAGATTCTGGGGAGGTCGATCGACTGAAGGTAGGGGGTCGATCGATCGATCGCCCAGTTATCAGCCCAGATTTCTGCATTTCTTATACTACGGGTTTCATAACTTTTGATCATTTAAACCTTCATATTAACCGCCCAAATTTCTTATAATCCTTACTATATGATATAGAAACATATGTAAATGCTGACGATCTAAAAATCCTAAAATCATCAAGAGTTTGAATTAAAAACTTATATTTAACCTATTTTTTCAGAAAATTATAAACATGATATCTTCAAGAACACACCAATGATTCTCATAATTTCTTTAACAAAGTGATGATTATTTCATAGATTACTATCTACCTACAACATGAGTTTGATTCCTATATATTTCCATTTTCCCGAAATCATCAACAACTCTATCTTTATCTTCCAAACATGTAAAATCTCATCTTTTCAATAACTATCCTTTCATCGACAATATACAAACTAGATTGTAATCATCAAATAACTTGCCTCAAATGAAGGTCTGATCCTTTGGGGTTGTATAACACAGGTGGTTCTCCTCTTCTCGGGTCAACTTCCGATGGTGGTTGGTGGTGGTGACCTTTGGTCTTTGGTTATCCTTTTTTCCAAGCAAGCTTCTCTTCTCCCAAGCACTCTTTCACTCTCTCTCAAAAGGTGACCTTTCAATTTTGTGTAGAAGAGATGAATGAACCCATGTATAACTAATATCCAAATATGTATAATAAGACAAAATCCGAAATCACTATTCATCCCCCTTGTAAAAATGACTAAAATGCCCTTTTTGGTTATCTTTTCATTTCCAAATGACCCGAGACTCAAAACAAACATCCAAGTAGACTTTTCTGACTATTTCAACCCTTCCAGATGCAGCAACGTACTCAAAATGACTATAAGGTTGATAAAAACAAGTTTGCTTTATAATTTAACAAATTTGTCCCGACACGTCCCATACCGCGTCCGACTAAGAATTCAAATTACTGAATTAATATCACACAACCATATCAATAACATCACATTCATATATTACCTAAATATCCTTAAGTAATATTCAGAATCATACATTTTAATATTCACAATTTGGATAAAACCCAAATGAATTAATTTATAATAAAATCCAATTAATCCATTTATTTAAAATATAACCCCATTTTAATAGACATAAAAATTATGGGGTGTTACACCATAACCTCCCACTTCTCACGACGAATTATTTTAATTTATTAAAAAAACAATTATAACTACTAGGGCGCCCATACACCCTTTATTCGAGTTGTACTCGCATAAACATAATTAGGCTTCTCTTGCCTTGGATAGTTCCACAATTCAAAATATAATAATTTATACTAATCATACTCATAATATGACAATTTTGGAAAGGTCCAAAGATTTAACTCCTCTCAATTCCTGGCATTTGCTACTTTCATGCGGGGGAGGTCTCGCAAGCGAAATCCAAACAAGGAACCCTCCCAATACACTAATATGTAGCGACGTCGGGGATTGAGAGTTTGTTAGATCCGAACTAAAGTTTAAAGTATTTTTGCATAAATTATTATTGATATGGCCCAAAGGCCAATAAAAAGTCTTATTTTGAAAACAATTTATTATAAAATAGTTTATGTCTTTCGACATATAAATAAAATACCTTATGCCCAAGGCACAAGGTTTTAACAATTCTCATACTCATACTAATATATAGTTCTCAAAATTAACATAATTATGAGCTAAAATCTCTCGCTCAAATATAATCTACTAAACTCTGAATCATTTCAGTAATAATCTTTCACATCATATTAATATATTGCCATACACGAGGCTCTTCCATAGCTGGAATACAACAATTATATAAGTCTAACATGACTATAAAACAAATAACTTTACCATTACTACTTAACACATTACAACAATTCTTACATTCATAACAAAGTTATAGCTCTCTATGGGCACATTACAAAATAATCTATTCTCTCAAAAGATAATAACATAAGAGCCTCAATTTCTCAACATTCCCTTTGGGATCATTCCATACATAATAGGGTTATAGCACTACCCTCTCATATATATCGCCCATACGATATTCCCAAAGCTTCATATAGCATAATCTTAATCACAAAGGAAAATAACTTACATCATCTATCTCTAGTCCGATTTCATCTCCTCATCATTGGGCTCCCACACAAAGTCCCCTGGCCTAAAATGACCTCGAATCTGCTGTAAGGGTTGCACCTCCAAAACTTCTTCAAAACGTGGTCCTTTATCTCTTTTAGGACAATCTCTCTTTCTATGGCCTAATCCTTTATAAAATAAACATCTACCCCAAATCCTTTCTACCATCTTGAGGAACATAACGCTGTTGCGACCCTCTAAAATTTTTCTTATACTCTCTGGCATTACTGGTATTCTCTTCACCAGACCTACTTGATGAACCCGAATCTCAAAAATTCTTACCCCCTTATGAAAAAAGATGATATTCATGACACTGTAATAGTGCCGCATGTGACACCCCGCCTAATTAAATACCGGGTGATCAGTCATTTATTAAATTATAATCAAGGTGACGGTCGGTTCATTCTTAGCATCACTGTCGTAAAAATAACTTTTCCAATTTAAACACCCTAAATAATTAAGCTAAGTGTTAAAACCATTTTTTAGACATTACTTTCCAAATCTTATTTATATAAATCAACATTTAAAACTTTACATAATTCATAGTTAAAGAATCACACAACACTATCCTGGAACATATAATCCAAATAATTAAACATCCAACTAATTGATTCCAACATTAAAACTTAAAGGAAAAACATCCTAACAATAATAAGTCCTAAAATATAAATACTAGAAATATACGGATCACAATATCCAATAAAATAACTGAATAATGGAAAAGGGCGACACATGCTCAACTGGATAAAATAATGCTAGGAGTGGAATCAAATAAATGAGGTCATCTAAGCAAGAGGCCTGCAACTCCCACAAAACCTACAACGCGTTCCTTCCAAAGGATCCTATGCAAGACGCCCCTGTGGCTGGGCACCTGTAATATATACATATATATACAAGAAAAAAAAGGAAGTGGAAACGGGTCGGAGCCCGATCGTAAAAAAAGTTTAAAATTAGTTTAGCAAGTATTTAAAATGTTTACTGGCCAATGCAACAATATATTAGTGCGGCACTCCCTTGAGAAATTCTCACCTCTCTTCTAATGTGCACGCCTATCGCACTAACCTTCCCACGGTTTAACTTATCTTATCTTAGGTTGCTCCTAAGATTTAAATTGACAAATTCAATTGTTTAAGAGGTAAATTTCATTTAATAACAAAGTTCTCATTTAAGCTTTATTTGCTAATAAAGTCTCTCAGCAATATATTATACTTTTCAAATACTCATTTCCACGTTGAAATAATTATTCATTTCTTACTTACCATAAACATAGTAGGTAGTTCCCAAATTCCAGATTTAAATAAATATATATATTAAATACTCATATAATATATATATTCTAACAGCACCCCACATAATAATTATGGTCCAGGCATACTGTGCTATCCAGTCCCCGTATCACTCCTACTAAGGGAAATACAAGTTCGGAATCACTCTCGAACTATATTAATACAAACACAAACAATATTGAGGCAAATCATAGTTTCCAAGTCTCTAAGAGGTCAGCACATGCCCCCACGTCTCTTAGGACCGTCTGACTATCAATCCGATAGCCTGTTGATCGAGCGATAAAAGTGTGTTTGTGTTAGGACACAATCGTTGTGTGTTTCGCCGCCGCGATGCAAAAACCTAAACTACAACTACACTTGACAAGCAAGCACAACGGTAAGTCGGGTATCTTAAGAAATCCACAGGGAGTGATTGAATTTTAGATGTTAATTTCTTTAAAACTTCAAGAATAAAAGTGTAAAATAAATAAATGAAAAGGTGATGAGTTGAAATGGTGAAAAAGGAAAAAATAAGAAGTTAATGCTAAGTTACAACTAATTAAAACGAGAGTCGGAATCGCATACCCACCATGGGCTAAACAACTAATAATTAGAATTTTGGTTCAAAAATATTTAACCGAGCATTTTTAATTAAGGATAAACATCACACAATAAAGAATTTAACCCAAAGTTGTGAGATTAAACATTTAATCAAAAATGGTCACACGCGAATTAAATTCGGATTATCGCTATAAACACTAAAGTTGCGTGACAAATAAAGTTAAATGCTTAATAATCCCACTTTAATAAATGCGGTTTCAATTAAATGCAATTTTATCCAAAACCTAACTTTCAGAGCTCGACGCCCATTAATAGTGGACACACAATCCCAACCCGTGGGATTTCTATCTTCTAGGGTAAGAGTCAATATCCCTCATAAAGGCCCCATCAAGATAAGACTGTCCCAGCGCGGTAATCTCATGGATAGCAAGTAGCGCGGGCATGATTTTCACACATATATAGTATATGCATAAACACAGTCATATAATATACTACTATTATCATATCAAATTTAGGTACATTCTCATAACCCATAAGTTTGATATTTATCCCTATTTCTCATTATTTAGTCATCACGTGTACCAGTTTGTCTCTTATTCATTTTATTTTCGAGATTTAATTTATTCCAACTCACTTCTCATCTCTCGAAGTATTATCTTTTACCTAAGTAAAATTTCAGTAAGCCCTCACTCACCTTCTAATCCAACTCCTAGACATTTCGATTTTTAAGTCTACGCATGTTAGATTTCTTAGGATTGAATATTTCCCCATTTACCCTTCGTTTGTCCCATTTCAATAAAGTTCCACTTAACGGGGTTACCTTGACCCTACTGGTCCTTTTTATGTTTCCTTATGTCCTAATAACATTAATCAAGAATTATTACACATTTAATCGGATTAAGTCAACTCAAGGAAAAATCTGGTTTTTCCCAGAAGAGGTCGATTGATCGATAGAAAGGGGTCGATCGATCGAATCGTCGATCGATCGATGCTCTTGGCTCGATCGATTGATTAAACATGTATGGCGAAATCTGCAAAATACCAGTTATGGGTTCTATCATCTAACATCATCCAAATCCAAATTTTTAACTCCCAAACTCCCAAAAATTTATACCACAAACCTTCTATACCCAAATGGACAATATCTTACGTAAGGCATGTGAGTTTTCATCAAGAATCATGGATTAAAATTGCCAAAATTTATACAATTCTCATGAACCCTAAAAATTCCTTTAACTTGATTCAAATAATTCTTTTTCCAGAATTTCTACTTCTAATACATCATAAATCCGTGGTTAAACCTCTACATGTGAAAATGATTTCCAGATTATTGTTTATATCACGATAACATGCAATTTCTAATCTCCAACATGGGGTTTCTTTCATAGAAACTCATCTTAATCAACCCTAAACTAACATGAATGAAGCATTAATGAAAATTAAGCAAGATAAATACTTGCCTGGGGATTTTTGTTTCTACTTTGTGGCTAAAATCAGTGTGGTGGTGATCCTTGTTACGCGATCTATCGTTTGGCGGCGACGGCGGCGCAAACGGAGGAGTTTTCGGCCTAGAACTCCTTGGTAAGCTCTTCCTTTCCTTCTCCAATGGCTGTGACTTGTTTTTGGTTGTGTTAACCCTAGAAGACAACCCTAAGTATCTGGTATAACCTTACAATTTTCCTGGGTTTTCAGGCTTAAAAATGTAAAATGTCCAAAACGCCCTCCCGGGGTGTTAATTAGGCCTAAAAACGCCCCGAGACCCAAACTAAACCCTCGGGTACATTATTTTGACTATCTCGACCCTTCCGGACACTTTGGCGCACTCGAAATGACCATACGGGTGACTTATAATTTATTCACTTTTATATATCAAAATTTAGTCCAGACACGACACGGGCGCGTCCCGACTTAAATTTCCAACATTGTCATTTTTATTCACTCATGACATTTAATAGAACCAATATTATATATTACTTTGCTCATTAATAATATTCAATAGGTTTCCCACAATTACTAACTCACATCACGTTAATAATTATAAAATAATTAATTTTCGGATTTATACTAAATTAATAACTCACATTAAATTTAATAAATCCCCAAATTTAGAAAGCATAAAAATACGGGGTATTACACCGCATTCACTACCTTGACGAAAGTCACTAACGCTGGGTTCCCTAACAAATGCTGTCGAATTTACCCAGTAAACCTCACATGAACTTCAATATACGCATCTCTTAAGTGTTTACCTCTTCAGGTACTAAATTCTCCAATCGAGTAAATTCTTCTTCATACTCGGCCACCGTTGTATTACCTTAAAATAGATCCATCAGTTTCCTCCTCATTTCCTTCTGAATCGCGAAAGAGAAATACCTTCGATCAAAAAGTTCCCAAAAATCTATTATGGGTAATGTATCTCTCTAATTAGATGTGGTGACAGACTCCCACCATTGGAGAGCTGCACCTTTCAACTTAAAGGTGGCTAAAAATTGCTTCTGCACCTCACTACACTAAACCATACAAATGTTCCTTTACATACTATTCTTCCATCGACTTGCAACCATCGCATCAACTCCCCCTGAGAACTCTGGAGGATGCGCCTTACTAAAATCTTCCCGCACTCTTTCCCACAAAGACGGTCCTGAATGGGTTTGGGCTACTCGAACTGCAGGTTACTGCGCCATCGTAAAAATGGCAGCAGTTACTACTTGTGCCACAATATTGGAAACTTTATCTGTAGTCATGGTCCTTTGAGGAAATTGGGGTTCCATATTCTCAGCCCCTTTATTGGCACTGCCTGAATGACTTCTCTTCGGTGGCATCTGAAACAAGAATAATTGTATTAGAATGCCTTTCAAATGTTTTCTCATCACAGAAGAAAATATGCGTGTATGAACACAACAGTCCTAATAATAAGGCTCTACATAAAAACGCTTAAGGAAGATCATAGTAACCCACACACATCCTAAAGACACTAGAACCTGATGCTCTGATACCACCTGTGACACCCCGCTCAAAATAATAATGGGTGGCCAGTCCTATACTAAAATAATCAGGAATCTCAAGTGGATCATTCTCAGCATCTACTGACGATTTTAAAAGTAAACACGGCTAGCTACCCATTACTACAAAAAAGAGGGTATCAAAAAAAATTTAAAACATTTTATTAACACTTATTAAAACCCACCATGCAACAACTAACCAACACTATAACATCTAAATATGAGATATAGACAGAACTCAAATGATATATAAGCGACTAATAAAGGAGTACAACACAATTGTACAAAGAAAATACCCGAATATGCTGTCAGGTCACAGACAATACAATAATCTAAAATAGACAATATAAAAGTGTTTCACTACAACACTTGGATATAAAATCAATATGCAAACTGAATTCTATTCTAGATGCAAGAAAGAGAGGAAACGACTATATCAAAATACTGTAATAGTCCGCTACTGCCACAACTCCATGAATACTCTCGATGGATAACATCAATGGCGTCGTTGCAGAGGAACACCTAAAATCATATAATATATATGCACAATAAGAGAAAATATAAACGGGTCAGAGCCCGAGGTGTGAAAACATTTTATAGCAAGCGTATTAAAATGCATAATAATTATAAATGCATCGTGACATGATTAAAGTGGAGTCGCACTCTCCATAAAATCCAACTCACCTCGCAACTAATGCGCGCACTAAACGTATGCACATGATCTCCAAAGAAGTGCCCGAATCTATTTAGGCAAGGTAATCTAACTTAATCCCAATTGATACTCATCTAACACTTAATCCTTCAATTTCTAATATTGTCGATCTCAATTATTCGTTCACTTACTAACATAAACAATATACATAAAGATTCTCTTATACTTGAATTTCTCATATTCCAGTTATGACATATATATATATATATATATATATATATGAGTTATTAGCATTTAGTTGCTAAGGACTAAACTTCTCCCAATTCTCAATACTGCACTGCGTTTCGTGCGTGGGATGTTTCACGAGCGAAATCCAAACAAGGAACCCCCCGATACACTACTCCTTGGCAATATTGGTCGTTGAGGTCCGTTATGCCCTCGATACCCAAAGTACTATGACTACTTATAATTAATTTCTCATTATTTTCCCATAGTTGATTCATCACAATTTGAGTCCGGATAAAATCTCCCGGAATGAGATTCAAGCAATCTTCTTATGTCTCGTTACTCTAGAGACAATTATGATATCAAATAATCATATAGAATTTGTATACTATTCACACAAGTATAATAATAACCATCCCAACGAGCAATAACTCGAGGATCACTTTTCTAAAAAACCCACCTAGGCTCCGCCTAGGCTTTAGGCTTGGGAGAAACGCCCCGCCTTACGCTTTTCACGCCTTATTCTTGGTAAACCCTTAAGGCACACTTTTTTCTAAAAACAACAATGCTTTAATGAACCGATGTCGCCTTTTCAAGAATTTTTTTACAAACCGGACCATTATCTCATCCAAAATAATCAAATAGTATTTTAATTTGCATATATTCAGACATATTTTTATGATATGTACAATTTTAGTATTTTAATAGCCTTGTTGTGGTTAAAAAATATTAAAATTTATTAAGAAGGCCTAAATGCCTTTTCACGCCTTTTTACGCCTAAGGCCTGCCTAGGCTTTTAAGGCTTAAGGCTTGACCTCCACGCCTCGATCACGCCCCGCCTTTTTTAGAACCTTGTCGAGGATGCAGGTTCACAATGCTATCATCTACCAGGGATTCACTCACATATCATATTGGGTACCAACGGTCGGAATCTCACAGCACCTTGGTAAAACAACCATAACACAATGTACGGGAAGCGGTCATAGTTCCTCCCCAGAAATGAGACGAAACATACCCACCAAGTTTGACCACTAATAAAAACAATCACACAATAATAAATGGACGCTATGACCTAGGGAATATCCACACCCTGCTCCTCAAGCCAGGGCGCTCACCCTTATCGCGCAACTTCCCATGATAGCAAGGAGGGGGTATGCTTCACTTATATATATATCATACACACATGATATACATACATCATCACATTATAAAAATTGTATACCATCACGCCAGGTATATATATCACACTATTTACATACTCTTATTACGCTCTTAGGCGTAGTTGAAACAATATCATTACTTAGTATGTTTTACTCTCGATATACTATTCATCAATAACTCCCATAACTTCCCCACTTAGTATACACTATACTATTTCTCACTTGAAGTTCACACCTCAATTATTTTTTTATGAATCGTCTCTCAATTCTATTTACGTTAAGGATATTCCCTATATCCGTATGCACATCGATCGGCATTTCTCGTTTATATGAAACATGTCCCAAGTTAATTAGCGTTAAGGATATTTTCTATATCCGTATGCACATCAATAAACATTTATAATTTTCAATCCATAATATAGTTCAATCCATCACATGAACCTCTGAATTTATCCCATTTGGGATTTAATACTAATATCCATTATCATTAAGCGCATCCTAACTCTCGCTTATAAGCCCATAATTATATCCACACATAATTCTTAATGATAGTGGGCTTTCCCACTTAGTCGATACGATATTCACGAATCGGTATTCTCTCGAATTAAGTCAATATAACTACAAAAAATTCCTATAAGGGAAACTCACTAAAAGTCTCCAAAACACACTTCTCATAACTCCTATAGAGGTTCCCAATCGACAAACTCAAACGAAACCGGACGAAACTCAGTCTAGAAAAACCTCTCAAAATGACCTCATTTTCGAATCGATTCGGCCCCTTCGAATCGATTAGGTCCCTAGCGAATCGATTCGGCCCATCCGAATTGATTCGTTCCAAAGGACCTATAAGTATGCTTCTTACTGAATCGATTCGTAAGGGGCGAATCGATTCGGTTTGATCAACAAGCTACAAATGGGTTGTTTTCTCCATAAACCCCCAAAAATCATTTTAATCATCTTGTAACCCTTCCTCATCAATCCAAACATATATATAACATCAAAATTCATTGTATAACTCATCCCAAGCATTTTATAACCCCCAATCCATATATACACATTAAATCTAAAATTTTACCCAAAATCTAAGTTTAAACATTTTGAACCCAAAATCCACAATTTTATCCACAAATTATGAAACAAATGACACACAACAATTATTTAGCATGTTTAATCACTTGCCTCAGGTTCGTAGGGTCTGAATCTTCCTCGAGATCGCGTAATGGCCGAAAATCCCATTTTTCTCCTCTTTTTATTCTTCTTTCCTTCTTCTCTCTATTTCTCTCTTTCTTTCTCTTTCTCTCTAAGGAGAATTGTATCTCCCGTAGGCTTTTAAGCCTTGACTCCCAAAATACACAACCTTAAATGATAATATACACTTTAAATGACTCGGTAACTTTAATTCGAGCCAAATGAACCCAAAATATTTAGGAACCCAAATAGACCCCAAGTACAGCCATTTCGACTTTCTCGACCCTTCTGGAAATAATGGCACACTCATAATCGTCATACGAATCACTTTCTAACATCCTCAAATTTTGACCTCAAATGCCAATTTAATTATTCTCCAATAAAAATAATATTTATTTCTCCCAAAAATACATAAATTATTGTCTCAAAAATCTTGAGTTGTTATAATGCATAGCAAACAATGATCAAGCTACGCGCATGCAATGGCATGCCTAAAAAATTTCACAAACTATTTTTGGATTTCTTAATTTTTTATACTAAAATAGGATACAAAAAAAAATCACACAATGGATTTAAACTCAAACAACCAAGTCATGGAAATGGAATGTATGGGTGTGAACACATTCCATAGGTAAATAAACTCAATCAATCATATGTGCACGATGCATATGTGTACTCCTAACGAATGAGCATCAAAAGTATCCTTAGGTGTAAAAATTTGTTGAATTTAAATGACATCGTCTTCTGCAAATCAACAAATCAAAGTCAAAGTGATTTCCACACTAATAACGTCCAAAACTATTTAGCGCTTTTTCAAGATTTTCAAGGACGTGAAAACCCGTTTAAATTCTCCAACCAAACACCCTCAGATTTATATTTTGAATAGAGGTGATCTAAATTCTCAAACTTTGGAGAATTGGTGAAAAATCCTAAATGGCGCATAAATGGCATGAATTTCTTTTTATTGCCTTTAAATTTTTTCAGGCTCTTTTAAACCTCTTTGGACCCTGTATAATAAAATTCCTCAATTTTTTAGGTCCAATTTAAACGGCGACTTAATCGCAAAGGATAAATGAAAAACTTTCTTAGCCCTTCACCGTTTTCAAACAAAGCACAGAAACTCATAAACGGCTCTTACATGAACAACTTTCTTATCAAGTTTTATCGCGCTTGGTTCGTTTTCAGGACAAGATTGAAGTGAAAACACCCAACCAACATGTGATAAGACAAGCAAAATAATCAAAAAAATTCGTGCATGTGTGTAATAAAGGAAATTATGAGTCAAACATGTAGGAAGTAACACTTAATTACATCTTAATGACTCCAAACATTATAAAACACGTGGATGAATTGACATATTGTCTCATAACACTATCAAATAGTCACATGAAAAAAATGGAATGATGGTGTGACTGGGTCATCCTAAGTGTCCATCCATAAATGGTGCAAACAAAATACAAAAATATTTTTGGATTTTTCAAAATTTTTTATCAAAATAAAATCTTTTTATATTTTTCAAAAGCTAAAATTTATACAAAAAATACATGTCAATACACTAGCAAATATATATCAAAAATCATAACTAGCGTATGCCAAACATGCAAACAAAAACATTTATATGATATGGCAAGAGAAGAATCATGTGCAAGCAAACGGGAATCAACCATTCTAAAATCTATGTAACAACCCGCCCTTTTTGGAGACCATTAAATTCCCTAATTAGAAATAAATTTGCAATTTGAAGATAATTAAATTCCATAATTAAGTATAATTTGGAATTTAGAGAATTTCTCGAAATAGTAATTTTTGAGATTTTCGAGGATTGAATGATTTTCGGTGGGTGTCGAGATTATTTTTGGGACCATATAGGTCGAAATATTTTAATTATATGTCGCCGTGGAGTATAGCGACAAAAGAGGTAAAATTTTGATTTGAAAACCCGCATTTACTTTTATGGGTTAGAATAGTGATTTGCGGTCAAGTGCCTCGGATGGAAATTTTGACTGCGCCATGTGTCTCGGAATGTTTGAGATAGTCGAAAAAGAGTGTTCGATTGTTGAAATTGAGTTCTGAGGAATTTCAGAGTTAAACGGGCTCGTAATTGAGTAAACGAGCCGTTTTGGGGGTATTAAGGGGTTAAACCCTTTTCTCTCTTTATAAAGAGGGAGAGAGGGAGAAAAAGAGAAAGAAACGAGAGAAGAAATAAAGAAGAGAGAGAGAGGAGGAGAGAAAAAGAAGAAAAAGGGGGAGATTTCGGCCAGGCCTCCGAGGGATTCGGCTCGAGGACGTCGAATTTTATCCACGAGGCAAGTGTTTACTTGCTTTATTTATTTTTGAGCATAAATATGTCATACCATTGTTGGTATAATAAACCCTAATGATTTTGGGTTGGGTATTCGTGGATAAAACGAGTTTTCGGGAGATAAAACGAATAAACCCCTAAAATATGAAAATTGAAGAAATTTAGAAAATAACTGAAATTAATTGGTGGTTTAGGGTTCTAGGATGTTTAGAACCCTTTTATATAAGTGTATTTGTTGTTGGTAGAAGTTGTAGGCCGTTGGATGAAGATATGGAAGCTTGGGGGAAGCTTCCATGGCCGAGACAGCTTCTCAGAGAAGAAGCTGCCCGACATGATCGATCGATCGATCATGGGGGCTCGATCGATCGAGCCATCGATCGATCGACGACCACGGGTCGATCGATCGACGACCACGGGTCGATCGATCGAACCCCGCTGAAAATAGATAATTTTCTTAGGGTGAATTGGATGGGGTGAATTCCAATTCTTATTGCTTCGAGGTTAATTAGGTGATAACCTAAGGGACCTTTTGGGACTATATGGTCCTCTAATTAAAGGGATATAAGAGGATTAAGTAAGGGTTTAAATGTATAACCCTTAAATTATATTTTTGAGGAAAATAGATAAGTTGAGGATTTTGAATGTTGGGGCTCCTAAGATAGGGTGGGGACCCCTAAATGATTAATTGGACTAGGTGTAGTCTTTGGGTTCATGGAAATGAAATCCCTAACCCACTGAAATTAAGGTTGTTCGGGTGAGATAAATCCCGAGGATATTTCTCGTAGGCATATAGGCCTATATAATTATGCGTATAGAAAGCATAATTATATCGATTACTGTTGAGTGTATCCTAGGAGATAATTAGGATAATTTGGGGAATATAGATATATATTCGCTTAGTGAGAAATGGTATAATTGGAGTTATCCAAGTAAATCCCTAGAGGGGATAAGTTAAGCATTGTATATTAAAGTAAGAAATACTTTGGGTTTAGTATCGTGCTTATGAATGCATGATGATGATTCCTGGAGGGAATCTTTGGGATTATTGGTCATCACTAGATGCTATAGGCCATTATGGCCGTTTATATATTCTACGAGGAATATATAGTGTATGTATATACTATGTGATTAAAGTATATATATATGATATGATGGAAACGATTTTGAAAATATAAAAAATGAATATTTTCAAAATGGAAAGACAAATGATTTTTTCATAATTGATAAAATATGGATTACACACCTCCCTAAATCGCTATAATAAGGGAAGTTGCGCCCGTTATGGTGAAGCCCCCTGGCTATTGAGCAGGGTGGATATAGTCCTTAGGCCATATGGGCGATTTTATATGTTTACTGTGCTAGTTAGGGGATTCTGGGTGTGGTCCTAACTTTCCCGCAGGTAATATGTCCGCTTCCCGACGTTTGTAGGTTCCCAGGTTATCTTGTATAGATAGGCCCTGGAAGATGATACCCATTTAGGGGCGTGTCCAGTGGGGAAACCCGGAGGGGCGGTCTTAGATTTATTAAAGCAAATCATGATAATGGATTGGCTTTAATTTACATTTCCTGAGTATGAAAAGGGAAATGGGATAAAGGTTTGGCTTCGGTAACACTCCCGGATGGAAGAAGGGATGTGGAATCATATGATTTGATCAAAGAATTTTCATGATAATGAAAATGGCTTTGAGTACATTTCCTGAGTATAAAAAGGGAAATGGGATAATTTAAAAAGGAAAAGCATTTTTATGTTAATAAAATTGGCTTTTAAAAAGATATATGTTTTGGTAAAGCAATTCATGCTAATGAATTGGCTTTAAATACATTTCCTGGATATGAAAAGGAAAATGGAAGGTTTTGATATGAGAATAGAATACACCTCAGTCCGACAGGTAGATCCGGATGTGTATTATAAGATATAATTAAATAAGTAAACCTCAGTCCGGGAGATATTATCCGGATGTATATTGTGGATGTATATATATGTATTTATACATTTGTTGTGTGCTACGGGACTAATGGATATCTACCATTAACCCTGCCAAGCAGTATTGTATCGGGGGGGTTCCTTGTTTGGATTCGCTTTGTGAGACACCCCACGTACGAACTTAGTGCAGTGTTGAGAATGGAGGGAAGTTTAGCCCTTAGCACTTGGACTATCTGGGGTAGATAGTAGATGGCTAAATTAGACTAGTTAGGCAGGGATAACTTGACTAGGGTATGTTGTTAGGGTGCGTTAGGTGTGCACTATTAGAGGAGAGGTGAGGGGTATCTCATGGGAGTACGATACAAATTTAAATATGAGATAAAAACTATTTTTCTAAAAAAAATAAAGCATTTATGCACTTGCAAAATATTTTCAAAATTCGGGCTCTGACCCGTTTATCTACCTTTCCTCTCTTGCTGTATACTATATATATAGGTGTCCAGACACAGGGACGCCTGGATGACATTTCCTTCGAGTCAGACGTCTGCTGCAGCAGCTGTGGATGATTGCGGGTTCTCGGTAGTCGCTTCTTTCCTTGTACTCTAGATAGGAGGTATTGTATGAACATTCGGGCCAATGGTCCAACTGCTTTTATTTATTATTCGCACGCTATTCGATATGGTTGTATAATTTGAACCGAGATTTCAGTTATTTTATTTCATTTCATTTTTTATTTCAGTTCATTTACGCATTAATTTGTGGATGTTTTATTTTAATTGTTTAAAAAGAGTAGTTAAGTAAAAGTTTTTAATGCTCGCCTAATAGGATATTAGTAATTAAATGGACTTTCGACAGTGATGCTAAGGATGATCTATTTGTGACTCCTGTTTTAATATGATATAGGAGTGATCACTCGGTATCCCATTAGGCGAGTTGTTACAATCTAGCGTATCCAAAAGTGATTTCCTAACCCAAGCGGATGTAAGACGTTGACACGGGGTTTTGGGAACCAACAAAACACTAGACTTCGATTTCCTAGGACCTCTTCCAAGATCAAAACAAAATCTCCTATGGTGACCTTTCCTGCCACAATATGAACATGTGTAAACGGGTGGAACGACACCTAATGTGTGATCTTTTCTAACGTCCTTGGAATTAGTCGGCCCTCTAAAATACATAATGGTTTTGGCTTTACCATTATAAGCATGATAAAAAGATGAGCCATTACCATCACAATTAAACCTACTTGAATCGTTTAAATCATTTTTCAACTTCAAATATTTGATTCAAGCAAAGAGTTAGACTCTTCCAAAGACAGGGACTTATTTTTCAAATTTTTAATTAAACTTAAGAGTTTATCGCCCTCCCCCTCAATTAAAACAAACTTATCCCTAAGAGTGTTTTCACGTGCCGTAAAATCATCGATTAATTTTTTATCCTCGACGGCACAATCGGGAACCCTAGAATTTTTTAAGTCCTCCAATTCCTTCTCTAAAACTAGGACTCTCTCATCACTTTTCTTTTTGGCAATTTTCAAGGAATCAAAATTAATATAAAAATTACTAAAGTGCTCACGACAAATATCACTTTGAGTTTGAAAAGTTTGCAAATATTCAATCTTACCTTTAAAGAGAGAATTTTATTTTTCCAAAACTTTAATTCTTTTGCAAAGTTTCAAATTCAAACTTTTTTAATTTTTCATCACGGTCGTGAATTTTTTCAAAAATAGGCTCCTCATTAAATGGACGTTCGATTGAAAAATTGCGATTTTTCACAAAACTGATTTAAAAAAAAAATCAATATCACAAAATTTTGCGGGACCAATTTGATGACGTGAGAAGTCAAATTGTATAAAAAAATCCTTGAAAAATCAGAATCACACGATGAATTATCATAACCCGCTCTGATACCAATTTGAGAAACGTGTGATGCCGATTTCAAATTAATTTGCAAGTTTCCAATCAAACCTTATTTAATTCATCCCCAAAACAAACATCTAAAGTGCGTGTGTCAACCCCTAAATAAATATAAAGCATGCGACACAATATATACGCTGAGATACAGATATTAGGAAAAGCCCTTTCATGTAAAACCTTTATTTCACTATGAATTAATAAATTGCAACTTATACTTACATAGAGAAATCTGCAATAGATCAACGCGCAGCCAACCCATAAAGACTGGCAGTCTTGAACTCAGCAAGAGAATACACACAACACCCTGCAATGACTCGCAGCCCAATCAACAGCAAATAATCTTCACGCAGCAAGATCCTCAATGACACACAGCCATATGGTGTAGAGACGCACTCCACGAAGGATGAACAAAAGCAAAGTATGTTCTTGGGTTCCATAAAAATAATTCACATAAAAGTAATTGGGATTTTGTGAATTAAAAAAAAATATTTGAACCCTTAAAATTGTTGGAGAAAACTTTCTGCCAAAAGGTATTGAATTAAATCTGGGCAGATACACAAAAGTTTTAAAATAATAAAACACTTTAAAGATGGAAATTGTTCGCCACATTTAAAAGCAAAGGCTGACATTCCTTTATATAGGAAATTGAGGCGGTCAAAGGATGAGGAGGAAGTTAGACGCGTTAGCCAAAAAGTAAGGTCGTTCGAACGAGAACCCCATCTCGCTTGAACGAGATCGCGTGTCTTTTGAACGACTACGCGCGACATCCAAATGTCGTTCGAACGAGATGGTGATCTCGCTGGAATGACCTGGGCATCGAAATCGAGGTCCGTTTGCTGCCTTAGAAATATTCCAAAACTTTTTAAAAAATCAATGTTTTCTAAAAGAGTAATAAAACCATTCAAAAACACATGTTTCTAAAATAGCAATAAAACCCCTTTTTATAAAATACATTTATAAAAGTATTTTTATATAAAAGAATTTTATAACTCCTTTTAAAAAATATCCCAACACTCTTAATATGAAATGTAAATGAAACTTTAAACAATATCTTACCAAAGTTCATGTTGTTGGGCTTGAATGTTGAAGACAACTTGTAATTCAGATTCGTCTTTTGTAGATGCAATCTTCTCAATTCTTTGACGACTTGTAGCGGTATACGACAAAATAAATTGTGACAGACTTATTAAAAATATGTCCTTACACTTTTCTATGCGTCTAAACTGATGGGTGCACCACATATATGTTCAGTTTATGGGCTAAATATTTAATTAAGAGAAGGTAATTTTTGTTTTTAAATTCTCATCATGCAGGGTGCTTTTAATGTTGGTAGACATTGTGTAAACGCTTATGTAATACAAAGCTTAATTTTAGGAATCAAGTCGCACCATTCAACTTCGGTACGTTACAATTGATTTTTTATTATTGTTTCTTTCATGATTTATTTGAGAGCTGATTATCAAGAAGTAAAAAAAATACAATTGTTTGTTCATCTTACTCCATATCTCCACTAGCCTTTGAAAGGTTGCGGGGACATGCGACACGACACGAAATGATTCGACACGTTAATGTAGGGAATGGAAAAATTTGGGGCCACACAGATTTTTTAATATTTATATATAGTGATAAAACAAATCAAAATTATTTTTATTTTAAAAAGAATGAGAATAAATTCAAAAATAAACGTGAAAAAAATAAATAGTACTTGAACATCCATATCTATACGCTCCAAAAAACACTTTCATTATCATGAACTATTTAGTATTATAATTTATTGTAAGCAATTATATATAGTTTGCGCACCAATAAATATAGTTAAACAGGGCCAATTTGCGCAAATAAATATAAACAGGGCCAATTGTTATTATCATGAACTATTTAAGCTATCGCCAAATTTGGTATTTGATTTTGCAAATCTAGTTGTACCCATTTTGCAGGTTCAAATTTATTTTTCTCAATTTCTTAACTCTCCTTCCCTACCTTTTTAAACTATTTTTGTTTTAATAGTATGTGTGCTCTCATTATATTTAGGACTATATTTGGGGTTTATTTGAATGATTCCTTCTTTATTACACATTTAATTTTTTCAATTTGATGTATTTAGTTGGTGTTGAAGAAAAGTTAATGTTATAAAGATTTTTTTGTAACAATTTTAGTTGGTTTGTATTTAACGTTTTGAAAAAATGAAGAACATAGAAACTCATAGATTATGATGGATGATATTTTTTCATGATGGTGCAGGAGTTTGTAAATAAAAACGGTTAGTCTCTAAGAGCTTGTGGCTGAAAAGTTGGGCATAGTGATTATAACTCTGATTCGATGTAAAAAAAATTCAAGCATTCTTTTTGTGGGTGTTATGTGTATTAGTATATAGGTTGTATATTTTCTTTTACCATACAACATATTAGTTTTTACGGAGTTATTTGCGGAGAGATTGGTAGTAGAGCTTTATATCTATGTGTTTTTAAGCTAATTTTTCATGAAGAACATGTTGTACTCGGGGTTTACAATCCTTCTGTGAGTCCATTGAAATTCTCTATTATTTTGCATTTATAGAATTGAAGGTTCAAACTCTGAGATTGGTCATGTTCTATTCGAATAGTGGGTCTTACTCGTGCTCTCAAATATTTCTGAAATTGGTGTTTTGAAAAGCCGTTGGTCTTTAACAACCTCATGGACTTTGATGTTGGTCTTTCACTTTGACTATCGTGCAAAGTTTGTTATGATGTAAGGCCAAATCAAAAGAATTTCTATATGGTGTTGTACGGATGATTAAATTTAATTGTTCCATAGACACAGTGGATATTCTCCTGGGATAATGAACTCCATTTAATTCTTACTGGGTGTATACGTATCTTGTAAATGATCGTGGTATAATCAACTAACTTTTTAGCAAACATTGTCTCCATCAGCACAAAATATGTTCACGATCAAAATAAAAATCACACGCCACTAGATACATGTATCAATAATAATTTTTATACTAGAAGTGTTTTAAAAAAAAATCCAAGTTTTTATGGTATCATTCTAATGTATTTAAAATACTAACTCTCATTTGTCGCTAAATACGAGTCAAAATTTTGAAATGAAAATGACACATTCATTTAAGTATATTTCGAAATAAATATGACCTAATTAATGTTAATTTTGAATAAATTTGTTGATATTCCATTCGTTTGTAAAATTATCAATTACGATATAATGATTAAAACAAGGAAATTTGAGGAACAATAAATCATTAAAATTTATAATTTATATTATATACGACTTTAAAAAAGGTCATATTCAGTGCAAAAGGAAAATATGTCCATTTATTTATATATTTAGTTTATTTGTATTGAATTAAATCAGATTGACTATTATTTTGTTGTTATTATGTTTGTTTTCCCTGAATATCGTCGTGCTTTTTTTTTTAAAAGTTTCTTTCATTCAAGTATTTGTTTGATGAATTGGGACATCAAATAAATGAGACTGTTGATGTAAAAAACTAGATTTGATCTAATTATTTTAATCACAGCTAAATATGAATAAATAAATATAAGACAATAGATTTTTAAAGTGGTTCAGCCTTAGGGAAATGGCTTACGTCCACTGTTTTTGTATTTCTGACTGTTTATCTGGAATTCTCGATAATAGGTTTACCAGGAAAATCCAGAGTCCCCTTCTAATGAGGAGGTTACATTGTATTTATAGCCTTGAGGCTGTACATGTGAAAGGACAATGCGCTGTTATCTAGTATACATATACATTTGTACGATAATAATGAGCATTTAATGCGCAGTCGTCTTTTTGATTCTCTTGAATTGGGTGCTCCGCACGCTAAGTTGATCGGACCGCTTAAGTTGCTCAGACCGCTTAAGTTGCACGGTACGCTTAAGTTGCTCGGGGCGCTTGATTTGCTCGTTCATAATGTTTGTATTTGACAGGTAAATCTCCACGTGTCTTCAAGTGATCGGTCCACCCCAGCAGACTAAATTTGGTGTCAACAGAAGCCCCCAATGTTTCACACTTTGAGGTTGAAGAAAAGTGTGGAATATTCTCCTCGAAAACTACTCAGATTATTGGTTTTTATGGTTTTTAGGAGAATGTTCATTGTTTACAACTCCTTTTTTGAGCGCGTAGTATCACGCCTCATAAATATTTTATATTTTCATGACCGCTTCGATATTTGTGCCCTTTTTCTTCTTTTAGCCGCCGGAGATGCAACCGTCCTCCTTTGTAATCATTGCCTTTCTCTGTTCCCGAGGTAAAGTATTTAAGCACGACAGAAATCCTATCATTTTTCACTTTTCAAATCAGTATTTTTGAACTCTTCATTTTCTTTCTATTTTGTGCCTCGTTCTTTCCATCGTTCGTTGTCAACTGAATCCCTCTTTTTCAGTAAGATTTTCTTCCTTCTTCTTTATTTACTTTGTTCATAATGGTTTACCTTGTTGAAAGGCTTGACAAATTTCAGCCTGAATTTTCGATCCCTTCATGGGTTATTTTGGAAGAACTTTCTGATTATTTTTCTTTGGCCGAGGGACATTGGTTCCCCAGTCTTTTTGTAGCCGAATGTGGCTTTACTTTCCCGCCAAATCCCTTATGTTTGGAGTTTTGCCAATATTTTGATGTTGTACCTACAAAAATAGCTCCAAATACATGGAGGATAGTTAATGGCATACATAGGTTGAATTAACTTTGCGGAACCCGTTTAGGGATTCCAGCGATTATGTATTGCTACAGATGGGTTATCAGTGATAGTACTTTCTATTTAAAAACTAGGTTTTTGAATAGAGCGTTAGTTGTAAACCTTCCTGATGCCAATAGGGATTACTTTGATCATGGGGTGGTGATGAAAAATTGGAAACACCCTCCATTAAATGGAGATGATGTATACCAAGGTCCCAAATGTCCACCTTATGGCAATGGGATAGGTTGTTTTTATTTTTGAAATCTTGTTCTCTTTGTGTTTAATAAAATGCATCTCTGATATTTTATTTTTACTTTTTGCAGTTGAAAGTAGAAGAAAGCCTCCCAAGGAAACTAAGGTTAACATAAAGAACTTGAAACATATCTGGAGCTTGCACCAATCTGTTGTTGAGGAGCATATTAGATCTGTCTCTTACTTGCTGCAATACAAAAGCAACACTTTATTTTTCACTGCTCGTCCTTGTCCAGTGGTGGTTGATCTTGACCAAGTACCAGCACCAACCTCTGAGACTAGTGTGGAAGGTTCTTCTTATGAATTGAATATTCCTATCACTAATCTCATGAAGAAAATAAGAGGTTCTGCCTTTTTTGACAAGTCTACCTTTGCCCTTGTGGAGGCAAAGAAAAGTAAAAAAGATGTCCCAGAAGAGGGGACAGAGAAAATGGATGTACCCCTTCCTGTTGTTGCCCAGGAAGCTGGCAAGAAGCCCCCTGTGGCTCCGAGTAAGACTATTGTTGTCTCTCCTTCAAGTGATGTTATTGTCATATCACCGATAAAGACATCATCTTTAATTGAAAGTGTTCCATCTCCTCCGAGGAGGTTAAAGAAAAGTTCTTCTGAGAGACCTGCGGAACCCGTCTCTCATCCTTCAAATGTTGAAGGTGGTGTTCCAACTTTTGTTCCTCCGAGCTCTGCTATGGGTGTGGTAAAATCCTGGACTGTCCCAGAAGTCCAAGGCATCGAAAATACTCTTTCTCGAGAAAGAGTTACTACTCTGGCTGCTCAACACATTGCCTCAGTAAGTATTGTTGACCTGAGTCATTTACTTTCTAATATTATGTGCATGTATTGACTTAAAAGTACTTTTTTTTTCAGTTGGTGATGTGTTTCAACAACATTTTGAAGAAGGATGAAGCTATTAGGGCTTCAAGCTCCTCGGGCGGATTAAAGGAAGCTTTTGTTGGGCTAACTCAATCCTTGAAAGATTCTTATCAAAATTACGAGGAAGATAAATTTTCTTGGGAGAAGCAATTCAAATCCATTGAGCTGGAGAAAAATCAAGCTGTGAATGCCTCGAAGGAATTGGAGAAGAAATTGAAGGAGTTTGAACAGAGCAACAAAAATTTTGAATAGAGCAACAAGGAGCTTGAGGCTAAGCTCAAGTCTTCTGAAAATGAATTTGTTGCTCTTCAAGATGTCAAGCGATAGAAAAAGGAGGTGGAAGAGAAGTTGAAGGCTGTTGAGGAGCTTCTTAGGGAAAGGACCTCCTCAGAGAAGGCAAAAAGGAAAAATACGGTTAAAAAATCTTTCAGTGCTGGTTGGGATAAAGGATGGAACAAGGGCTTGGTTGTCATGACTTCCCAAATGGAGTATGCCATCATCAAATATTTTTTTAGAGATGGATGGGTGGCAGCCTTAAAGGAGTTGAAGGTTGTCGATAACTCTAAGTTATTCCAGCAACACACTCAAGGCCATCCTGCCTCTCCTGGAGAAGAAGAAGAAGATGAAGCTCCTTCAGATGAATCTTCAATGATGACTAGAGATCAAGTCCCTGTTGTTCCTGTTGTTTAGCAATCCGAGCAACTCCAACCAGCCAACACTTCTACCGAGCATCTTCCCTTGCCTTTCGAGCAACCAACTCCTTCATCCAAACCTTTCGAGGAAATCATTGGAAATAAGAAGAAGGTGTAGAGTTATTCGGGTTTTTTATTTTGCTATTTTTTTGAATGTAACTTGGAACTATGTATACCTTCTTATGATGAATAAAATTTCAAACTTTGGTTATTCGTCTTGAATTTCTTCTTTTACTTGCTCTATCTGCATCATTATTGATTCTTTTTATTTCTTCTCTTTGCCAGTTTATGGCCAGGATGGATCTCTTATCAGTTCATGAGACAGAATTAATGAAGAAATGCAATGACTATTTTAAAGCTGGTCAATCTGATCTAAATGAGACCCAGATAATTGGCATCCTTGGTTCATATACTTCTGAACGAGCAGTTAAATCTTATCAATAATTAAAGTGCTTGCTCGATCGTGTTGTTGCCAATAATATGTACTATGAGATGATTGAAGACCTCCAAGGAACGATCGAGGAACTCTAGCAGAAGTACAAAGAATCCTCCACCCTTCTGCATCAAGGATACGAGAAGAAATATCAGCAATTGAGTGCTGACAAAGGGTATGATAAATTCATCTCTGCTAATGAGAAGAAGGAGAGTGTTCTGAAGCTTGAAGTTGAAGAGCACATGCATATCGCTGAGTTGCTGGAGCAAGAAAACATTGCTTTGCAAGAAGAGATAAAACAACTTAAATCTGCTATATCTTCCTCGAGAGCCTTGGTCCCTGTTAATGATGAAGAATTTTCTTTCTTAGAGGTAGAAAATGCCAACTTACGAGATGAGTTGGAAACTTTAAAAAGGGATGGACCCTCCACATCTACTCGTGGACGAGCAAGATCTTCTTCTCTTGGACGAGCAAGGGCTGGTCAAATGCCTATTGAAGAAGCAAGAACTCAATCGACTTTGAAGAATCATGCAGTACAGCTGATGGCGAAGAATCAAGCTTTGGCAGAAATGTCCAAGAAGATTCTGAATTTGACCGACCAACTCTATTCCCAAAGTTCTGCTTTAGACAATAAGGAAATTCTGGCGAAGAGTCTCTACGAGAAACTGGAGAGGTTAACCTATCAGTTCCATAAATAACCCAGAGAGTTTTGGATGGCTGGGTATAATGAAGCCCTTTAACATCTTGATGCTCGGATCCAGCAGTCAAATAACGAGGGGTACAAGCAAGGGTGGTTGAATGCACTGTGTGTGATAAAATTGGAGCAGGGCCATTACTTATGGGATTATTATGACCCTGGAGTGCTCGATTTACCTATGGCTCCTTTTAAGCTTGACATTAGTTGGATTCCTGCTCGGGCAATTCCTCAGTGCTTGATCTGCAAGTATCTCGGCGATTACAGTCTTCATGCCAACTTTGAGATATCTCGCCCATAACATTTGCTTGATCGACCATCTGTAATGAATGTTAGAGTGATGCAAGATGTAAATTTTATAAATTCCCCTTATGCATTGGATGATCCTCCTGCTGGGGTAGAACCTGTTTCAAAGGCAGAAGGGAAAAAACCAATAGAATAGGGTTTTTTATGTAATGAAATATATTTTTCACATCATATGTAATTCAACTTGATTTAAATGAAGAACTTTTTATTCTTTTGCCATTTCATTGTGTTCTAAATAATTTGTAGAATGTCTTTGTTTGTTAGTTAGTAAATATAAGAATGTATATACCAAACTTATCCCATTTGTTGTTTGATTATAGTGACTTGTCACTCTTTGAGCCTAAGCAATGGAATGATTTGCACCCCATGTTTGAAGGTCCCTATATAGAGCACTCCTAGGATTTTCTTTCCGTACTTTATCTATATAGGAGTTCATCTAGTTGGACTTGAATTTTGACAAAATATTTTTGTAATTTAGGATTGCGTGTCCCCATATTGACGCCAAGCTCTCCTTGTTCATCTACAACAAATGAGCACTCAATTCAATCCGCCCTCTCAGAAAAAAGGTATTTCTCATTTTCTATGGCTCATAGGAATTTTTGTCACGTAGGACACGACATCACGTTTCATTTGCATGTCACTTGTCATATCTCATGATAGTACTGATTTTTGTCATAACAATTTTTTTGAGTTCAATGTTTTAATTGGAAGCTTTTATAAAAATAAATATTTTTGTGAATATAAATTTTTGACACAATATTTTTTTTATATAAAATTTTCAGAATAAATATTTGAAGTTAAAAATAATTTTATGCATGCTTAGATATGTGTATGTTTATATATATACCTGTGCATGCGTATCATTATATATGTATAAGAATTTGCATGCGTGGCCTTATAAAAGTCACATGATGTTGTGTATGCATGCTTGCGATTTTTTCTCCATGTATGCGTATATATATGTATATATATATATATATATATATATATATATATATATATATATATATATATATATATATATATATATATATATATATGCGTGTGTATGGCATGTTTATTATATATATATATGATATGTTTGCTGCTTGGATGTATATATGTGTAAAAACCTTAGACTTTAGCCTTTATATATGTATGTTGACCCACGTTTGCTGTTGGTGTTTGAAAGATATTATATATATTAATATATGTTAATGAGTGTGTGTCCCCATACCATAACTATTGGTGTATTGTCCCATCCAAAGGCCCTAGCTATTTTTGGTTCTACAACCTACTAGGACGCCACATGTCCCTTGGCTTTTCATACATGCGACTTAACCCCTTGCTATTTGTTTTTTTTTTGTATAAATGTATGGTTATATAATATATCTTATATTATATTTATGTTGGTTATAGCCTTTACAGACCTGAGCTGCTTGGACGTTTCCCTAGAGTTGGCGTGTTGTACCCAAGCTTTTACCGATTCGACAGTACCTGTTCACTATTCTGATCTGTCCCATCTCTGTGGAAAGGATTGTTGGCTTTAGCCTTTTGCTAAAGCTGTTGGCGTTTATAATATGATGTGACGGCATCTTGGTATTTAACTGCCCTCGGTTTTCTTTTTAAATCAGGAAATGGTTTTTCTAAAACGACGCCGTATAATTTTTGTTATAACGGTAATATGTTGTTAGCATTTTTGTTACGCAATTGATCACAGTTGGCATTAAATCTTTTTCAAAACGACTATGTTTTGTAAAATCATTTTTCTTTAATCTGTTAGTGTGTTACAGCTTGCACTACATGTGTCACATTTTTAACACTACACTTTGTATTTCTTTGCTGAACCTCAGATATCTTTTTATCTACGATTGTGTGTATTCTTGTATCAATCCATTTGATTCCTTTTACACCAATCTGCATACACTTGTGAACTCTATAAATAGACTCCCTTGTGTATCATTTTTGCAGAGCTGAGAAAATAATATTTGTAGTTAAACTCTTTCAAAGTTTTTAGAGAGAGAGAGAGATTAAACCATTATTTTTGTAAGTGAGTTCTCTCATTTTTGTGTGTATTTTTAGATCAGTTTGTAGATCTAATATTTGTACACAACACACATTATTCACGAAATTATTTTTGTGTGAATATTCTGCTTGTGACTTGATTGTGAGATCTTGAATGTTTTTAAAACATTTTTTTTTAAAACAGATTTTTCAGAAAATATTTGTTAATATTCAGATTTGTATTGTTTGTGGTTTAGAAAATTAAACCTCAGATTTTTGAGATTTGATTTGTGATGATTTAAAATCTGAATTGAATATTGTTCTCTTGTGTGCTTAAGACTATTTTGTTTTAATCTGAAATATTTGTGAAAATAGTCTTGATAGGATTTTAGATTAAAATCTTATCTAATATTTGTTTTCTGAAAAACAAGATTGTGAATATTTGACTGTCTGTTTTTATTGAATATATTTTCAGCCAAATTTCTTTTAACATGATTACTTAATTGTGTAAGTGATTTTCAGGAACTGTTTTCATCTCATATCAATCACATATAATCACTCACGTTGTATTCACGTAGACACATGTTTGTGTAATATCTGAACAAGTCTAGTGTTCCAAAATTTAAAGAAAGAGAAAAGAAAGCTTTTCAAAATTGTATTCAAAGTCAAGAAGACTTGATTTGAATAACATAAGACTTGCAAAGATATAGGTGATATAGTCTATTGCACTGCATTCTGTGTGTATTTTTTTAAGTGTGGGTGTGTATTAATATAGGATAGTACACCACACACTATCACTTTACTAGAAAATAAATAATAGGCACTGAGCCAACCTGCGCTTAAAGAAGTTAGAGGGGAGGTTGAGACATGTAGAAAGCAAGAGCAAGCGAGGACAGTTTAAAGAGAGAACAGAACAAGCAACCAGGCAGGAGTCTTGGTCGAGTGGGGTAATAGCTATATCCTTCTTCTTTATTTGTCGAGTTTGTTGTTTGTAAATCGTCCCAATTGATTTATTATTTTAGTGGAAGTAGATTAGGTAACTCCTAGAGGAGTTCGTCGTTTTTCCCGGGGAAGGCTTTTTGTGACGTAAAATAAACACAGTGTGCTGTATATTTTTCGTATATCACCTCACATGAAAAAGTAGGCTTAATTAAATAGAAACTCGCCTGAAATTGAATTGGTTATTATTTTGTAAATCACATTGATTTAAAAAAATAATAATTCGGACTGTTAATTAACTTTGAAAATCAAATTCATTTTCACAAAGTTAACAAATTAAGTAAAATTTTAATCTGGTCCCCTTTGCATCATTCATATAAACTCGTTGGTTTAAGGTGTTTACTCAACAATAAGTTTACTTCCGCATATAAAGTCCATCGCCCTAGTCGCCGGGTTCCTACAAGTGGTATCGTGGCTAGACTTTTAAAGATCGTTTTCAAAACTTTTGTTAAACTCTTTTTACCTTATTTTAGTGGATGATTCAAGTCAATTACTTAGGCTTGGAAATTTTAGTAGACCTCCTGTTTTCGATGGCTCAAAATTTTCATATTGGAAAATAAGAATGGTTGCATTTATTCAAGGCACTTTAGGAGATGACGTGTGGGATTTAATTGAAAATGGTTATAGACACCCCACTACACCCATAGCAGAAGGTAGCACTATTTTTAAAAAGCTGAAAACTAATGAATTAAGTGTTGATCAGAAAAAGATAAGCAATTTCAATAATAAGGGCAGAAATGTAATTTTGATGAGTGTGAGTGAAAATGAATTGAAACGTATATGTCATTGCACTACTAGTAAGGATGCTTGGGATACTTTAGTTATTGCACACGAGGGTGACGATAGAGTAAAGCAATGTAAAACACAAATGTTGGTTCAATAATACAATATGCTAGTTATGAACGATAATAAACCATTTGATAATTTTTATATGCGTTTGATTGATATCATTACCCAATTGCATGCGAATGGTATTGTATATTCCGATAAAGATGTGTGTGATAAAATTCTGAGATCTCTTGCTCCTTGGTTTGATCATAAACATTATATCATTGAAGAAATGAATGATCCTTCTCTCACACCTGAATTGCTTAGCTCTAAATAGAGAACTATGGAACTTGAATCAGCCTTTAGGAAGACTCTCACATCTTATGCTAAGAATGAGTTGACCAATACTTCTAGAGTTGCTTTTAAAAATGCCTATCCTAATAAAAATAAGTATAAGGTAGTTAGACAACAATCCTCTTTTGATGATGATTCTGATGTGGAATTTGATGATCTTGATAAGATTGACAATCAACTTACTGTTATGTCCTCTCAATTTAAGAAATGTTTGGAGCAAAGAAATACTATTGCAAAGAGACATACACAAGTGAATAATCAATCTAGTCTGGTCACCTAGCACCATAAAAGAACATCAAAGGGATTTTCTGATTATGATAGTAGAAGTAGTAAGGTTGATAAATCTGAATCGGCTTGTCATAATTGTGGCAAACTTGGTCACTTTATTGTTGAGTGTTGGTCTAAGCCACATTCCAAACATTCTAAACAACACAAGGCACACATGACTAAAACTTGGGATGAATCTTCTCATTCTGAATCAGAAGACAACCAAGGAAATTCTGAACCAAATTGCCTTGCATTTTTAGGAGAAATTTATGACTGTTGCGGAGACATGTACTTAGCAGGAATGACTGATTCTGAAGATGATTCTCATTCTGATTCTGATGCTGATGACGTGCTTGATTTAATTGATGCTGCTAAATATTTATTAGCTAGTTAACCTTCTATTCTTGAAATAACTGCTCCGTTTGATGCTAAACGTGCCGTATATGACGCTGAATTTGATGATAGCAACAATTCACACACGGACACTAATGAGCATGAAAATTTTGTTGGCTATGATGATTATGCTGAATTGTACGGAGGACTTTGCAAAAATAGACAAGAATTATCGAATTTGGTAAAAATGCTTAGTGAGACCTTAGAGAACCAATATAAGATTGTTCAACAAAATTCTATTGAAATGAACAATGTCAAAATTGATTTTGAAAAACAGTCACATGATTTTAAATTTCTGATTATGACTTTAAATGAAAAATTGTCTTCTTGTGAAGAAAAATATAATGAAGCGCTTTTGCAAGTTGAAAAATACAAACAATTTTGTGAAACAGTTTTCAAAATGTGTCGTAGTCGTGATATTAAATGTTTTGACCTTGACAAATTTCTTGCTGAACAACGATATAAGGGTGATACTAGAGGATTTGGATATGAGGGTCCTCTTGAAAAAGTTGATCCAAGTAGACCAATCTTATTTGTAAAAGCCCAAGAAGAAATGGCTCTTCCATTGAAAAGTAAGTTGTCTGAAATGGATAAAGGCAAACAAGTCTTAATTGAAAGTGATTTTGAAAATGACATTGATACTTTCATTGAAAATTTTGTAGAACCATCTACATCAAAATATTGCCCTCCGACCAAGAGACTCTATAGACCTCCTAAACCATTTGTTCCTAATGAATCTGTCGAGCATGTAGAGGAAAAACACAACAAATATAACCTACCTACTTCTAGTAAATTCTCTACTAGGTGTGATGTTTTTGGTCACCAAAACTAGGAATGCCTTGGTAATCGTAAGAAAGGTACTCATTTGAAAAGTTATAACCAAAATGTGAAGCGATTTACAAATTTTCGTAGGCAGCGCACTAATAATAATTGGAATAATTTCTTTAATAAGTATAGGCCTCATGTGAAAAAGAACATATTTTCGAAAGATAAATTTTATCCTAAATTCCAAAAGGCACGAAAAGCTTTGAAACTCAGCCTATTTGGATTAGGACTTGTGACTTGAGACCTCAAATGGATTTTTTAAAGTCGAAGAAATGCCCAACTAATGTATGTGACGCTTGCGAGAGTGAGAAATTCATTAAGTCTCCTCACGTGAAGGTTAAGGACTTAAACACCACCACACCCTTAGATTTATTCAATGATGGGGGAGGTGAGTTTAATAAAAATGGAGTTACTAAGTATTGTGACTCTTATGGTTATTCGTACCAGTTTAATGTTCCAAAAACTCATAAACATATCAGGGTAGTTCCTTCTATTACTTGTGATTTTCAGCTTGATGATATGCTGTCTATGCCTTATGATAAGTATTGCTTACATGTAACTTCAACATTTGATTGGAAAGATTGTAATTGAATTTTTTGCTTGCGTTTATTCTGCATACTTTGATTACTAGATCTCTGAGGTTTTAGGATAAAGGTATCTACTATTAACCGGTATCTCTTAAAGCCATATTTGACGTAGGAGATGCTTATTTTGCAGATTATGAACACTTATTTTTCTTCTTCTTACCATTGTCTAATTTAGCCAAAATGGGGGAGAGATGAGTACATATTCTAATCTTGTGTTGTTGATATTCTTCATACATATCCCGTCTTATTATTTCTTGGACATTTAATTCTGTCATATTAATATTTTGGTAGAGGAAATGCAACTAACTTGATTTCTCGGCAGAAAGTGTATTTATGTTTTGCAGGTTTTCATCAACCGTGCATCCGAGTTGCGTCTTTTTCTTTTCTAGGATGAGTGGGTAGTTAGATACTCTTTTTTATAGGACATATTAGGAATTATTTTACCTTAGTATATCATTTGATGTACTCAAGGGTTTTGTCAAAATTAGTCCAATGGGGGAGTTTGAAGGTCGCTATATAGAGCACTCCTAGGATTTGCTTTCCGTGCTTTAGCTATATAGGACTTCATCTAGTTGGACTTGAATTTTGACAAAATATTTTTGTAATTTAGGATTGCGTGTCCCCATATCGACGCCAAGCTCTCCTTGTTCATCTACATCAAATGAGCACTCAATTCAATCTGCCCTCTCAGAAAAAGGTATTTTTCATTTTCTATGGCTCATAGGAATTTTCGTCACGTAGGAGACGACACCACGTTGCATTTGCATGCCACTTGTCATATCTCTTGATAGTACTGATTTTTGTCATAACAATTTTTTTGAGTTCAATGTTTTAATTTGAAGCTTTTATAAAAATAAATATTTTTGTGAATATAAATTTTTGACACAATATTTTTTTTATATAAAATTTTCAGAATAAATATTTGAATTTAAAAATAATTTTATGCGTGCTTAGATATGTGTATGTTTATATATATACCTGTTGCATGCGTGTCATTATATATGTATAAGAATTTGCATGCGTGGCCTTATAAAAGTCACATGATGTTGTGTATGCATGCTTGCGATTTTTTCTCCATGTATGCGTGTGTATATATATATATATATATATATATATATATATATATATATGTTATATGCTTATATATATATATATGTTATATGCGTGTGTATATCATGTTTATTATATATATATCTATATAATATGGGACAATGGTGTTATGAATAGTAACTCATGTATGATAAGATACGCATGATAAACATGCATGACTTTTTATGTGTTGCATGCATACACATGCATGTATGCATGCATACATACATACATACATTATTATTTTATTATTTTTTTATTAAAATATTTAAAAAAATATATATTTTTTAAAATATTTAAAAAAATATATATTTTTTAATTTTTTTTTTAAGTTTTTTTTTCTAAAAAATGACGGGTTATTATGGGCTGGGTTTTATCACAGGGACAAATTTATTACCGTGCCCTCGGGCACGGCTATCCGCTAGTATATATATATATATATATGATATGTTTGTTGCTTGAATGTATATATGTGTAAGAACCTTAGACTTTAGCCTTTATATATGTATGTTGACCCACGTTTGCTGTTGGTGTTTGAAAGATATTATATATATTAATATATGTTAATGGGTGTGTGTCCCCATACCATAACTGTTGGTGTATTGTCCCATCCAAAGGCCCTAGCTATTTTTGGTTCAACAACCTACTAGGACGCCACATGTCCCTTGGCTGTTAGTACATGCGAATTAACCCCTTGCTATTTGTTTTTCTTGTATAAATGTATGGTTATATAATATATCTTATATTATATTTATGTTGGTTATAGCCTTTATATACCTGAGTTGTTTGGACGTTTCCCTAGAGTTGGCGTGCTGTACCCAAGCTTTTACCGATTTGACCGCATTTGTTCACTATTCTGATATGTCCCATCTCTGTAGATAGGATTGTTGGCTTTAGCCTTTTGCGAAAGCTATTGTCGTTTATAATATGATGTGACCGCCTCTTGGTATTTTATTTCCCCTGGTTTTCTTTTTAATTCAGGAAATGGTTTTTGTAAAACGACGCCGTATAATTTTTGTTATAACGGTAATATGTTGTTAGCATTTTTGTTACACAATTGATCACAGTTGGCATTAAATCTTTTTCAAAATGACTGTTTTTTGTAAAATCATTTTTCTTGAATCTGTTAGTGTGTTACATCTTGCATTACATGTGTCACATTTTTAACAATACACTTTGTGTTTCTTTGCTGATCCTCAGATCTGTTTTTATCTACGGTTGTGTACATTCTTGTATCAATCCATGTGATTCCTTTTACACCAATATGCACACACTTGTGCACTCTATAAATAGACTCCTCCATGTATCATTTTTGCAGAGATGAGAAAATAATTTTTGTAGTTAAACTCTGTCAAAATTTTTAGAGAGAGAGAGAGAGATTAAACCATAAATATTTGTGTGTCATTTTCAAGTATTGATTTTTGTCAAAACGAAAATGAATATTGGAATTCTCTCATTGTAAATCTGCACTTACAATTTTTCTAGAGTACATTATTTTTCTAAGTGAGTTCTCTCATTCTTGTGTGTATTTTTAGATCAATCTGTAGAGTTAATATTTGTACACAACACACACTATTCACGAAATTATTTTTTTGTGAATATTCTTCTTGTGACTTGATTGTGAGATCTTGAATGTTTTTAAAACATTTTGTTTTAAAATAGATTTTTTAGAAAATATTTGTTAATATTCAGATTTGTATTGTTTGTGGTTTAGAAAGTTAAACCCAAGATTTTTGAGATCTGATTTGTGATGATTTAAAATCTGAATTGAATAATATTCTCTTGTGTGCTTAAGACTGTTTTGATTTAATCTGAAATATTTGTGAAAATAGTCTTGATAAGATTTTAGATTAAAATCTGATCAAATATTTGTTTTCAGAAAAACAAGATTGTGAATATTTGACTGTCTGTTTTTATTGAGTATATTTTCAGTCAAATTTCTGTGAACATGATTACTTGATTGTGTATGTGATTTTCAGGAACTGTTTTCATCTCATATCACTCACATATAATCACTCACGTTGTATTTACGTAGACACATGTTTGTGTAATATCTGAACAAGTTTAGTGTTCAAAGATTTAAGGAAAGAGAAAAGAATGCTTTTCAAAATTGTATTCAATGTCAAGAAGACTTGATTTGAATAACATAAGACTTGTAAAGATATATGTGATATAGTCTGTTGCACTGCATTCCCTGTGTATTCATTTAAGTGTGGGTGTGTATTCATATAGGATAGTACACCACACACTATCACTTCACTAGAAAATAAATAATAGGCACTGAGCCAACCTGCGCTTAAAGAAGTTAGAGGGGAGGCTGAGACGTGTAGAAAGAAAGAGCAAGAGAGGACAGTTTAAAGAGAGAACAAAACAAGCAACCAGGCATGAGTCTTGGTCGAGTGGGGTAATAGCTATATCCTTCTTCTTTATTTATCGAGTTTGTTGTTTGTAAAACGTCCCAATTGATTTATTGTTTTAGTGGAAGTAGATTAGGTAACTCCTAGAGGAGTTCGTCGTTTTTCCCGGGGAAGGGTTTTTGCGATGTAAAATAAACACAGTGTGCTGTATATTTTTCGTATATCACCTCACATGAAAAAGTAGGCTTAACTAAATAGAAACTCGCCTAAAATTGAATTGGTTATTATTTTTGTAAATCACCTTGATTTAAAAAGATAATAATTTGGACTGTTAATTAACTTTGAAAATCAAATTCATTTTCATAAAGTTAAAAAATTAAGTAAAAGTTTAATTTGGTCCCCTTTGCTACAATCATATAAACTCGTAGGTTTAAGGTGTTTACTCAACAATAAGTTTACTTCAGTATATAAAGTCCATCGCCCTAGTCGTCGGGTTCCTACAATGTTCCTGCCTAGTTGTAGTAATCTAGTATGGATTACCTTGTTGCCTAGACAGTGGATGCCCTGGGAGGTCGTCCAGCTTCTTGTCTAGTTTGCCGACCAACCGGAGTTAGTGGTATAGAGTTCCTGACCAAACGAAGTTGGTGGTAATTGATTTCCAGATCAACCGGAGTTGGTGGTAATTGCTTTCTGACCAACCGGAGTTGGTGGTAATTAATTTCCCGACCAACCAGAGTTGGTGGTAATTGCTTCCCGACCAACCGGGGTTGGTGGTAATTACTTTCCCGACCAATCGGGGTTGGTGGTAATTGCTTCCCGACCAACCGGAGTTGGTGATAATTGATTCCCGACCAACCGAAGTTGGTGGTAATTGATTCCCTACAAACCGGAGTTGGTGGTAATTGATTTCCCAACCAACCGGAGTTCATAATTGCTTCCCGACCAACCGGATTTGGTGGTAATTGGTTTCCCGACCAACCGGAGTTGGTGGTGGTAATTGTTCTGAATTTGGTGTGTAGTGTGTAGCACTAATACTCCGAAAAAATTTCAGCAAAGAGAGAAATAGGATGAAACATCACTTTATTCATATTGAAGAAACTGCATTACATAGGTATTTCAATTATTGATAATACTTGCGCAGATGCTCTGCATTCCATGCATTCTTAAATTCTTCTCCTTCCAAGGTTTCAATCATGTATGTCCCTGAACGAACAACTTCTGTTACTCTGTAGGGTCCATGCCAGTTGGCTTCCGATTTGTTATGCTTTTGGATTACTTTCTTCAGCACATAATCCCCTTCCTTCAAATCACACTTCTTCACTCTTTTGTTATAGAACAATGTTGTTCATTGTTGATATGCTGCATTCCTGATTGCTTCTTCCTCCCTAACTTCTTCGAGCATATCCAGGTCTAATCTTCGCATCAAATCACTGACAGGAGAATAGAAATTAAGCACCCTATGCGTGGGTAGACCCAATTCAGCAGGTATGACAGCCTCGCTCCCAAATGCGAGCATGTATGGAGATTCTCCTGTTGTTGTTCATGGTGTGGTACGATAAGCCCACAACATAGAATGTAGCTCATTAATCCAATTTGCCTTTGCATCACCCAGTCATTGTCTCAAACCATTCAGTAGAGTTTTATTTGTCACTTCAGTTTGCCCATTGCTTTGGGGATGGCCTAGTGCAGAGTGGGTCTTCAGTACATTAGATTGATGACAATACGCAACAAACTCCTCGTTATCAAACTGGGTTCGATGGTTAGTATTGAATGCATATGGGAGACCATATCTGCAGATAATATTCTTCCAAATAAATTGATAGACTTTGTCATATGTCATATCAATGAGAGGCTCAGCTTCCACCCAATTGGTAAAGTAATCCACAACACCACGAGGTATTTGAATCTTCCCTTGGTTGTTGGAAGTGGTCCTACCAAGTCTATCCCCCATATAGAGAATGGCCAAGGGGATGTTATGGGTGTTAAAAATGCTTGAGGAGTTCTTCGGATGGAAGTGAAACATTGATATTTATCGCACTTTTTAGCATAGGCTACGCAATCAGCTCTCATTGTTAGCGAGTAATACCCTTGCGTTGTTATTCTTTGCAAAAGCGTCCGACCTGCTACATGGGCTCCACAAGACCCTTCGTGAACCTCTTCGATCAAATCTTTTACTTCGAAGGGATGGACATATCTTTGTATCCATGATATAACTCCTCGTCTATACAAAATGCCACTGGTCAATACATAACGAGTAGCTTTAAACTTCCGTTTTTTGGCTGCGAGTATATCATTTGGCAAAACCCCCTCTTCAATATAGGCCCTGATAGGTTCCATCCAAGATGGTCCCAAGTCTAGGGCAATGAAGTTTATCATCAGATATTCGTATATTCTCCGACCAGTCAGGATCTCTATTGTGATTGTTCTTCGTAGCTCGGTGCGTGTGGCTGATGCTAAACGAGCTAGAGCATCTTCTCTTGCATTCTCTAATCTTGGTATTCTAATCAACTAAACTCCATTAAAACTCGATACCACCTCCATTGATTTTGCATGATACCAAATCATTAATTCTCCTTTTGCTGCATAGACCCCAGAATTTGATTTACGATTAACTGCGAATCATTGAACATAACGACTTGCTCTACTTTCATGGTTTTGGCTAAACATAGACCCACAATCATTGCTTCATATTTGGCCTCGTTGTTAGAAGCCTTAAATTGAAAGCGCAGAGCATACTCCACATCAATCTCATTCGGACTGTTTAAAACAATTCCTGCTCCACTGCCTGTAGTGCATGAAGAGCCATCCATATACAAATTCCACACGGGTATTTCATCATCAAATTTTTGATCAGACAGAGTTCCTCGGTGGAATATTTGGTACTTCCTTTTATCCTCATACGGCATTTATCGCTGCTCGTTGTTTATCTTTTCTTGCTCATTTACCGATGAGAGCTGGTCGGGGGTTAAATTTGATGATCCTGTAACATCCACAAGTCGATTTGTATTCAGCTCCTGTTCTTCGGAAGAATCTTCCTGAGTAAACTCCGCGATAAAATATGCTACTGCCTGGCCTTTGAGCGATGATCTAGGCTCATAAATTATATCGTATTCACCAATTTCTACTACCCAGTACATCAATCTTCCTGATTTATCCGGTTTATGCAGAGCCTGTCTTAATGGCATATCGGTGTACACCACTATAGTATGGGCTTGGAAGTATGGCCTCATTCTTCGGCTTTCTTCAATCAGCGCTAGTGCCAACTTCTCCAACCTTAGATATCTGATTTCTACTCCTTGAAAAGCTTTGCTGGTGTAGTAGACTCGTTTCTGCACTCCATCCTCGAATCTGATCAATGCTGAGCTAACAGCATTCTCTGAAACTGTCAGATACAAGTATAGTCTTTCTCCTATAACTGGTCTCGACAATAATGGAGGTGTCCCTAGATATTTTTTCAACTCTTTAAAGGCCTCCTCACACTCATCATTCCACTCAAAAGTTTTTCGAAGTGTTTTGAAGAATGGGAGGCATTTGTCTGTTATTCGTGACACAAACCTATTAAGTGCTGCAACTCACCCTGTGAGGATTTGTACTTCCTTCTTCGTGGTTGGAGATTGGAGCTCCAATACAGCCTTGATCTTTTCAGGATTTGCCTCAATACATCATTGATTTACAATGTATCCGAGAAACATTCCTTCTCTAACTCCAAATATGAACTTGGTGGGATTTAACTTCATTTGGTATTTCTCTAGTTGATCAAAGGTCTGACCTAGGTAAACTAAATGATCAACAACTTTCTTGCTCTTCATCAGCATATCATCAACATAAACCTCCATGTTATTACTGATTTGCTCTACGAATACCTTGTTCATCAGCCGCTGATATGTTACATCTGCATTTTTAAGTCCAAAGGACATAACATTATAGAAAAAAGTTCCCCTTGGGGTGATAAAAGAGGTACTCTCCCTGTCTTCAGGCTTCATTTTAATCTGAATGTAACCAGAATAAGCATCCATGAAACTCAATAATTCATGTCCCGAGGTAGCATCCACCAACTGATCGATTCGGGGCAAAGGAAAATGATCCTTTGGGCAGGATTTATTAAGATCAATAAAGTCCACACACATCCTCCACTTGTTATTTTTCTTCTTCACCATTACCACATTTGCTAGCCAATCAGGATATTTGACATCCTCAATAAAAGAGGCCTTTTGTAGTTTCTCTACTTCTTAGTGTATGGCTTAGTTCTTCTTGGGACCGAATACCCTTCTTCATTGCTTTACTGTCTTGATTTTCTTGTTCACGTTGAGCTCATAACACAAGAAATTTGGGTCTATCCCTGGCATATCTTCATGACTCCATGCAAAAGTCTTCTTTCTGCATCTTAGAAATGCTATCAATTCCTATTTTATTGATGCATCCAGTGATGCACCAATTTGAGTTGTTCATTCTGGATGCTTGTCATCCAGAATGATATTTTCGGTAGACTCCATGACCTATCCCTTCATGAGATTAGACTCGTCTCTAGGGTCTAAAGTTTTAATCTTCGTGTCTTCTATTTCATCCACTTGATAAGTAGTAGTCTTCTTTCTGGATTCTTCGCGTTCCTCTTGTTCGGCAGATGAATAATAGCATTCCCGAGCTACTTTCTGGTCGCCTTTCACCACTCCTACTCCAAAGTTGGTTGGGAATTTTAAACATTGATGTATAGTAGATGGCACTGCTTTGAACTTCTTCAGGCCTACCCTTCCCATGATGATATTGTAAGCTGATTGGACATTTTTATCCATTATGAAAAATCGTACTCTTTCTGTTTGATAAGCAAGCCATGTACCAATAAGCATATCCAACTTCATCGTCTCAAGTGGAAAAACCTTCTCGCCAGTAAAACCAAGGAGGGGTCTATGATAGGGCTCTAATTGGGCTAATTTCATATTCAAACTATCAAAACATGGGTAGAACATGATGTTTGCCGAGCTACCATTATCCACCAGTACTCGTGAAATCACCACTTCTTTCATTCTCATCTTGATCACCAATGGGTCATCATGAGGATATAGTACACCTTCCAGGTCGTTCTTAGAGAAACCAATGACTAATTTGTCTTTATTCACCTTCCTCGGGCGATCATCTTCAGCTAGATTTATTCCCTGAATATATGAGCAGGCTTGAGCTTAATTGAGGTAAGCTTTTCTCTCTGCAGTTAGATCTCCACCTCCTGCATCTCCACCTGTAATAACATTACATTCAAATGATCCAAAACGGATTGAAAATACCTCACGTTCTGGCTGTCTTGATTTTTTGGGGAGATCGAGGTCATCTTCATCATCTTCTGGATCTTCTTCTTGACTTCTCTTCATGTCTTCTTTTGCTTGACGAGGAGACTTAGACCTTTGCTTTCTTCGGTCATTGGCCCTTCCACCACCTTGGCGATTAACATACTTAGTCAATTTTCCTCGTCTGATGAGTGCTTCAATTTCATTCCGGAGAGCTATGCAACTTTTAGTCATATGGCCATTATCTTTGTGGAATTCGCAATATTTAGTCTTGTCTCTTCTGTCAGGATCTGCCTTCATTTTCGCTGTCCAGGCTAGTTCCTCGCTATTCTTGATCTCCTCTAGAATGTGATTTATATCTACCTTTAAAGGAGTGTAATTTCCAAATTTATTCATTTGCTCCAGTGCTTGCTTTCCTTTGATTGCCTGTTGCCACCATTGTTCTTCTGATCCTTCTTTTTGGGTTTACCATCTTCCACCTTGATCTCCTTAGTGTCTGCATTCTTCTTTGCAGCCATAGCTTCCTCGGCATTCATGATTTTGGCTGATTTTGCCATTAGTTCTGCCATGGTTCTAGGTGGATCTTTGGCTAAAGTGTAGTACAACTTATTTGTCAATAATCCACTGATCAGAGCGGTAATTGCTATTTTCTCCTCCTAATGAATTACCTCAAGTTTCTCATTATTAAAATGAGTAGTATAATCCCTGGTGCTTTCACCTTCTTTCTGTCTAACACTTAGCAAGTGTGCTAGTCATTTGACTGTCTCAATTTCCCTCGAGGAAGGTTGTTGTACCATATCTGAGCTGATCCGGTAAGAGTTCCTGAAAATGCCCTTCATCTCATCCCGTCTGAAACTGCATAGATATCGACAGCTGCTTGGTATTATTCTATATGAAGGACAGGGTCAGTTTTTCCATCATATTTAGGCGCCACCATAGGAGCTTTGAATTTCGATGGTGTGGAAAAATCCACAATTTCCTCCACAAATGGTGTCTCTTGAACAAAAGTCCTTTGTAGAGGATTCTTGGCTTTAGCCATTTCCCCTAATCTGTCCTCCAATCTTTGGATAGAACCCTCCCTCCACGGGCCTGTTGGTTCGAGCAACTGATCGCATTGAATTTGCCTCTTGGGATCGAGCTACTGGTCGTGATTGGGCAGAGCCTTCCTTTAGATCGGATGGTCATGGGGAGTTCCTCGATGCAATCCTAGGAGGAATTCTATTCCTCCTAGGGCCCAAACGATCAAAAGGAGAGACTCTACTTAACCTTTATATAGCACTCGTCCTTTCTAGAGATAGAGTGACGTTTCGTTGAGAATCTGTAGCTCGTACTGATGAAGTCTGACCAGGTTGATAAGAAGGATCATTACATCTTTGAGTAAGATGTGGTTTGGTGTGTCTAGATTGAGATTCCTCTAGGAATAGCGTTCGCTTAGTTCGTGAAGAGGGTAAACGGGTATTTCTGTGAACACTTCGTTGTCCTGATTGGGCTGGCACTCCACCCTGAATAGTTTGTATAAGTTGACGGATAGTTTCCTACATGGCCGTTTGCCCTTGGTCTAGATTAGCCATTATGTCAGCCAGATCTTGAACAATTGTGGGATTAGAAAGGTTTGGAGGGTTCCCAGTGTTTCGATTACTGGATTCCGGATTATCAGCCATTAATGATGAATTGTTTTGGTGGAAAATGCTAAGTACAGTTGATTCCCACAGACGTCGTCAATCTGTTGATATAAAAAACTAGATTTGATCTAATTATTTTAATCACAGATAAATATGAATAAATAAATATAAGACAACAGATTTTTAAAGTGGTTCAGCCTTAGGGAAATGGCCTACGTCCACTGTTTTTGTATTGCTGACTGTTTATCTAGAATTCTCGATAATAGGTTTACCCGAAAAATCCAGAGTCCCCTTCTAATGAGGAGGTTACAATGTATTTATACCCTTGAGGCTGTACATGTGAAAGGAAAATGCGCTATTATCTAGTATACATATACATCTGTACGATAATAATGAGCATTAAATGCACAATCGTCTTTTTGATTATCTTGAATTGGGTGCTCTGCACGCTAAGTTGCTCGGACCGCTTAAGTTGCTCGGTATGCTTAAGTTGCTCGGGGCGCCTGAGTTGCTCGTCCATAATGTTTGTATTTGACAGGTAAATCTCGACATGTCTTCAAGTGATCGGTCCACGTCAGCAGACTAAACTTGGTATCAACAGAGACTATGTCCATTCTTTTTAGAATTGACACTTTGTTAATTTAATGCACAATGTGAATTAGAGTGATGAATTTAGACTATTTCAACGTTGTTGGACTATTTGTTATTTGCAAGCAGGGTGGTTAGTCATATAAACAAAGGAGATTGTGACAATATTTTTTAAATTACATTTTGTTTTCTTTGAAAATGAAATTTTTGCCTTCTTGCAATTAAGTACTTTGCAAATTTTCGCTATTTTGCGATTGTTAGCGTGCCTTCAGGCACGGGCATACCTTAGTATATATAAATACACACATACACACACTAGCGGATGCTCATGCCTAATGGCACAAGTGGAATTTTTTAAAATATAGTGGAGAAAGGGGCTCACGTGTGGAACTCCTGTGCGGTATCTTTTTAAAAAATGTTTATTTATTTTTATTTTTTCCATATGGGTATTAAACATTTTAGCTGATCCTGGAAAAAATCAATTCAAAAATATTTTTTTTTGTATTTACAAAAAAGGAAATATTTGATAGTTTTTAAGCTAATTACAAAATTGTCAAAAGTGAGCCATTTTTTTAAGTACAAAAAAAAATCATTTTGAGATGATTTTTAATAGATCCCATGAAATATTTAAAACACATACAACAAACATTTAAACAAATATAACGCCTGGTGTGTGATATGAGTTATATTGCATCTGGGTACCCTGAATTTAGCATTATAGGCCTGGACGAGAAGCCTCGCCTTAGGGGCCCAAAGCCCAGCCAATCACCTTTTGTATTGATCCGATTACTCCACGATCCCATGAAGAGAAGTTGTGGGGAAGCGCGATCCCATGTAAGAAAGTTACAGGGGAGATGGCTAATAAGGAGGAACCCATCACCCCCACTAACCAACATATACATGTATAAATTAAACCCTAAGTCCGGGGCAAAGGAGAAGTTGTATTCTATGTACTTATTCTTCAGAATATAGAGAAATAACACTGACTGCACCATCGTGGACATAGGCATATCTTTGCTGAACCACGCATATCTGTTGTTGTGTGATTGGCATTTTATTTATCTTTTCTTGGTTATTACCTCTTTCATATTTATTTGTGTTGCATAATAATTGTCACCATAATTGGCGCCGTCTGTGGGAAGCGTTCATCTTTCCCTGAGAAGATCCCACGCCGAGAAAAAATCTAAGATGTCTGGTCACAGCAGCAACGCTCCTCAAGCAGGAGATATTAAGGAGCCACCTACTCGTCGCAGGATTAGGTCTGAAGTCCGACGTTCAGCTCAAGGGGCTCGCTTAGAAAGGCAAGCCTCAGAAGAGAGTCAAGGACCAGCAAGGTCCATGCAGATATCCAGGTTGATCGATGCATACGAGGCAAGGCTCCACGAGTAGAGGGAGTCTTCTCGCAGATATGAGGCTGAGAATGCTCGCTTGAAAAGAAGACTGGAAAAACTGGAGAAGGAACTACGTACTGATACTAGGAGACGCCCCTAACGCACTCATAGCCCTCAGGCGAGAAAATCTCGCAGCCGAGGAAGGAGCCCTAGGCGGCAATATCAAGGATACGAAGGTGGCGACTCAGACGACGACCTCCGCGAACAACTAAGAAAAGCTCACCGCTACCAGAGTCCTACTCGCAGCGACGACAACATACGGAACCTGGTCCGCAGAGAAATGGACCAACATCCAGCTCACCGCGGCACCAGGTCGACCAGAGAACTCGCCAGGAGAGCCCTCAAGACCCAGATGAAATCACCCTTCACGAGGGAAATTGAAGAAGAAGAGGCTCCCAAAAAGTTTTCCATTCCAAGGTTCAAGATTTACGACGGGAAGACTGATCCCATTGATCATGTCAGGCAGTACCGGCAGGCTATGACTCTCTGGAATCACCGAGATGCACTGATGTGCCGTATTTTCCCCTCGAGCCTTCATAACGTGGCCCAGAAATGGTTCGAGAAACTCCCTCACCGATCCATCAGAAATTTCAAATCCCTGGCCGAGCTCTTTACGGCCCGGTTCATCACCAGTAGCTCCCATCCCAAAAGGATGGATGCTCTATTAACAATGAAGAAAACACCTCAGGAGACACTCCGAGACTACGCGAAGAGGTACTGGGAGTTATTCAACGAGGTCGAGGACTGCGCGGAAGAAGTGGCAGTAGCTTCATTCAAAATTGGGCTACCTAGATCTTCCCTCCTTTACCAATCCTTGACAAAGAAGGAAGCTACGACCATTGATGACCTCATGGTCCGGATTGAGAAATACGCAAAGGTGGAAGATGTCACCCGCCTTAATATAGGAGAAAACGGTCGAGCTAAGCTCACTACCAAGGGAAGTGAGAAAGTTGAGAACCAGAAAAAAGGAGGAAAGAGTGGGGGCAACAATGGCTCCAAAAGCGGAGGGAACCCTGACGTTACAAAATCATTCCAGGCGGTCAACACCGTCTTCAAAGAACCAATTTAAAAAATTCTCGCGAAGATCAAGGATGAGCCGTTCGTCAAATGGCCCCGAAAAATGGGAGGAGACCCCTAAAAAAGAAACAATGCCTTAAGATGCACTTTCCACAAAGAGGGAGGGCATAAGACCGAGCATTGCAAGGCTCTTAAGTCCCACCTCGAGGAGTTGGCCCAATCCGGACATTTGAATGACTTTGTGGAAAAGAAGGTAGAGAGAGTGACTGTCCACAAGGAGGCAAAACCCGACAACGTATTGGAAGACGACGCCGGACACGAATTCGCAGTAATCCACGGAGTATCCGATGTTAAGAAAATCCAGGGTAACTCAGCTCGAATGGAGGTAAAGAAGCTGACAGCGGTGATGCAAGCTTTTCAGATTGATCCAGCAAAATCACATGCAGGAAAACGTCGACGAGCAGAGGACATCAACTACAACAAGCATATTGTTTTCACGGATGAAGATCTTGTGGGAGTAAGGACCCCACATCACGATGCCTTAGTCATTACACTCAGTATAGCCAACTTTGATATCGACAGGCTGCTCGTCGATCAAGGGAGCTCATCCGAAGTAATGTACATCGACCTGTTCAGGAAATTGAAGTTGAACATCGCCGAACTAAAGGGAACCACTGCCCCTCTGGTCGACTTCGCTGGGAAGATGACCATGCCTCTGGGGAAGATAGTACTGCCAGTGCGCGCTGGAAATGTTTACAAAATGATCGAATTCTTGGTGGTCGACATCGATTCACCGTATCAAGCCATCCTCGGCAGGGGATGGCTTCATGCAATGAAGGTAGTCTCCTCGACCTACCACCAGAAACTCAAATATGTCACCGAGTGGGGAGTGATGGAGATACATGGCGACCAGGCGATGGCGAGAAAGTGCTTCATAGCGGCCATCCGACCAAAGCCAGAGAAAAGAGCCGTTCAAACCAGCGAGAAAGTGGAGGAAGGTGCAATCCCTTCCAAATAGCAATTAAAATATGGAAGGACCGGAGTGGAAGAGACCAGGCTCCTCCCCTCCGAGCGTGTTGTAGAGGACCTGGTAGAAGTGATGGCTAAAGAAGGCGACAACAGCAGAGTCTTCCTGATCGGGACCTCACTCACTGACCAAGAGCAAAAGGATTTGTTAACCTTACTCAGAATCAACATAGATGTTTTCTCTTGGGAACCCTATGAGCTGCCAGGAATCGATCCCAATATGGTCTGCCATCGGTTGCACGTCAATCCCATATTCAAGCCGATAGCATAGAAGGCACGATGAACTGCTCCCGAGATGGCCAGAGCAATAGAAAAAGAAGTCAAAAAACTGCTGGATGCAGGGTCCATATGGGAAGTGCAATTCCCCAAATGGTTATCCAATCCAGTGGTAGTTACAAAAAGCAATGGGAAGTGGAGAGTTTGCATAGACTTCACTGACCTCAACAAAGCCTGCCCCAAGGATAGCTTCCCTCTTCCGAAAATAGACCAACTAGTAGACGCCATCGCAGCTCACGAACGAATGAGTTTTCTGGACGCATACTCAGGATATCACCAGATCCCCCTGCATGCCCCAGATCAGGACAAAACGGCGTTTATCACGACGGTTGGTTTATACTGTTACAAGGTCATGCCTTTTGGGCTAAAAAATGCAGGGGCAACCTATCAGCGGCTAGTTACTAAAATGTTCAAGAATCAACTGGGAGACATAATGGAGGTCTACATTGACGACATGCTCGTCAAGAGCAAGAAGAAGGAAAATTACCTCTCGGACCTATCAAGTAACTTCGAAATCCTCAGGAAGTACCGAATGAAACTCAACGCGAGCAAGTGTTCCTTCGGTGTCCATTCAGGAAAGTTTCTTGGGTATTTGGTCAGCAAGCGAGGCATAGAGGCTAATCCGGACCAGATTGATTCAATCAAAAGAGTGCAATCTCCTCGCACGGTTCGAGATGTGCAGAAGCTCACTGGAATGATCGCTGCTCTAAATCGTTTCATTTCTAAATCCTCCGAGAGATGCAAGCCCTTCTTCCAACTCTTAAAAGGTAGCAAAACAGTAGAATGGACCCCAGGTTGCACACAAGCGTTAGACGAGCTCAAGTCCTACCTAATCTCCCCACCGATGCTTGTCATACCACAACAAATGGACTCTTTGTACCTCTACCTCTCTGTATCCAGCCATACTGTTAGCTCAACGCTAATGTGTGAAGTTACAGGGATCCAACATCCAGTCTATTATGCGAGAAAAACCTTACGAGATGCCGAGCAGCGCTACCTACCATTGGAAAAGCTTGCATTCGCCCTAGTAATGTCCTCGAGGAAACTGAAGCATTACTTCGAAGCTCATACGATCATCGTCCTTACATCACACCCCCTCAAGGCTGTCCTAAGGAAGGCGGATTTGTCGGGCAGACTGTCTAAATGGTCAGTCGAGCTCGGCCGATTTGACATCCAATTTCAACCAAGGACAGCTATTAAGGGTCAAATCCTTGCTGATTTCATAGCTGAATTCACCGGCGAAGAACCCTTCGACCAACCTAAGCCAACAGAACAAAACAACCAGGCTGCAAGGGAAAGCTAGAAACTATTCGTTGATGGAGCCTCCAACTCATAGGGGGCAGGAGTAGGAATTGTTCTCATCACTCCAGAAAATACAGTCCTCGAGCAAGGAATCAGGCTGGGATTTGCAGCCTCTAACAACGAAGCAGAATACGAAGCCTTAATAGCAGGTCTCCAAAAGGCGCAAACTCTGGGAGCAAAGCATTTGCAGGTATTCGGAGATTCTCAACTAGTTTCCAATCAGATAAGTGGATACTATAACGCGAAGGATGAGAGAATGGAAGCCTACCTCTCTTTGGTAAAAAACTTAATGACGAACTTTGAAGAGATCAACATCCAAAAGTTTCCCAGGGGGCAAAACAGCCACGCTGACGCCTTAGTAGCCCTGAGCTCGGCAGTTGATCTAGCCTTAAAAGGATCATCTCTATCGATTTCCTCAGTTGCCCAAGCATTTACCCCAACTTCGAGCTGACAAAGGCAAAACCAATACTCCAATTAGAGTCATCCCCTAGCTGGATGGATCCCTTGAGAGACTATTTAAAGAACGGAACGCTCCCAGAGGATAAGAGGACTGCCCACCAGATAAGAGTCAAAGCTGCTCACTTTCACTTATCCACGGGAGGCGACTTATATAAAAGATCTTTCTCCGGCCCCTACCTTAGATGCGTCCACCCAGGCGATGTCAAGGCAGTGCTTCACGAGCTTCACGAAGGAATCTGCGGGAGTCACGTCGGAGGAAGGTCTCTAGCCTTCCGAGCAATGAAGGAAGGTTATTGGTGGCCATATATGCAAAAGGACTCCGCAGTATATGTCCGTAAATGCCTAAAATGCCAACTTCACGCTCCCATGGTCCACCAGCCCGCCAGTGAGTTAAAATCCCTGACCAATCCCTGGCCCTTCACCCAGTGGGGAATGGACATCGTGGGACCACTGCCCACTGCTGCCGGCAATCGCAAATACCTGTTGGTTGCAACTGATTACTTTACCAAGTGGATCGAGGCAGAACCACTGGCGAACATCCGAGATGCTGACATGATGAGGTTCATATGGAGAAATATAATCACTCGATTCGGGATCCCTAGAACCATCATCACTGACAATGGAACACAGTTCGAGAGTGGCCCTTTTCAGGACTTCTGGGACAAACACGGGATCAGGGACCACTTCAGCTCGGTGGCCTACCCTCAAAGCAACGGACAAGCTGAGGCTTCCAACAAGACAGTGATTGTTGGATTGAAGAAGCGGTTAGAGGGAGCCAAAGGCGCATGGACAACCGAGCTACCGCATATCCTATGGGCGTACAGAATGACTCCTAGGCGAGCCACAGGAGAAACGCCGTTCTCACTAGCATATGGTATGGAGGAAGTCATCCCACTAGAAGAAGGATTGCCTACAATGAGATCCGACCTTATCGAGTAGGGTCAGAACGATCAGGCTTTGCTCGCTGAACTCGACTTGGCCGACGAGCGCAGGGAACTTGCCCTAGTAAAACTAGCGATCTATCAGCAACAGCTCGCGAAGAACTACAGCAAAAAGGTCAATCCGAGGAAATTCGAAGTTGGGGACTATGTTCTAAGAAAGGTCCTGGGAAACACAGTGAAGCCATCAGACGGTAAACTGGGCATGAACTGGGAAGGACCTTATAAGATAATTAGAGACAACCTGCAAGGTGCCTATCATTTGAAAACGATGGAGGGCAGAGAGATACCACGAGCATGGAACGCAGCTAATCTCAAGAAATTCTATTTTTAAGAGTTTTATTGTTAGATTTTTTATTGTACTCATTATGGGAAAGGACAGTTTATTTCTCAATTCACCGATGAAAATCTCTCGGTTGATCACTCTCTAAAAAGTAATAATTATATCTTATTGCACATCCCTTTCAAATCACAGGCACAATGGTCGACATAGCAGGGGAACACCCCTCCTCAGGTCATCATCGTCATGAAGCACGACAGACCTCTTAGCATTGCCCATGGCAATATATGAAGCCCTACAGAGTATTCTTAGGCATCAAACCTACTTTGGTTAAACAAAATCCTGACCGGATGAAGACATCCAATACCAGGTGTGTCCTCGCCAATTGCCCTACTTAGGCCTAAGGGAGTGTGACGACACGACCTAAAAGGTAAAGGGAGGGCACAATGGTATTCTTATACTGGACTGGGCGGACACTCACATGACAAAATAAAAAGGATTGTGAAGCTGCAAAAATATAAAAGGATTGAATGAACACGTTTAGTCGGCAAAATTGCCCAAAACTCGAACTTCTCATTAATCTTTTATATTTACAAATAATGATAGTACATGTTTAGTCGGCGAAGCTTGCCCAAAGCATTTACAATAATTAAAAACAAAATCTCAAGAAGGTGGAAGCCTCCGAGCAAGATAATCAGCAACTTTAGCTCTCCTTCCATCATCAGGAGCAGGGGCGAGCTCCTCCACGACCTCATTTGCTTCCAATTCCAATAATCGCCGGGGAATAGCATCAATGGGTATCCATCGATCATCCCGCCTAAATGGGTTGGGCATCAGAATAGAGGAGGACATCTCGTGTCGATACCACAACGTCGAGTTCCTCAGGACCTGCAGCTCTTTGAGGGCATTCAACCACCCCCTGATGAAGGATAACTCTTCAAACTCTGATAGTCTCGTCGGAGCTTCCAGCCAGCCTTGATCGTAGCCATCAGACCACACTTGTCGAGGACCGTTCTTGAACAAATGCTGGAGACGGGTGACGTCCCTCTGGAGCCCAGCAGCAGTCATGTAAGCTCGCCGAACATCACCGCGCAGCTCCTCCATTTCCCTCTCATGCTGTTCCTTGACTTCCCTATTCCTACCCCTAGCACTCCTACCAGCACGCGGGAGGGGAGGCCGAGCAGCTCGCGATGAAGAAGAGCCTTGTAGGACTGCCGAAATGGTGCTCAGCGAATGCTCCTTAAGCTTCGAGACCTCCCGCCTCAGGTCTTCATTCTCTCGCTGCAGAAACTCCCCAACTTGGTTGATCTCGGTGGCCTCCAGTAACTTCGCTCTCAGCTCGCTAACTTCTTCTTGCACTGAAGCACCGATCTCTTCCATTTCCTGGAGCCTGTCCTTCAACTTGGCCACTAGCTCGGACTGATCCTTATATTTATGGTTCCTTGACTTAGCAAACCTGCAAAGCCTAGCAAAGGCCTGGTGAACTGCAGGGCTTGCATTAGGGCCAAGAGTCCTACCTAGTTGGGAGGTAACAGGAATATAGTCATCCACATCAACCAACTACAAGTAAAAGAAAGAGAAAAGAAAGAGATCAGCATAAACAAAAATGAAGTCTTTTCATTGATAATGAACGAGGTTACATCAGATCAAAAAAGAAAAAATTACAAAGAAGCGCTATCAGTTAGTAACCTCGGTGGCCCAGAAGTGGATGGACCCTTGTTCTTATCAGCATCAGCAGGGGCATTACCCTCTGCATGGGTGTCCACTGCCCTCTCGACCAAAGGAGCATCAGTAGAAGTCGCCTGAGAGATAGGATTGGTGCCTTTAGCAGTTGGGGCTGGGTCCTCATCTACGACTGGCTTTGGCCCTGGATCGTGCTCGTCAAAGAGGGGGGATGCCACGTCCACCCCAACAGCCACGAGAGCCTTATTCCACCCTTTCTTGAAGTTTAGACGGCTAATATAGCCTATGTGAACCTCAGCGTCCTCATACGCAGCAGCCCAGCCAGAGTTGTACGAATCTTCCTTCAGAGTGGCTGCCTGGGCTTTCTCCGCCTCCAGTTGCTCGGCCAGAACCCTGTTCTTCTCTGCAAGGTCTAGCTTGCTCGAGCATACTAAGTCATACGCCTTCCTCAGCTCGCCAAGCTCCCTGACAACATCATCTCTCTCGCGAGCAGAATTAATAAGAGCCAAGGCAGATGAAGCTCGAGCTGCATCAGCAGCCTTCAGATCGGCCTCCAGCTGAGAACCCCTAGCTACCAGAGCAGATTTTTGCTGCTCCAGCTCACCATTCCTTCTCACCAGCTCGTCACGAGAGCGATAGAGCACAGCGAAGTCGGTCACAAACTGCAAAGAACAAGGAAAGGATCAGGAAGAAGAAACCATCAAAACTGGTTAAAAGAAATTAAGAATAAAGAGAAACTTTACCAAGGAGAGCCACTGGCTAGCCTGCAGAGCCAACTGATCGGACCCCAACGCCCTCTCACAATCTACAGGAAGAACTGCTCTCTCGAGCAGCGCAGGGGCAAGCTGAGGAGAGGCGGCCACCGAGGCCCCCTCGGGCAAGGCAGACACTAGGACCAGGGCTTGACCAGTTTTGGTTCTTGATTCCACCTTCCTCCTCTCCTCCTCTTCTTCCCTCTCCCTCCTCTTTCTCTCTTCCACTTTCTTCCTCTCCTCCTCCTTTTTCCTCTCTCTCTCTCTCTCGCCTGCTCCTTCTCTCTCTTCTTCTTCTCTTGCTCCCGAGAAGAAGGTCGAGAACCAGTAGCTATGGCCCCAAAGGCAGTCTTTGGTTTCTTGGACCTCTATGCAAGGAGCATGTCATCATCATCATCGTCATCTCTGATCAAATTCTTCCTGGGAGGCATCTCTTCACCAGAACTGCTGGTAGTGCTCGACGAGTCTTGAGCCTTGGAATCCCCTTCATAAGAACTGCTACTGTCAGCACTCCCTGCACCATAATTACTCACAACGGCTGAAGGCTCACTCTCCGAGCTGCTCTCTTCTTCGTCCAACTGGATGGGCTCGGCCGAAATCTCTTCGGAAGAGTCAAAGTCTGGTACACTATCCACAGGTCGGGCTATGAAGCTGGAGCCTGTGTTCTTGTATTCAAGCAGAAAAGCAGCAGACCTAGGATGCTCGCCGTCACCTATAGGCTCCCTAATGTTCCAAGCTTTCACCAGTTCCGAGATACGAACCTCGCTGAGAGCAGGCTCCAAATTCTTTGTCCTCGCTGTGAAAGAAAAAGCAAAGAGAGGTTAGAAAAATCACAAGTCAGCGAAGGTTGAAATAATAATATGACATCTACCTATATATTCTTCCCCATAAAAGGGAACAATGAACCTCTCAGACCTCGACCCTTCAAATTGGGGGGAGAGTTGCCAATTCCTAACAAGAAAACCTTCTTGCCAGTAGTCCTTATGGGAATCAGGTAAATTTACTACCAATACCCTATCAGGGCTCCTAGCCTTAAGGTACAGGACACCTGAACTCGTTCGAGAAAAGGAGTAACAAAATAAGACCTCGACAAGCCCTAACCTTGGGTCGTACAACTGATTTATCCTATGCACGCCGTTCACTATTTTCCATACGTTGGGCGAACATTGTGCAGGAACAATACTAAAGTAGCTAAAAAAATGCAGGAACGGATCATTAGGGGGAAAGGTAAGTCCCCCCTGGGAGAGCAACAAAATGTGAATCCAATGCGCATCCTCTATATCCCTAACGTTGCTAGGAGGCGAGGAGCAACACTCAATCTCTACCCACTCAGGAATGTTGTAGAATTTCCTAAACTCAGTGACTGACCTATTTCCAATCTTCGCCATTGGAAAAATACAAGAAAAACTATAAACCAAAGAGAAAATGAAAAAAGCACGAGAGACTTACAAGACAAAAGATCAGGTCAAATGGCGAAGAAGCAACGAAAGTAGAGATCGAAAACAGAAGGTACAAAGTGTAAGAGTTCTCAGAAGATAGAAGATTGCTGGAAAAGCTGAAGCGACGAAGAGAAATGTGCCTTATTCCAACAAGCCTTCAACTCTAATCATAGCGCAAAAATAGAGAAGCGGGTGCCGCCAAAGCAACGTCACAGTTTTCAAAGAAATCAACCATAATAGCTGATCATTTAAATTCAATGGACCCATAGAAATGGCCCAACAAATTTAGGGGTAATTATGGGTACCCTGAATTTAGCATTATAGGCCTGGACGAGTTGCCTCGCTGATACGGCGGAAATATTACGTATTTCACCCGTTAACCTACGCGTTATTAGCCCCCTCGGGTATCTTATTCCCTATATTTATGCTCGTTAACCAGACAACCCTCGGATTTCTATGTTAACATGTTTTGCAGGGGTTAATTGAGCTTTTGTAGGTGTTTGGATACTTAGTGTGAACTTCGGATGCGTTTCGCTTGATTTCCGTACACAACCGCACGCGCAAGGGCATTTTAGTCTTTTGACAGCTTGGGCACCTGGCCCGACATCTACACGGAAGTTGTAGCTCTCTTCGCTAGCTTCGCGTGGCCGCAAACGGTGCACAATTCCGATGCATAACGACAAAGTTACGGCGATTGGAGCGAAGTTGGATGGTATGCCAAAACAGGGAGAATTGCAGGCTGCCCCTGCTTGATCGATCGATCAACCCTGGGGGTCGATCGATCGAGCCTTATTAATTTTTCCACGAATTACACTGTCGATCGATCGACACCAGAGGTCGATCGATCGATCCTCTGTTTTCCCCTGCAGATATTTTCTTTTATTCCTTTCTTCTTTTCTTTTATTACAACTTACTATATAAGTTGGTTTTTGTTGTAGGATATATATACACTTAGAGATATTCTGAATTAGATAGTTTAGTTAGGGTTTGGTGTGGAGATTTCTTTTCTTCTTCTTCTTGGATTGACAACCCATGGGTTTGTAAGATTGAACTATTCACTTCCTCTCCATTAATCTAGTTTGTTCTTCTTCTCCTCTTGCCTTGTAATTTAGTTTCAATGCTTTCTAACTAGTTTACATGTTTTAATTCTTGCTTTCTTAATCTAATTAGCATAATTTAGTTTAACTCACCATGCACCCTTAGATAAATAGGGTCGGGATTTCATTTCCGCCATTTTCGGGCCCCGAGCTCAGAAAACTAGGTTTAGTGCAAAAATCGCGTTTAATTGAAACCGCGCGTATCAAAGTTGGATTGCTAAGCGTTTATCTTTCTTTGTCACGCAACGTTAGAGTTTATAGCGATAATCCGAATTTAATCCGCGTGTGATCATTTTTCAGTTAAATGTTTTATCTCGCAACTTTGGGTTAAATTCCTTCTTGCGTGATCTTAATGCTTAATTGTAAATGCTCGATTAGATTGCTTTCGAGCCTTAACTCTAGTTAGCAGTTGTCTCGATCCGTTTGGTAGAATGCGATCCCGATCCTTGCTTTCCTTTAATCTAGCATTAACTTATTCTTTTCTTTTGTCACCATAACCACCTATCACCTTTTACACTTTTATTCTTGAAGTAATTAAACAATTAACATCTAAAATTCAATAACTCCCTGTGGATTCTCGATACCCGACTTACCGCTCTACTTGCTTGTCAAGTGTAGCTGTAGCTTAGGTTCTTTTGTATGTCGAGCGGGAACCGAAATCAACGATAGTGTCCCTACACGAACACTCGGTTTCCCTCGCATCAAATTGGCACCGTTGCCGGGGAGCTTGTTTTAGATAGTAATTGTTTTATGATTTCGTAGTATTTTTCCTTTTCTATTTGTATTCTTTCTTTTAACCTTTCTTGCAGGATTTGCATACTTTGAGCGCTAAGAAACTTTCATTTGCGGTTGCTCACTTTCTTTCTTGGATTCTCCATCTTTTAACAACTAGGTAACCATGTCTTTCTTTTATAGTTATTACGGTTATTCTAATGATTCATACTTTGGGGATAGTTTTCAAGTTTTCCATTTTCAAAATTTTCTTGAAAATGAAAGACTTGAAAACATTTATCGAAATGAAAATCGTCATTGGGAGCTTGAGTTGGATTCATTATTCGAATCCAATGACGATCTTCATCTCATTACTTTCGAAGACGAGTTTCAACCAAATGAGGAGTCCGAGGCTTTTGAGCCGAGGAAGCCTACTTTGGAAGAGATTTTTCTTCTTTACTCCCAAGGTTTGGAAGGCTTAAATGATGCTGGAATGAGACTTGGTTCACTTTGCGATGAGATGAATTCTTATGCACAAAACAACGAGGAGGTGGAAACTTGTGTTTCACCTCAATTTTTCAAAGAATTTCTCATCGAGTGTGAATCTCTCTCCCTCGAAATTCAATCTCCTTCCGACGATGAGTCGATTGAGATTGAATTTGTTTCATCACCATATTCGTTTTTCGTGATCGAACCATTAGAATTACCGGTTGATTCCTGTGAGTCGGTAGAAACTTTTAAAACTTCTACACTTTTTGCCGATGAGGACTCTTTACCGGACTTGTTTTCGATGGATGTTATCCCGATGTGTGCACCATCTCCCATTCCCTTTGAAAAACCTTTGGGAGATGAATCGATTTTTCTTGGACCTCAAGTATACTTTCCCCCCTTGTTATCCAAATCCCCCATCGTCCGCCTAGAATTTCAAATTGGCGATGGTTCATTTCTTTCACCGCCCACATGCCTTCCGTTGTTCAAACGGAATTCCTATTTTCCGGGAGGCATGCATGCTCGGGAGGGTCCACCTTTGATCCTCCAAAGTCAAATCGTGTTTTGGATGGACCCTCAAAAATTTTGACTTTTGGTATATAGTTAATTGCACATCTTAAGTGTAGGTTGTATATACTAACTTCTTTATTTTTGTTTTTCTTGATTTTAGCCTAGTGTAATTAGCTAATCTCTTTTTATTTCTTTTTGTATGCATGGTTCTAACTCTTTTGTAGGTTCAACGAACTTGAATTTGCGGAGATATGCGCCCCGGCACACTTTTGTTAAGAAAACAATCAAAAATCACAAAAACATTTTTGTTTTCCTTTGTTTTTCACACACGCATCCTCACGCATTTGCATTTGTTTTTATTTTTCTTTTATTTTATTTTGCATTTGTTGTCGTGAATATGCGTGTGCGTTGCTCGTGTACATATTTTTATTTTATTTATTTATTTTTATTTTCTTTAGCCTAGGCCTTTTTGGTGTGTATATTTAGGCCTATGTGTATTTTATTTTATTTTTATTTTTATTTTTATTTTTCTATTTTTATTTCATATTTTTATGTGTATATATATATATATATATATACTATATTTATAATTATTTTGATTTTATACCCCATAATTGTCCCAAAATTGCATTTCCCCCCCCCCCCCCCCCCACTTTAAAAATTGGATGCAGTAGGCTTGCACCTGCTTGATCGATCGATCGAGCCTGGGGGTCGATCGATCGATCGACCAGGTTTAAGCCGAGTTCTGCCTTAATTTTCCCCCACTTCTCTTATTTCTCTCCTTCCTCTCTTAAATCGTTTGTGCCCTAATTCTTTCCCCTCACCAAATTCCTCCATTTTCTTCCAATTTCTGCATATCCAAGGTATATCTCTACTTGTTTTACATGAATTTGTAGTTTTTGGTAGAAATGTGTCACGAATTGTATGTTTGAAACCCTAGGTTGGCACATTGGTTGAATGTTGGTGATTCCCCTGATTTCGTTTTGTTCCAACTGAAATTTTGCATTATTCTTGTTATAAATCCACTCATGAACATGTTTAGATTGCTACATTGTTGGTTGTTCATGAGTGGGGTGGTTTTGTTGGTTCAAACTCGGTATTTTTGACCTTGACGCACATTGCGCACGCCAAGTGTTCGTCAAAATGCCTAAAATAGATTTCAATTATTATTTTGACGCACACTTGGGTGATTTTCATGCCTAGTCGCATTTCGACATTTTTCATCGCATTGTTGCTTGTTTTCACCTCGGTTTTGCGTACTTGCACCACCATTTCAATTTTCACACTACTAACCATAAATTGTGCTTACACTTGCTTGTATTGTGTAATTTGTGTTTTGTAGGTTGAAATGGCGCCGAAAAAGTATGCTTCTACTAGGTGTGTGCCCGCCGGGGGCGTCGATGGGTTCTGCTCAGAACAGGAGCGTGATTGGTTCCGTGCACATTTCTACACTTCCGAGCGACCGCTTGGTAATCATTTTGCATGGGTTCTTAAGGACATACTGAGAGAGGCGCAGGTACTGTTGCGCCGTCAGGGGTGGGAGCCCTTTCTTTCTACTAACGGTCGTATCAACGAGGAATTGGTCCGTATATTCTACGCGACATTAGTAGAGGTGAAGAGCAGTGATGGGCCGACTACATATGAGGCCATGGTTCGTGGGGTGAGGATTCCCTTTACAATTTCAGACTTGGCAGCTTTTATGGATGTTCCTCTCCCTGCGGACCCAGTCAGCTTTCTCGATGGGTCTATCTACGGCCGTGGGACATTGATAGAGGCCCTTGCACCGGGCGAGCCATGGAAGAGGGGTGCTTTCTGCTCGGCTACGATGGAGGATTTGCCTAGACTACTCCACTACATCAATGTCCATTCCTTTATGGTGACGAACAACAGGTCTGAGGTTCGTCACAAGCATGCCGCACTGATCTACACTATGCCGAATGAATTGGGCAGTATCAGTTTGCCCGCTATTTTTCTTGACATGATGTGCGCTACGGCGAAGGAGGTCGCTTGGAGATATTCCCTTCCTTTTCCTGCCCTTATCACGAAGATTTGCATTTCTCACGGTTGCCAGGAGTTAGACGCAGACCGTAAGCATGTGCCACTCGGGCTTCTCTCAAAAGACAACATCGCAAAAATGCTGAAGCGCGAGTGGGGGCAACCGGATGAGAAGAGACCGAGGGCAGAGACACCTGACTTGCCTGATGACGACGAGGAGGATGAGATTAGAGAGATGGAGACGGGTGAGGGTTCTCACGCGCCACACACAGAGGATGATGCCCGCTTTGCGGCATACCAGGCCGTGTAGGACCAGCGCTGGGAGGAGACCCAGCTCAGGTGGGCGACTTGGGAGTCCCGCCTGGATCAGCAGCAGGCTCAGCAGGAGCAGTTTCAGGCCGAACAGCGACAGGAGTGGGCTTTGCAGAGGCAGGCTAGGGCATAGAGCAGACAGGATTACCGGATGATGCAGCGGATGATGAGAGATCTTTATCTGCAGCGCAGTGATTTCGACGCACCAGTGCCTCCTTATTTTCAGGACCCCTCCGATCCTAGTGGTTCTGGCCACTAGGCTGTTGTTGTGCTGGGTTTCATTTTTGTATTTTTGGGATCGGATAGTATATTGTACTTTTTATTTTTATTTTTATTTGTATTTGTATTTCTTTTATTTCAGAAGTTGTAATGTATTAAGTAATTTTGTATTGAACTTATGAAATGAGAAATGAAAATGTAGTTTGTGGTTGTTTATTAGATTTTGATGTGTGTGACCTTCCATTTTATAAAATCAAAAAGTTCACCATCAATTTATCTAGTATTTGCACTTCAGCCCCTCTATATTATAAAGACTTGTGACATAGATTCTCTTAACTTAATACATCGGTACATATTCTTCATATGCTTTGTACTAACTTGTTTTGCAGCTTCATTTGGACTTGTACTTATGGAGATCGCTCCACGTGTGGGTAATATCATTCTTTTCCTAACTTTGTGTTGTGTTATTTAATGGACGCATTGGGGACAATGCAACATTTAAGTTAGGGGGTGTAGGATATTTTATCCATTTTGCTGTTTAGTCCTTGGATTTGATTACAATTTAGTTACAAAGCATGCTTTTGTTAAAAATTTGAAAAATTTCAAAAATATTTTCTTTCTTTTTTCTCCTTTGTTGGGCATTTTGCCTTGTTTCCGATGATAAATTTCAATAATTGCCCGATCAAATAGACAATTCAACTATGCATGTTCTCGATTTTAGAAGTTATTAGATTTTAGTCCCTAAATCATTGATATTATGAATAACTTCATGAATTAAACTTTATCCCGTGAACATATGCACCATTCTTGTTATATTGAATTGGCTTAAGATTTTTATAACTCGGTATGCTTTTGCTGCATTGTATATACTTACACCGAGTGAGATTAGAGACTTATCTTCATTTGTGAGTGTATACACTATTCTTTCCTCTTTGAAAACGTTAAATTCGTCGGTAATCTCTTTATTCTTTCATTGACCGTTCATTAATTGAGTTCATCATTGAAATGTGTTACTTGAGTATGATTTTCATATGTTGTTTTGACTCGAGAATTGCGTAAACTTTGTGAAATGATCATAGGCCCTCTTTGGTATATCACCCATATGACCTTGACCTCACCTTTTATATGTTCCCTAGTCAACCCACTTGAGCCTAAATACTAGCCTTTCTTTTCACTACCCAAAATCCCATAACCAACTCCAAATTGGAGTTTTATACCATATATATTACCTTACATACCCTTGTTTGGATTGTTGTTTGGAATTGAATGTTATTATTGTTGTGTGGTTGCAATTTGAGTATGAAAAGAGTAAGAAGTGTCAGAAAAGAATGTAGTGAAAAAGAAGAAAAAGAGAAAGCAAAAAGCAAAGAAAAAGTGAGAAAAAGAAAGAAAATAAAAAGAAAGTTGTATATGTTGTGTATAGTTCAATAAGATTTGATTACTCTCTCGATTGTTATATCTATGCTCGTTTGGACATATTTGTCCAACTTTTGATATTGCCCACTTTTTACATTATTCCGAGTTTCATCCGCAAACACTTTGAATCCGTATATACCTCCCTTTCATTTCGTACCTTAACCCAAACCTACATTGCAACCCTATTAAAAGTCCTATGTGATCTTAGGTTGGTGTAATTCAAATGTTTAAATAGTTTTGATAATCTGTGAAAATGCATTTCGCCTCTTTTATATGTGCGGTATCCTTTAATTGAGATTGCAAGTTTTTCATTTCCTATATAGCGTTCTTCTTTTGTGACATGTGTGCGGCCTAGTTTTCATTTACATTTACTCTTTAGCCCGCATGTCCCGTGTATTACCTCCCTTTTCATAGTGAATTCATTTGTTGAGCGTAATGCCCGTGAGGATTGAATGTATGCATGCTTTGATGATTAGTATCCGAATTATTTATGTTTTTTGCCAAATCATACCTTGCATATGCTCACTCCCCTTCCACATGCTAGAGTTTCAATTCATTGAGGTGCATTCGATAATGTTAATAACTACGGACTTCTCATGCGAATTCGTTTGCTACGCTAATAACATGTTGAAATCTTGTTCGCACTGATGAGTTTGTCTTACTTGATTGGGCATATTTTGAGGAAACCATATGATGTTTGTGGGTTTCATCCCTGAAAACCCTCACGAGACGACACTCGTCCACTAGGGTAACCTAGGGGTTTAACGGCTTATTGCATATGCTAAATGCAATCGAATCGCCCGCGAAAGTGGCCTTATCTTTTTATTGCTTTTATACCATACTTTTGTACTCTCTCCTATGTTGGTTTACTAGTTCTTCTTGTTGCATCTTATTTCATTGCTAGGGACTAGCAATGTGTAAGTTAGGGGGTGTGATACGGCGGAAATATTGCGTATTTCACCCATTAACCTATGCGTTATTAGCCCCCTCGGGTATCTTATTCCCTATATTTATGCTCGTTAACCAGACAACCCTCGGATTTCTATGTTAACATGTTTTGCAGGGGTTAATTGAGCATTTGTAGGTGTTTGGATGCTTAGTGTGAACTTCGGATGCGTTTCGCTTGATTTCCGTAAACAACCGCACGCGCAAGGGCATTTTAGTCTTTTGACAGCTTGGGCACCTGGCCCGACATCTACACGGAAGTTGTAGCTCTCTTCGCTAGCTTCGCGTGGCCGTGAACGGTGCGCGATTCCGATGCATAACGACAAAGTTACGGCGATTGGAGCGAAGTTGGATGGTATGCCAAAACAGGGAGAATTGCAGGCTGCCCCTGCTTGATCGATCGATCAACCCTGGGGGTCGATCGATCGAGCCTTATTAATTTTTCCACGAATTACACTGTCGATCGATCGACACCAGAGGTCGATCGATCGATCCTCTGTTTTCCCCTGCAGATATTTTCTTTTATTCCTTTCTTCTTTTCTTTTATTACAACTTACTATATAAGTTGGTTTTTGTTGTAGGATATATATACACTTAGAGATATTCTGAATTAGATAGTTTAGTTAGGGTTTGGTGTGGAGATTTCTTTTCTTCTTCTTCTTGGATTGACAACCCATGGGTTTGTAAGATTGAACTATTCACTTCCTCTCCATTAATCTAGTTTGTTCTTCTTCTCCTCTTGCCTTGTAATTTAGTTTCAATGCTTTCTAACTAGTTTACATGTTTTAATTCTTGCTTTCTTAATCTAATTAGCATAATTTAGTTTAACTCACCATGCACCCTTAGATAAATAGGGTCGGGATTTCATTTCCGCCATTTTCGGGCCCCGAGCTCAGAAAACTAGGTTTAGTGCAAAAATCGCGTTTAATTGAAACCGCGCGTATCAAAGTTGGATTGCTAAGCGTTTATCTTTCTTTGTCACGCAACGTTAGAGTTTATAGCGATAATCCGAATTTAATCCGCGTGTGATCATTTTTCAGTTAAATGTTTTATCTCGCAACTTTGGGTTAAATTCCTTCTTGCGTGATCTTAATGCTTAATTGTAAATGCTCGATTAGATTGCTTTCGAGCCTTAACTCTAGTTAGCAGTTGTCTCGATCCGTTTGGTAGAATGCGATCCCGATCCTTGCTTTCCTTTAATCTAGCATTAACTTATTCTTTTATTTTGTCACCATAACCACCTATCACCTTTTACACTTTTATTCTTGAAGTAATTAAACAATTAACATCTAAAATTCAATAACTCCCTGTGGATTCTCGATACCCGACTTACCGCTCTACTTGCTTGTCAAGTGTAGCTTTAGCTTAGGTTCTTTTTTATGTCGAGCGGGAACCGAAATCAACGATAGTGTCCTTACACGAACACTCGGTTTCCCTCGCATCACTCGCCTTAGGGGCCCAAAGCCCATGCCCATCACCTTTTGTATTAATCCGATTACTCCACGATCCCATGAAGAGAAGTTGTGGGGAAGCGCGATCCCATGTAAGAAAGTTACAGGGGAGATGGCTAATAAGGAGGAACCCATCACCCCCACTAACCAACATATACATGTATAAATTAAACCCCAAGTCCGGGGCAAAGGACAAGTTATATTCTCTGTACTTATTCTTCAGAATATAGAGAAATAACACTGACTGCACCATCGTGGACGTAGGCACATCTTTGTTGAACCACGTATATCTGTTGTTGTGTGATTGGCATTTTATTTATCTTTTCTTGGTTATTACCTCTTTCATATTTATTTGTGTTGCATAATAATTATCACCACATTGCACATGAGCTTTTTTTATGTAGTACATTCTTACGACATGTATGGTGAAGTAAAGTCTTTTACTTCTTGGTCGAAATTCATGTGTCAATACACTACCAAAATTTTCTTTTTCAAATAAATTTATTGGAATCCCATTCACACTATTTGAACCATAAATTCCATAACTATTTATTTTCAATACTAATTATATAACTTGAAAATTAAAAAAAATATTGATATATAAAAATAAGATATCAATATATAAATTCCATTAACTCTTTATTTGCAATACTAATAATAACTTCATGTGAAAAGGAAAAAAAAGTATTTCCACTTGCACCTACATCCAATGCATTTTGCCTGCACACTTAGTGTCACATATACAACTTAAAATTCATACGTGTATCTTGGCCACGTAATGACACTTTAAACTAAATATACTACGAATAGAGCCCAACATCATAAACTTCAACAAAATCCACAATATAAATAATAAAGTAGTGGAATAACATGGTTTAATTTTAACGTTAATAGAAAAATATATACCAAAAAGGGGTATCAGTAACTCATTTAGCTTTATTGGACTCTTTATATCCATATCCTTTCCTCTTGAATCTCATAACCTTATAACCCTTCTATATTATACAAAAAAAAATAGAAAATATATTTTGTCTCGTTTTACCCTCTCTATATCTAATATATAGATGGCTAAAAAATGGTTTAATTGACCCTCTTTGTACCATGTTTTGTACAATAAAGATGTACGAATGATGATTGACGTAAAGAGTTATTGATAGACATTGAAATGTAGAAAATGAGTAACATCGTTACGTAATAATGATGCTTCGAATTGTATTTTATAGGCTAAAACACGATTTAGTTGTATCCATATCTTAAAGTTCCACTCTCATTCTTAATGAGAAATTAGTAATAATAGAATACGAATTATGAACTACTAACTAAAAATATGAATAAGAAATCTGTAAATCAAAAATATGGATGGTAACGAAAAAAATAATGTATTAGGATCTAATTCAACAAAACAATAGCCCACAAATATAAAAAAGACTAAAACTACAGAACTAAATAACAATAGATTAAACATAGTTCTGAGTGCATCCTGCAACCAAAATGCCCTTTAAATAACATATTGTCAAATAAACAAAACACATTATGTGTTACATAATCTCAACAACTTTGCAAACTGCAGCCCAAATAACCTTTTAAATGATAACATAGTCTAAAATGCAAAAACAAAAACTCAAATGCATTGCACCTATTTGGAATAACATACCAATATATATAATACTTCCAAGTGAAATGAGAGATACATAAATGAATAAAACTAAATGGATGAACTTTTTTTAAAAGGTGTAGGAAGCGATTATAGTATGACTTCAGGACATACAGTAACGGTCACACTACAACATGTAAAAGTTAAATTTTAAAGACGTATCATTTTCAAACTACAAAAAAGTACTATCTCCATCCATATTTGAAAATGATGACTTAAAAGGATTCACTTGAGTAATATCCAAGATCAAACCTTATTGTGAAATTTGGGTCGTTAATTATGTCACAAAAGGAAATGACTTTTAATTTTGGACAACACAAAAAGAAAATCAGGGATTTTAATTTGGGACAGATGAAGTGTAAATCATGAAAACATATGGTATTTCTATCTTTAGCAACACAAATTGTAGTTGTCATATGGACAAAAGACGCTGTATACAATAATCAAAAAAGAAAACAAAGGGAAAAGCCCGAAGTTCAAATTTGTGAATCTCCAATGGCGTTAGCAATATTTTATGCTAGAAAATATGTGAACATGGATAAAATCAAATCCATCTTCTCTAAAAAATACACCTTCGGCCCCGCTCAAACGGAAACGCTTTAAAAATTATCAACATAACTAAGCATCATTTGTTTTACCTACGGGCTATAGTAAAAGTACCTTGTTAGTGAATCCCTATAATGCTCACAAAAGCCTTATTTGTTAATAGCCAATAATCCAATAAAGTAGCTAATATCCAGTCAGAAACACATGAAGTCAATCAACAAATCATGGGAACCTATAAAGGAAAAGAAAAAGACTTATACATTTGAAAATATTATAATTTACCATTAACAAAAAGCGCCAACAATATTATATAGATGTAAAACATTATCAATTTGGAACTAATGAATATGGACGTAATCAAAGACAGAGTTAGCATTAGAGCATTAGGGGACACTAAAAATTAAAAAAATGTGAAAATAGAACATAGAAAACCTATATTCCAATACATGGGGCTAAGTGTTAGTTGAGAGAGTAAGGATGGATGTGATGAGTTCCATTGTTTATCATCTTCATTTATCAACTCATGTGAAGAATGATTTCTGCAGACAAATTACATCAATATCATCATTGAAAATTCATGAGAAAAATAACGAGGCACATTTTCCATTGGTAATAATAGTTATATCAAGAGGCCTTATACTCAAAGAATCTATACAAATGTAATTATAAACATCTACCTGTATCAAATACTAAATAACTTATACTATGTTTGATTTCCATCTATGAACCATTTTGTGATGTTTATGATTTTTGGGATTTCAATGTATGATTTTTTATAGTCTCCTTTAGTCATATATGGTACAAAAATCTTTGTTTTTATATAGAGGATGCAAATTCGGCTGAAGAGAAAAAAAATCGAGATTTAGAACTATGGGTTAAACATGAACTGTAGAAGGACACAAAATCAAAGTATTCATGTTCGAATTCCATAATTAAAACTCAAATAAAATAAAATTAACATATCATTAACACTTTGGGAAAAAAATTAGGATTATATTATCTTTTTTCTAGTTGTGTCATATGTATGTGGTTTTGTTGTAAACAACTACAATAATTCCTCACATTTTACATTCTAGGATCTAACATCATAATACATTTTCGAGCTGATGTTTAGTTGAATATACCTCAAGTTAGCGACAACCAAAAGTTATATTAAACCCAATCACCAAAATAGAGAAACAATTTGAAACATTTTTTTTAATTCCTAGTGTTGCAAAACCTCATATGATTTCTGTTGTCATTGTAAACGCAGATACAACAATGTTAAAATTAATTAACCAGATCTTTGGTGCTCTGTAGTGTATATAATAAAAAAAACCATATATTCTTTTATCAAAATTACAATTTATTGATGCATTCTTAAGAAATTGCAACCAAAAGGTTGTTCCAGTAGAAGATTTGAATGTTTCCACAATATTTCAACATTAGGAAAAACTGTAATAAATGTGGAATCCCACATCCACAGACTCAATTCCAACTTGAATTAAGTGCGTTGAAAGTAATTAGCACTCTAATTCCATAGAGGCAAAAAAATAGCTAGATTGTTCTAGAACAGGAATAAGAGTACTTAATTACATGATGAAATCCAACATTATAACAAATGCCTAATAGAATTCATGTGACACCCCGCCTAATTAACCCCGGGTAATCAGTCCTAAATTAAATTAGAACAGGTTTCTCATTTGGTTCATTCTTAGCCTCACTATCTCCTTTTTAATTACTAACCACCTAAGTGAGAAAATTAAACTGGTGCCAATTTTATCTTTCATTAAATTAAATGAAATACTCAAGAGGAAATAAAATAATATGATAATCACAAATAACTAAATTCAACCATTCACAATTAATTAACTGACCGAATAAACCATCGGTTCAAAATCCAACAGAAGTAAAGACACGCAAATAAATCTCAATAGGTTTGACATAAGTACTAAATAAAACGGTGAGAAACATGCTCGAATAACTGATAGGAATTTTTTACACTAGAAATGAAAGCAATGAGGTGCCTATCAAACTCCCGTAACATCCACATATGCTGCAGCAACGGATCCCTGGAATGAGTCAAGCCTGACGTCCCTGTGGCTAGACACCTAAAAGGTTTTTATAGCAAGGGTTAGTACCCAAAACATTTGGAAAATATTTAGCAAATGATTAACTTTCAGTAATAAATAAATATGCATGCTCTCCATATTTTAGTTAGTGTCGCACTCCCTTGAGGACATCCTCACCCCTCTTCTAATGTGCACTACTACCGCCTTAATTAATTTATCTAGTTATTTATCTCATGACTAGAAAATTTAAATAACCCCTTTCCAACTACCCTGCTCTAACTGAGTATGCCGTAATTATGATATCTAAGTTATTTTCAACATTAACTTAATTAATCATTTCCCTTTTTGAGTTCATATAACTTCACACCCATTATATGTAATACAATTCACGGCTGTATTAATTTTATCCGTATATAATTATTTACCTCATTATATACGTATAGTCATATTACAACATTCACAAACATGCTGAAATAATAATTAATATTAAGCATCCTCCCGAGTAATAACTCACCGGATATATACTCTCTAAAGTGCTATCCCACTAGGTATATTCACATAACCTAGTTACCCCAAGTCAGAATCGCCCACTGACTCGGTTAAAGCATACATGTTGTAGGCGGTCATATTCCTTCCCTGAAAGTGAGATACCCCTCATCCATATAACGGACGCTATGACCTGGGAATATACTCACCCTACTCCTCAAGCTAGGGGATTCATCCAATACGCGCAACCTCCCCCTATAGCACTAGAGTATATGTAATAATAATATCTAGCCACTGATATTAATGCACACACCACATATATATATATATACTATCACACACCGTATATATATATATATATATATATATATATATATATATATATATATATATATATATAATTAAAATAAATTATCTCTGCTATACTGTGTAATAAGTCCATAACACAAGCCCGTTCAGATAATTATGAGTTTATGGCCCAACTCTAATTATTAATTAATTCTCACATTAATTAATCAAATTACTTTTGGTGTCGCCCGTTCTGAAAGTCGCTCGAAGTCATTCGAGCGAGATTGCAACTCGCGCGAAGTAGTTCGAGCGACATGTGGCAGTCGTTCAAATGACATGCCATCTGGTTCGAGCGACAGAGTGTAATTTTAGGAATTTTTTAGAATCCAGTTTTGAGTTTATTGATTTATGGGAGTGAGATAAATTACCAAATAATAAACTTAAGTAAGGTAGAATTTCGGGAAAAGTATGAGCGAATCAGTACTTAAATTTTTCGGCATGGAGAGAATGTACCTTAAAGATTATGAGAGGGATAATAATCTCAATAATTGTACTACGAAATGTTGAAATCAAAATACGTAAGAGGAATATATATGTAGGTAAGAGGAATACCTATAAATTATAATAGGATGTGTATATGCCTATTATGTGATATTATTATTAAAGGCACTAATGGGTGATAAACCGGGGGTGTAAGAATCTTATTATTAAGTGTACTAATGGGGGATAACCCGGGGGTACAAGAATGAAATATAAGTGTACTAATGGGTGATAACCTGGGGGTACAAAATTATTTAAATAAGTGTACTAATGGGTGATAACCCTGGGGTACAACATTATTGTTAGGTGCGCTAATGGGTCATAGCCCGGGGGTGCAGTATTATAATATATGTATATAGGGCAAATGTGACTATATGTATATATGCACGTAAGTTGTGACTCAACCTACTGTGTATAGCTTGTAGAGATGGGCATGTAAATTTATAAAGAAAATATTGAGAGTATAATCGATTCATTATGAAAACGGGAAATATTCTAATTAGCTATTCGACATAGGCTAATTTGATAACGTATTGTATGGGCGATACAGGTTTACAAATAGTGAGAATAAATACTATTAGGATGAATTAAGATTATTTATATTGGGTGGTTTAGCTAAGGAGAAAATTAAATACACGCTAGGCGTGCACAATAGAAGAGATGTGAGAATCTCATGTGAGAGTTCGAACTAACATGTACGTGATGCCTGCTTTACTGTAATTTTTAAATACTTGCTTAAACAAATATTTTTACACATCGGGCTCTGACCCGTTTTTTGCATCCTTTCTCTCTCTTGCTATATATATGTATTATATCAGGTGCTCAGCCACAGGGACACCAGGCTTAGAGATTGGATTTCTTGGCGTGCTGCAACTGTTGTGGAAGCTGTAGGTCATCGTATTAGATGCCTCCATTATTCCATTTCCATTCTTTATAGACTCTCTATTTAGGGCATGTGTCACCCATTCCTTAGATGGTTTTTTAGAAATTATGTTCAGTTTGCTTTCCGTCATTCTCATGTGGATTTGTGGTTACTATGGTTTTGTTCTTGGAGTTTTGAACTGGAAGGTTTTATCCAGTCTCAATTTATTTCAGCATGTGATTCTGATTTCGTATTCATATTAATTAACCATGCGTGGATGGTTTATATTAAATTTCTTTTTTTGGTAACTAAATGATTTTAAAAAAAAGGAAAAAAATGTTTTGAGACCTAGCTTAATTATATTAGGTGATTAAATGGTGATTAAATGAGTTATTATGTTTTTTGACACTGATGCTAAGAATGAACCAACCGAACATTCTATTTTAAATTTTATAAAGGACTGATCACCCGATATTTATTTGGGCGGGGAGTCACAAAAAACTTTCCAATTGAGTCAATTTGACTATTTGATTCATATGATAGAAGTTTGTTGTGCCTTCAAGCCAATGATGTTTGAGTTAAAGATGTTGCAGCCAAGCCTAAAGTGATGATATCAACATTGTTGGTTTTAGTGCCATGTTCAACGCCATCAACCTTTTCATCAAAATTGTTGGTTTTATTCGGTGTCATTTTATTTTCACAACTTTGATTAAAATGGTTTTCTATTTTCTAAAGAAAAATACAATTTTCTAAAATGTCGTTCGAACGAATTGTCAAACAAGATCTTTTTATTTTTCTCTATTTTCGCGTTCGATAATCTCATTTGAACGACGTCGTTTGAACGACCTGTTCACATGGGATATCAAACGCGATTTATGCGTTTCATCTCTTAAATATTGTTTGATGAAGTCATTTGAACGACTTTCAATTGTCGTTCAAATGACCGAATGTTTTTGATAGTTTTTTTGTTAGTTTTTAAACAACTTCCCATTTCCCTTTTAACCACACTTTTAACTAGCGCGAGAATGAATTTTTTTTACAGACTTTTGAGAGCCTTTGGCCATACTTTTGAGAGATAAATCTTTTATCCAAAAGTCCCATTTGTGTTATTGATTTCAACGGATTAATTTCCAACAAAACACAAAGTTTACACCCATAGATTTTTATTATCCAAGTTTTTTCATATATTATATTTTGAGATCATTCTTTTGGCATCGGGTTTCATTCTCTACCCCCAAAGGAGATAGTTTCCTACGTAGGATTCTATTGTGTTGATTCATGGAGTACGTATGGATGTGTGTTGCGTGTGTTGACGGTTGATTTTCCCCATCGGTGTACTCCAAGATGAAGGTGGATTCCGGAGTTGTCAACTAGGTCAAGGTGGAGTAACGAAGAAGCGTCAACGCTTGATAGGGAGTCAATTTGTTGAAGTAAGTCTTTTTGTCGTGTCTTGTAAAATCATAATTAGTGGACTTGTTCCTGGGTCGTCTGAGGTTTTTCTCGTTGTGGGTTTTCTGTGACACCCTGCCTAATAAAATATCGGGCGATCACTCCTATATTAAATTAAAACATGAGTCGCATATGGATCATTCTCAGTATCACTGTCGAAAACTAATTTAATTACTAATAACCTATTAGGATGGCGTCAAAAATTTTACTTAACTAATCTTTCAAACAACTAAACAATATAAAATCCACACAGTTTATATAAATGAAAGTGGAAAGAGATAAAATAACCGAACCCTCGGTTCAGAAATAATACAACCAAATCGAATGCCGCATTAAAAGGCGGTAAAAAAATAAATAAAAACAATTGGGCTTTCGGCCCGAGAGTAACTACAATGCTTCCTATCTAGATCGCAATAATTTAAGAGTCTAAATAAAACATGAATGCATCCACAGCTTCTACAGCAGACGTCTGACTCGAAAGAATCATCATTCAGGCATCCCTGTGTCTGGACACCTATATATATACAATATATAGCAAGAGAGGGAAAATATAGAAACGGGTCAGAGCTCGAGTTGTAAAAATATTTAGAAAGTTCATAAATGCTTTATTTTTTAAAAATATGTTTTATCTCATATTTAAATTGGTATCGCACTCCCATGAGATACCCCTCACCTCTCTTCTAATATTGCACACCTAGCGCATCCCTCTAAACATCCTACTCAAACCACACTGCTTAACAAATCCATCACCCCCAAGCTATAGAAATCCTAAACAACCCAAGTACTAAGGTCTCAACTTCTCCGTAATCTCAACTCTATGCCATATTCGTGCGTGGGGTGTCTCGCAAAGCGAAATTCAAACAAGGAACCCCCCTGATACACTACTACTTGCCAAGGTCGATCATCGAGATCCATTAGACCCTCAGTACATGAAAGATATATATATATATACACACACCATATAAGAAATCCCAATATTAGAGCACCAAGGGTTAAACATCTCCCTAGTCTCAACACTAAGCCATGTTCGTGCGTCGGGTGTCTCACAAAGAGAAATCCAAACAAGGAACCCCCCGATACACTACTACTTGGCAAGGTCGATCGTCGAGATCCATTAGACCCTCAATACTCAATTTATACATATATAATCATATAATTATATCCATTTTCATACTCATCTTTTATTTTTCATACTCAATTTTATATACATTTCGTATTACACTTCCGGATATAATCTCCCGAAATGAGATTTCATTTCTTTATCATTTCATATTCAATTTATCTATTTACTCTCATACAGATATAATATCTTATTCTCATACACAAGTAATGTTCTATCACACAAGTACAATAACTATCCCAATGAGCTATAACTCGAGGATGCAGTCTCTCAATGCTATCATCTTCCAAGGCATCACTCACATGCCATCCTGGGGACCAGCGGTCGAACTCAATATCACCGACATCGCGCCTAACACACGCAGACAACATTTGGGAAGCGGTCATAGTTCCTCCTCGGCAATGAGACAAAACATACCCACCACGTCTCACCCTGAATAAAAATCACATAATATAACAATGGAATCTATGACCTGGGGAATATCCACACCCTTCTCCTCAATCTAGGGTGCTCACCCTCATCGCGCAACTTTCCAATGATAGCATTAGAGGGGGTATGCTTCACATATATATATATATATATATATACATAATCGTATCATATAATATATATACTTTACTCACATAGTATATATATAATCCACATAGTTGCTTAAACAAATATAAATGGCCACAATTGCCAATCACACATAACAATGACCAATCATCCCCAAAGATTCTCATAATCAATATTATTCGAGTATTGGCACACTCATGATACTAAACTCAAAAGTGTTCCCTCACTTGATAAATAACGTGTACCTTATTCACACTTAAGGATTCGAACAATTTCTTCAATCATACCAATTCACACAAAGTAAATAGTCATTTCCCCAAATTCATCCTAGTAATCTCACGGGGTATACTCAACCACAAACGATATAATTACGTTTTCTACGCGCATATTTATATAGGCCTAAATGCCCCAAAAAAATATCCTAATGATATTCCTCACTAAACACCCTTAATTTAAATAGGTCGTGGATTCTATCTCTACGAACCCGAGGACTACATTACACTCAAATAATAATTTAGAGGTCCCTACTCTATTTTAGGAACCCCAACCCTCTAATTCTTCAATTTATTTTATTTTCCTCAAAAATATTATTCTAGTGTCGCACTCTTAAGACACTCTTGTAAGCCCCATAAACTTCCTCAATTTAATAAATATATCTCCCTTAGCTAAGTCTATTTATTTCCTCAATTAAGTAGGCTAGGAACCCTTAACTTGGGAATTTATCCCATATAAATAACTCTAGGAAAAATTGCCAAAATTCCTCAAGGGTTGATCGATCAACCCCTGGTTGTCGATCGATCGATCCTCTACCCTCGATCGATCGATCATGACGGACATCTTCTTCTCCAGCCCCTATTTTGACCATTTCTAAACCTCAAAACTCAATTTCCTCTTAACCCACCAACATACAATCACACCCAACTAAATATACACCAAAGAAATTAGTTCTAAACATCCTAAAACAAAAAATCAACCATTTAATTTGATTAATTTCTAAGTTTCTCCAATTTCATAATTTTCGGGGTTTACCCGTTAAACTTTCGAAAAACCCGTTTAATCCACGAAAAACCCAACCAAAAAATCTTTAGGGTTTATTATTACCAACTATGACATGAGATTTATGCTCAAAATTAAATAAAGCAAGTAAATACTTGCCTCGTGGATAAAATTCGACGATCCCGAGTCGAATCCCGCAGAGTTTGGCCCGAAAATCCTTTTTCTCTCTTCTTTCTCCCTTATTCCTTTCTTCTCTTCTTAATTTCTCTATTTTCTTTCTTTTCTCCCACTCTGTCATGTCTTATATGGCAATAAAAGAGGGTTTATCCCTTTAAACCCCAAAACAACCCGTTTACTCAATTGCGAGTCCCTATTAATCGAAAAATTCCCGAAACTCAATTTCGACACCCAGATACTCAATTCTGACTATCTTGGCCATTTCGAGACTCACCGCACACTCGAAATATCCATCCGAGGCACTTGAACGCAACTCACTAATTTAACTCAGGCAACTTAATGCGGTATTCTCGAAATACTCATACATGGGTCTTCCCAACCCATAAAATCCCATTCCACTCAAGGTTAACCAACCAATATTTCTATATCGGTGCCACTAAGTCCACTGGCTTCACTGCCCAAAAATTCTAAAATCAAAGCGTTCTGAACTACGTGAAATAGTAATATCATAAATTGTGTCCTGGTGCCCAAGACCTTGCTCAACTCCTGACATTTTCTTGGTTTCATGCGTGGGACGTCTCGCAAAGCAAAATCCAGACAAGGAACCCTCCCGTTACACTACTCCCTCGTGTCATCGGTCAGCGAGATATAATGACCTAAGGCACACCAGCGGGACGTCCTGAATCCAACCTTACTAACCTACTAGCATACTTATACCACTCTATCCTTTCACCTAGACGAAAAGGAAAATCTAACTAATCGAGGCGCCAACTCTCTATAAAAGCGTTACGAACATCATACCCAAAACCTACTTCCTCCAAAATTTTCCTTTTCATTAAGGCCTAGATATAAGCCTCAAATCAATTTCTCCAACTCCCACTTTACCCACCTACTTGCGGTGAGAGAACATTTTAGTGCTTTTCCATAGCACAATATTTCCATATGCATACCATCATCGTACGGATCACAGTCTATAGTGTTTCCTCCACCATATATGACATATCAACAAAACCAATATCCTTACATCCTGTAACCTCTCTCCACTCCCGACGTCGTTAAGGTTCATGCGCGGAGCCTCTCGCAAGATAAATCCAAACAAGGAACCCCTCCAATACACTACTGGTTAACTTTGTCGGCCGTGGAGGACCGTTAACTTCAACTATGCAATCGGGATAACCTTATCACCTCTTTCAACAAAATGTGGTCTGAACTCCCATCTCTATCCAGGAGCCACACCACTAAGCGCTCACACTAACACTCAGTCCTTGCGCAATCAATAATGAGCTTAAACTCACAGCTCAATAATTAATCGTGCATACCTTAAATCACACCTACAAGGTCACCACACTCTCAAATCATGATAATGAAACATCTGCTCACCGAAGTTCCATCCATACACGTAATAAAGGCGAACTCCGCCTGTATCCAGGTGAGATATCGCAACAACAACCCGTTCCAACCTAGAACCGCGGACACGATAGTCTTTCCATCATTAGCCTGCTGTCGCTCCGAACCTCAAATATCATATTCTAATCAAAATAACACAATACTCGTATACACACAAAATGAGTACTACCGATTTACTATAAACTTAAAATAGTAACACCAGTGAATGAAAGAAAATAGATTCCCTCTATCGCGTAAAAGCACATAAACATATACTACATAATGTTATCCATACTATTTATAGACTCGCATCACACACGAGTATATGGATAATAAAGCAATGTGACTCAATCACGTCACACAGAACAAGCCTCCTTCAACTGAGGTGCAACTCATAATAACCACTTCGCCTATCCCCTAGCGACTTCAAATGGTTCCCGAACTTAATACACTTGCCCTATCTGAAATAAAATTATCTTAATCAATGCCCCATATCGGGTCACCCTTAACTTCTTAATGAAAATGAAACTCCACCACCGGCCTCAACAACCCTATTTCAATGAATTCCTCGGGTGGATGTCCACCAATGGGGTCCTCGAACATACATTCTCCATAAATGTCAGCAACACTTCTCTAGTGAGCCTATCATTCTTCTAAAGAACTCTCTCTTCATTGTACTTACCTCTATTTAGTGCAAAGTTCACTTATCCGTAAATCTCTTTATTCACTGTCGGCCTCTGACCGAACCTTATGTGAATAATTAAAACTACATTCTTCTCATTGTTGCTAAATCATGGGGACTCACGGTTAAAAACTATTTGTAAGATCCCCTTTGGGTTCAAATATCTTGCTCCATCGAATATGGTCATCACCATTTCCAACATTCCAAAATTGCTCCTACGAGTGAAAAATTTTCCTCAAATTTTCACACATAGGTATTTCCATACCCTTCTCTAATTCAAAGCTTATGAGCCTCCTACTTCCACTAAGTAATGCTACCGCCTTAGCATGAATTAACTTCAAATATGGTCCTTATCAAAGACCCCTTTCGAACCCTTAGCTTCATTGGGTAATTCAACTTTAGTACCACTCTCTACTATCGCGGTACTGGGAAACTCATAACTACTATTCTTTAGTAGTCGTAGCAATGATTTTTAGCAAATGCAACAAGGAGAGTGACCTCTACTACGGTCCTAGTCTCCAACCTTAACTCCTAGCTCCAACTAAGCCCCACCTCCTGTCGCCTTCCTCGATCAGCACACGAATCTCAAACGAGCATGCAAAAGATTACTATAATCTTATAATATGGCAGAAGAACGAAATCTCACAAGAGGAATTCAACAATCCTAATCATAAGGCTCTATAACAATCAAGAGCAACGTTGAAAGCGTAGTACATCTGCACAGATTCCTAAGGACACTAGAACCTAATGCTCTGATACCATCTATGACACCCCGCCTAATAAAATACCGGGCGATCACTCCTATATCAAATTAAAATAGGAGTCGGATATGGATCATTCTCAGCATCACCATCAAAAACCAATGTAATTACAAATAACCTATTAGGCTGGCGTCAAAATTTTTACTTAACTAATCTTTTAAAAAACTAAACAATATAAACATCCACACAGTTTATATAAATGAAAGTGGAAAGAGATAAAATAAATGAACACTCGGTTCAGACATAATACAACCAAATCGAATGCCGCATTAAAAGGCGGTAAAAGAATAAATAAATACAATTGGGCTTTCGGCCCAAGAGTAACCACAATGCATCCTATCTAGATCGCAAGAATAGAAGCGTCTAAATCAAACCTGCATGCATCCACAGCTGCTACAGCAGATGTCTGACTAGAAAGGATTATCATCCAGGCGTCTCTGTGTCTGGACACCTATATATATATACAATATATAGCAATAGAGGGAAAATATAGAAACGGGTCAGAGCCCGAGTTGTAAAAATATTTAGCAAGTGCATAAATGCTTTATTTTTTAAAAATATGTTTTATCTCATATTTAAATTGGTATCGCACTCCCATGAGATACCCCTCACCTCTCTTCTAATAGTGTACACCTAGCGCATCCCTCTAAACATCCTAGTCAAACCACACTGCCTAACTAATCCATCACCCCAAAGCTATTAAAATCCTAAACAACCCAAGTACTAAGGTCTCAACTTCTCCCTAATCTCAATGCTATGCCATATTCATGCATGGGGTGTCTCGCAAAGCGAAATCCAAACAAGGACCCCCCCCCCCCCGATACACTACTACTTAGCAAGGTCGATCGTCGAGATCCATTAGACCCTCACTACACGAAAGATATATATATATACACACACACACACACACACCATATAAGAAATCCCAATATTAGAGCACTAAGGGTTAAACTTCTCCCCAGTCTCAACACTAAGCCATGTTCGTGCGTGGGGTGTCTCGCAAAGCGAAATCCAAACAAGGAATCCCCGCGATACACTACTACTTGGCAAGGTCGATTGTCGAGATCCATTAGACCCTCAATACTCAATTTATACATATATACTCATATAATTATATCCATTTTCATACCCATCTTTTAGCTTTCATACTCAATTTTATATACATATCATATTACACTTCCGGATATAAGCTCCCGGAATGGGAATTCATTTCTTTATCATTTCATATTCAATTTATCTCTTTACTCACATAGAGATACAATATCTTGTTCTCATACACAAGTAATGTACTATCACACAAGTACAATAAGCATCCCAACGAGCTATAACTCGAGGATGCGGTCTCTCAATGCTATCATCTTCCAGGGCATCACTCACATACCATCCTGGAGCCAAAGGTCGGACTCAATATCACCGACATCGCGACCAACACACGCACAGAACGTTTGTAAAGCGGTCATAGTTTCTCCCCAGTAATGAGACGAAAGATACCCACCACGTCTCACCCCTAATAAAAATCACACAATATAACAATGGACGCTATGACCTGGGGAATATACACAACCTCCTCCCCGAGCCAGGGTGCTCACCCTCACCACGTAACTTCCCAACAATAGCATTAGAGTGGGTATGGTTCACATATATATATACCATCCACACATAGATATATATACATAACCGTATCATATAATATATATACTTTAATCACCTAGTATATATATAATCCACATAGATCCTTAAATAAATATAAATGGCCATAATTGCCAATCACACATAGCAATGACCAATAATCCCCAATGATTCTAACAATCAATAATATTCGAGTATTCGCACACTCACAATACTAAACTCAAAAGTGTTCCCTCACTTAATAAATAATGTGTACCTTATTCACAACTAAGGATTCGTACAATTTCTTCAATCATACCAATTCACACTATGTAAATAGTCATTTTCCCTAATTCATCCTAGTAATCTCGCATGATATACTAAATTTCAATCGATATAATTATGTTTTCTACGCGCATAATTATATAGGCTTAAATGCCCACAAAAATTATCCCAATGATATTCGTCACCAAACACCCTTAATTTAAATAGGTAGTGGATTCCATCTCTACGAACCGCGGACTACATTTCACTCAAATAATAATTTAGAGGTCCCTACTCTATTTTAGGAACCCCAACCCTCTAATTCTTCAATTTAATTCATTTTCCTCGAAAATATTATTTCTAGTGTCACACTGTTAAGACACTCTCGTAACCCCCATAAACTTCCTCGATTTAATACAAATATCTCCCATAGCTAAGTCGATTTATTTCCTCAATTAAATAGGCTAGGAACCCCTAATTTGGGAATTTATCCCATATAAATAACTCTAGGCAAAATTGCCAAAATTCCTGAAGGTTCGATCGATCGACCCCTGGACGTCGATTGATTGATCCTCTACCCTCGATCGATCGATCATGACGGACATCTTCTTCTACGACCCCTGTTTCGTCCATTTCCAAACCTCCAAACTCAATTTCCTCTTAACCCACTAACATACAACCACACCCAACTAAATATACACCAAAGAAATCAGTTCTAAACATCCTAAAACCAAAAATCAATCATTTAATTCGATTAATTTCTAAATTTCTCCAATTTCATAATTTTCGTGGTTTACCCATTTAAATTTTGAAAAACCCGTTTAATCCACGAAAAACCCAACCCTAAAATCTTTAGGGTTTGTTATTACGAATTATGATATGATATTTATGCTCAAAATTAAATAAAGTAAGTAAACACTTGCCTCGTGGATAAAATTCGAAAATCCCGAGTTGAATCTGGCGGAGTTTGGCCCGAAAATCCTTTTTCTCTCTTCTTTCTCCCTTCTTCGTTTCTTCTCTTCTTATTTTCTCTCTTTTCTTTCTTTTCTCCCACTCTCTCTTGTCTTATAGGGCAAGAAAAGAGGATTTATCCCTTTAAACCCAAAAATGACTAATTTACTCAATTGCGAGTCCTTACTAATCCAAAAATTCTCGAAACTCAATTTTGACACCAGGATACTCAATTTTGACTATCTCAGCCATTCCTAGACTCACCGCACACTCTAAATCTCCATCCGAGGCACTTGACCGCAACTCACTAATTTAACTCACACAACTTAATGCGGTATTCCTGTTAAAATATTATCTACTGTCGCTTTACCCAGCTGTGACATATAATTAAAATACTCCGACTTATTTACTTTACCCCAAAAGTAAATATAACACCCCTCGAAAATCATCAAATCCTTGAAAACTCCCAAAATTACTATTCACAATAATTCTTGAATTTCCAAATTACTCTTAATTATAGAATTTAATTTCCCATAAAAGTGCCCATAAAAGTGTGGGGTATTAAATTTTCCTCATATATTATGGTATTGTGATTATTTTTTTATCTTGCAAAAATCACTTAGATGCATCTTTATGTTTAACAAGATTAAAATGGATTAAATCACAATTTGTGTGTAATTTGGTGCAAATTTAATATTGGGTAATATTTTTTAATTTTATTCAAGTTGGGTTTTATTAATTTTTAATAATTCATGTTAGGTTTGTTTGGCGTATTTTAGAACTTGAATTGAATTAAATTTGTTTGAAAAAAGAAAAATTATCTAATTATTTAATCTCATTTTAATTCTGAAAAATTAAAATTTTGTATATTTGCATAAGAATTTTAAAATTTGGAATATCGTGTGAACTATCTCATTTTGAATTTAAAAATTTGAATATAATTCCTTTCAAGTGATATCAAAGAAGGAACGCTAAATTTTTGGTTTAAATATACCTTTTTGATGGAAAATATACCTTTTTTAAAAATTTCCTATTTTTGATGGTTCTAACTATGCGTATTGGAAAGTCCGTATGAGGTCGGCACTTAAATCGTTAGATGAGTGGGTTTGGAAATCAGCAGTTAAAGCATGGTCCCCGCAATCATGTTTATAAGTTGAGGTTTGTGTACGTAAACTAGTAGAAACATGGAGTGAGACTGAGCTTAAGTTAGCAAACTTTAATTCCTAAGGTTTAAGTTTCCTTTTTAGTGTGGTCACACTTGATGAGTTTCGACGGATTATGGCGTGTGAAACGTCTGAAGAGGCATGGGATATACTCCAACTCACTCATGAAGGTACAAGTGTCGTTAAACCTTCTAAACTATAAAGCCTCAACACTCAATTGAAACCATTAAGATGTTACAAAGTGAGACTTTTTATGAGTTCTATATGAGATAGTCTGATATTATGAATTCATGTTTTCATTTGGGAGAAAAGATACCTAACAACCGTGTCATATAGAAAATTTTAAGGTCTTTACTAGATAAATTTATTCCAAAGGTGACCATTTAAAATTCTTTAGGAACTTTAGACTCTACTTAACTTGAAGAGATTGTAGGTTACTTACAAACCTATGAACTTGACATGTCTCCTTCAAAGGATGAGAAGTAAAAAGATAGGACATAGCTTTAAGAGCCCGAAAGGAGGAAACATCAGTTTCAGATGATGAGTTTGATATTGACTCAAATGATATTGATTTTTTTGCTAAGATTTTTAGAAAATATTTTAAGATTCATAAAGAGAAACTTAAAAATGATTATAAGAAGTTTGAGAAGTCTATGCATAATAAAGTCGGGAAATTGCCTAAAAATAGTGATTAAGACCATAATAGGGAGTAGTCAAATAGATCTTATGGTTGTGAGGGTTATGGTCTTGTATGAGGGAGTCTGGATGGAAATGTCAATGAGTTTGCATAATGACAGTGATCCTAGTTATAATTAATTTTTCATGACTCTATTGGTTTGTAGAATCATTAAAATTCTAGTCTTGTATGCATTGTGTTGTTTATTCTTTAAGTTCACCTTATCTTCTCATATATGGATAAATCTATGTTTGATTAATTTTTGCACTCAAAATAGAACTCTTTGAACATTTTTAAGTGACTAGGTCATAATTAGTTTATCTTTAGTTGACACCCCTTTACTCCGTTTATCACATGGTTATTTAGACACATTTATGCCATATAAGTGTGGAAAACTTATAGTGTTTTGTGTCTTGTGTGGTATTTATACCTATATAAATGTGCTTGTGCATCATTGGTATCATTTGAGTATTTATATACATGGTATCATTTTTTTTCGAGTCTTTGCTTTGTTATCTAGTGTAATACCCCGTATTTTTATGGCTTTTAATTATGAGGTTAATTAAATGGAATTACTTTTAATTCTGGGATTTATTAAATTAATTTGGGATAATTAATTGGAAAATTTATTCGGATATAAATGCTAGCGAGACGAGAGTTAGTATTTGGTTATTATTATGATGTTCAATATTACTGAGTGATTATGATAATATGTGATCATTGAATTTATTAAAATTGTCGTGAGTTGAAAATACGGCAGTTTCGGTAATTTAGTTGGGACGCGCGTGTCAGTTGTGTCAAGACCCAATTTAGTGGATTTAAAAGTATTTTATTTTTATGTCATCCGTATGAGCTTTTTGAGTGCGCCAACGTGTCCGGAAGGGTCGAAATAGTCAGAAAACACTAGTCGGGAGTTTAGTTTGGGTCCTGGGGCATTTTTAGGCCAAATCGGCAACCTAGAAGGGTAATTTTGTAATTTTAAAAATTGAGGGATTAAAACCCACGAATTTTAGAGTTAAATTAGAGATTATTAGAGAGGCCACTAGACCCATTACCAGCAAAAGACAAGAGAGTGGGCTACGGGAGTTTTGAGAGAAGTTGGAGAGAGGTTTCAAAAGAGACAAACCAAAGCCATCACTCATCACCACCATTCTGAAAGGATTTGTGACAGGAAAGAGGAGAGAATCAGCCTATAATCACCGACAACAAATCTAAAGAACAAACCTAAGGCAAGTGATTTGATGTTATTAATTTCCTTGAATATTTCCTCCATGTTTAGTGTAGAAACTGTATTTGTTTTGAAGTTTTGATGAAAAACCCAATGGGATTGTTGTGAAATTCATGATGTTGGGTAGGGATTGCATGTAGAATGGTTATGGAAAAATTTAATACCCAAAAATGTAACTTTTGATGATTTGAAAACGGATTAATAAGGAGTCTTTGTAGTCAATTAAATTCTGAGTTCATGTTCATAGTGTTTTGGGCAAAAATTGGGGATTTATGATTATTGCATGTTGATTATTAAGATTTGACCCCAAAAATATGTTAAGGAGTGATCTAGGGTGACTTAGAATAGTTTAAAAATATTAAAAGGTTATTGGGATGATCTTAGGATGGATTTGGAGAAGAGAAAAATGAAGTTGGGAAATTTCTGGGCGTTCTCTGCCATCTCGTTAGAAGACCAACCAAGGTCGTTCGAACGACGTCGTTTGAATGAGCTTCTAATGAGATTCCAGTAGCCCTTCTAACGAGTTAGTTTGAAGACTTCGTTCGAACGACACTCGTTCGAACGACCTCGTTCGAACGAGTTTTCTAACGAGTTCACAGTATGGTCTTTATAGGCCCAATTTTGGTTTCGAGTTTTCCGTAGGCTTATCTAATCGAGTGTTATTTTTTTTCATTATGATTAGTGGGTATAGTTGTGAGAATGGAGTACATTGAGGATTAAAACTTACAATTATATAATAGACCGGGTGACTTCTACAGGTTAAGTTGTAAGTACTTAAAATTGCGACGTGAGGAGGGTTGACAACTTTTAATGTATATTATTTGGGTACTTATAAGTGTGCAACATTAATTGACGGTATAAGAATGTAAATACACCTCTATTAATATTACAAGATATCTAAGATGTGTGAATGCTTAGTGTTGATACCAAAATTAATATGCTGATATGGACGAATAATACGAAGACACGTGTCAATCTACGTGGCACAATAGCAACGAGGAAGTTCATTTCCCCGACCAACTCATGTTCTCTCCGAGCAACAAGGGTACACCGAGGAGCTCTAGCGCTCCGAGGAACTCCATCGCTCTGAGGAACTCTTGAGTAACGAGCAACTAAGGCGGTTCGAGCTGCATCTCGGCCCCAGCATTGATTGCCAGATAATCAACAGTTCAACTATTCATTGAATGCTTATTATCTTGACGCACACTCTGAATTCAATGTATTACCCTTTCATATGTGTATCATTTAATGTAACACCCTTTCATGTACAGCCTAAAGGCTATAAATACCTTGTATCACCCTCATTCAGGGGGAGCGGAATTTCTTGATAGAACTTATAATCGAGAATTCCCCAAAACACTCAGCAATAACATAACAGTGGACGTAGGCCATTCATATAAGGATGAACCACTTTAAAATCTTTTGTCCCATTCATTTATCTGTGATTAAATAATTAGAGTGATCTAGTTTTTTACATCAACAGATTGGCGCCGTCTGTGGGAACCGATTGTTATTATCGTTTTTCACCAAAAATCATTCATCATCAATGGTGAATAATCCAGAATCTAGCAATCGAAATGCTAGAAATCCTTCAAATCCCTCTGCACCATCAGATCTGGCCGGGATTATGACGAATCTGGCTCAAGGACAAACCGCCATGCAAGAAACAATGAGGCAACTCATACAAACCCTTCATGGCGGTGCACTTGTACGTTCAGGACAACGAAGTGGTCAGAGGCAAACTTATTTACTTTCTTCACGATCCAGGCCTACTGAGTCATATCGTAATGAGGAGTCTGATTATTTCTCTTATCAACCTGGGCGAACTTCGTCAATAAGGGCTACAGATACTGATCAACGTATAACTCTCTCTCCAGAAAGACCCAGTGCCTTAGAAAGACTAAGTAGGGTATCTCCTTTTAGTCGATTAGGCCCTAGGAGGAATAGGAGTCCACCCAAGACCATGTCGAGGAGTTTTCGACAACCATCAGATCTAAGAGAAGGATCAGCACAATCACGACCAGTTGCTCGTCAAGATAAATCTCAGGAGGCTACTTCAGAATGATCAATTGCTCGAACCAATAGGCCCGAGGAAGGAAATGAAGCATGGAAAGGATCCCTTCAGCGGTTGGAGGATAGATTGGGAGAAATGGCTAAGGCGAAGAATCCCCTACAACGAACTTTTGTTCAAGGGACACCTTTTGTCCAGGCCATTGTGAATTTTCCTACACCGTCAAAGTTTAAAGCACCAGTAGTGACCCCCAAATATGATGGAAAGACAGATCATGTTCTTCATATAGAGCAATATCAAGCTGCCGCCGATATCTATGCTGTCCCCGACGAGATGAGATGCAGAGCGTTCTCAGGAACTCTCACTGGAGCAGCCCAGATATGGTACAACAAACCTCCTCGGGGTAAGATTTCAACTTTATTTCAATTGGCCGAGTTGTTCATCGGTAATTTCTATTTTGGAGCAAAGCGAGTAAAATGATTAGCACACTTGTTAAGTGTTAGAAAAAAATCTGGTGAGAGTACTACAGATTACATAACTCGTTTCAATAACGAGAAACTGGAAGTCATAGATTACGAAGAGAAGACAACAATCACCGCCTTGATGAGTGGGTTGTTGCCTAATAAGTTGTATTACACTTTGGCGAAAGATCCACCTAAAACTATGTCAGAATTGATGGCAAAAGCGGTCAAAATCATGAATGCCGAGGAAGCTATGGCTGCAAAGAAGAATATAGATAAAGACACCAAGGTGGAAGTCGACAAGTCTAAAAATAAAGAGCATAAGGGCAATGGCGGTGATAAACGTTCCAGAAATAATAAGTCATCATGGGAAGTCCGGAAAAAATTCGATAATTATACTCCCTTGAAAATGGGTATTAATCATGTCTTGGAAGAAATCAAGAATAGCGAGGAGGTAAAGTGGCCGAAGAAACTGAGGTGAGATCCTGATGCGAGGAACAGGGATAAATATTGTGAGTTCCAAAAAGATCATGGCCATATGACTAAAAATTGCATAGCTCTTCAAAACGAGATCGAAACACTCATCCGAAGAGGAAAGCTAGCAAAGTATGTTGATCGGGGAGGTGAAAGAAGAAATAATGATCGAACTAGAGAGAGATCTAGATCTCCTCGTCGAGCAGAGGAGATAAATAAGAGAGATCATGAAGATGATACCGAGGATGACCCCGATCTTCCCAAGAAACCAAGGCAGCCAGAACGAGAGGTATTTTCCATACGTTTGGGATCATTTGATTGTAATGTTATTACTGGAGGAGATGCAGGAGGAGGAGACCTTACTGCAGAAAGAAAAGCTTACCTTGGAGAGGCTCAAGCTTGCTCATATATTCAGCGAATAAATTTGGCAGAGGAAGATCGCCCGAGGAAGGTAAACAAAGAGAAGCTGGTCATTAGCTTTTCAAAAAATGACCTGGCGGGTGTTCTTTACCCTCACGACGACCCTTTGGTGATTAAAATGAGGATAAAAGAAGTAGTGATTTCAAGGGTGTTGGTAGACAATGGTAGTTCGGCAGACATCATGTACTATTCATGCTTTGACAGCTTGAATTTGAAATTATCTCAACTGGAACCTTATCACAGACCCCTTCTGGGTTTTGCTGGCGAGAAAGTTTTTCCACTTGGAACGATCAAATTGGATATATTCATTGGAACTTGGCCTGCTTGCCGAACAGAAAGAATACACTTCTTTGTGATGGATAAAAATGTGCAGTCAGCTTACAACATCATCATGGGAAGAGTTGGTTTGAAGAAGTTCGAGGCAGTTCCATCTACAGTACATCAGTGCTTGAAATTCCTAACAAACTTCGGAGTAGGAGTTGTGAAAGGTGATCAAAAAATAGCTCGGGAGTGCTATTATTCATCTGCCAAACAAGAGGAGCTTGAAGAATCAAGGAAAAAGACTACTACCTACCAGGTGGAAGAAGATACAGAGATTGAAACTCTCGATCCCAGAGATGAATCCCAGCTTGTAAAAGGACAGATGGTGGAATCTACAGAAAATGTTATTCTGGACGACGAGCACCCTGAATGAGTAACCCAGATAGGTTCATCATTGGATGCTTCAATAAAATAGGAGTTGATAACTTTCTTGAGAAACAGGAAGAAAACTTTTGCATGGAGTCATGAGGACATGCCAGGAATAGATCCAAACTTCTTATGTCACGAGCTCAATGTGAATAGGGAGATCAAGACTGTAAAGCAGAGAAGAAGGGTATTTAGCCCGGAGAAGAATCAAGCTATTGAAGAGGAGGTCGACAAGCTCCAGAAAGCCCAATTCATTGAAGATGTGAAGTATTCGGAATGGTTGGCAAATGTGGTGATGGTAAAGAAGAAAAACAATAAATGGAGAATGTGTGTTGATTTCACTGATCTCAACAAGGCCTGCCCAAAGGATCACTTCCCATTTCCCAGAATTGACCAACTAGTAGATGCTACCTCGGGGAACGAGCTGCTCAGCTTCATGGATGCTTACTCTGGTTACAACCAGATCAAAATGAAACCTGAAGTTAGGGAAAGAACTTCTTTTATTACCCCTAGGGGAACTTATTATTATAATGTTATGCCTTTTGGTTTGAAAAATGCAGGAGCGACATATCAACGGTTGATGAACAAGGTTTTTGCCGAACAAATCAGTTGCAACATGGAAGTCTATGTCGACAATATGCTGACAAAGAGCAAGAAAGCTGCTGAGCATCTAGTTGACTTAGGACAGACCTTTGATGAACTGGATAAATACCAGATGAAGCTCAACCCGACGAAGTGCACCTTTGGAGTACGAGAAGGAATGTTCCTCGGGTACATCATCAACCAGCGAGGCATTGAGGCAAATCCAGCAAAGATCAAAGCTCTTTTAGGGTTGCGATCTCCAACGACGAAGAAAGAAGTGCAGAGTCTTACAGGACGAGTTGCAGCGCTCAATAGATTTGTATATCGAGCAACTGATAGGTGCCTTCCATTCTTCAAAACACTCCGAAAAACTTTTGAGTGGAATAATGAATGTGAAAAAGCCTTTCAAGACTTGAAGAAATATCTGGGAACACCTCCACTGCTGTCCAGACCAGTAATGGGAGAAAAGTTGTACTTATACCTGGCAGTATAAGAGAATGCAGTCAGCTCGGCATTAATCAGATTGGAGAATGGAGTCCAGAAGCCAATTTATTACACAAGTAAGGCTTTCCGAGGTGCAGAGATCAGGTACCTAAAGTTAGAAAAATTGGCATTGGCATTAATTGAGGCAAGTAGAAGAATGAGGCAATATTTCTAGGCCCATACCATCATCGTGTATACCGACATGCCATTAAGACAAGCCCTTCATAAGCCAGAAAAGTCAGGGAGACTGATGTACTGGGTAATAGAGCTCGGTGAATATGATATTGTGTATGAACCCAGATCATCCTTAAAAGGGCAAGCTGTAGCAGACTTTATAGCAGAGTTTACATATCCTGATACCCCCGAGGAACAAAAGTTGCTCGCTGACAAACCTGTGGATGTTACAGGATCAACATACATAAGTCCAGACCAACTCCGATTGGTAAAAGGGCTTGTGTATGTAGAAAGATCATCAGATTCAAACCCAGACCAACTCCGGTTGGTAAAAGGGCGAGAAGAGATGGTCGACGAGGAGCGAAAAATACCAGGGGAGGATGAAACAAAACAGCAAATATTTCACCGAGGAACGCTGTCAGATAAGAATTTTGAAGACGAGTTACCTACGTGGAGATTGTATGTAGATGGGTCATCTTGTACAACAGGTTGTGGAGCAGGGATTGTTTTGAACACCCCAAACGAGATTGACATGGAATATGTCTTACGATTCCAATTCAAAGCTTCCAATAATGAGGCTGAGTATGAAGCCTTAATAGCAGGTCTTAATTTAGCAAAGATTATGGAAGCACAACAAGTGATGGTATTAAGTGATTCTCAACTAATTGTGAATCAGATGATGGGAACGTATGTAGTTAAAGGAGAACTAATGGTTAAGTATCATGCAAAGGCGATGGAGTTATTGGCAGAATTTGATGCCATTCAGTTAATCAGAATACCAAGAATGAAGAATGCACAAGCAGACGCACTGGCCCGACTAGCATCAGCTACTCGTGCCGAGTTGCGAAGAACGATACCAATTGAGGTGTTAGAAAGTCGAAGCATAGATGAAAGCCTGACGATGAATGTTATTTCCCTTGATTTAGGACCATCTTAGATGGATCCCATCAGGGCATATGTCGAGGAAGGAGAATTACCGGAGGATAAGATCGCTGCCAAGAAATTAAAGTTTAAAGCTGCTCGGTATGTACTAACGAATGGTGTTTTGTATAGACGAGGAATCATGGCAGGTTTGCAAAGATGTGTACATCCCTCCGAGGTGAAAGAATTGATTGAAGAGATCCATGAAGGGTCCTATGGAGCCCATGTAGCAGGTCGAACACTTTTGCAAAGGGTGATGACGCAGGGATATTACTGGCCGACGATGAGGGCTGATTGTATAGCATATGCCAAGAAGTGTGACAAGTGCCAACATTTTTTCTCCATCCGACGAACTCCACAAGGATTGTTGGCACCCATAACTTCTCTTTGGCCATTTTCCATGTGGGGAATTGATTTAGTTGGACCACTGCCAATGACCCGAGGAAGATTCAAGTACCTCGTCGTTGCAGTGGATTATTTTACTAAGTGGGTAGAAGCTGAGCCACTTATTGATATGACATACGAGAAGGTGTACCAGTTTGTTTGGAAGAATATCATCTGTCGATATGGTCTCCCTCATGCCTTCATTACAGACCATGGAACATAATTTGATAACGAGGAGTTTGCCACCTATTGTCATCAGTCAAATAATTTGAAGGTTCATTCAGCACCAGGCCATCCTCAAAGCAATGGGCAGACTGAAGTGACGAACAGAACATTACTAAATGGTTTCAAGAAGAGGCTAAATGAGGCTAAAGCAAATTGGATTAATGAGCAACAGTCAGTATTGTGGGCTTACCGAATAACTCCCCGAGCAGCAACTGGAGAGTCCCCATATATGCTGGCATTTGGAAGTGAGGCTGTAATACCTGCTGAGTTGGGTATACCAACACACAGAGTGCTGAATTTTAATTCCCCAGTCAGTGACTTGATGAGAAGATTAGATTTGGACATGCTCGAGGAGGTTAGAGAAGAAGCAGCCATTAGGAACGCTGCATATCAATAACGAACAGCTCTGTTTTACAACAAGAGGGTGAAGAAATGCGATTTAAAAGAAGGAGATTACGTGCTAAAGAAGGTCATTCAGAAGCACAATAAATTGGAAGAAAATTGGCATGGACCTTATCGAGTTACAGAAGTTGTTCGACCAGAAACTTACCGAATAGCAACTCTAGAAGGAGAGGGATTCAAGAATGCATGGAATGCTGAACACCTACGCAAGTATTATCAGTAATGTAAAATGTAAAGCATTTCTATCAATATGAATAAAACGATGATGTTTCACTATCTTCTCTCCTTTTATTGAAAGTTTTTCGGGGAATACTAGTGTTGTACACTACACTGCTCGACAGCAAAAAGAAGATGATAGTTCAGACCCACGACCAACTCCGGTTGGTAAAAGGGCGAGAACAAACTATACTCCTTTGGTTAGGAGGCATACACTAGCGTGACCAACTCCGGTTGGTAAAATAACTAGTGGACATGATAGTTCGAGCGTGATCAACTTCGGTTGGTAAAATAGCGAGAAAAAACTATACTCCTTTGGTTAGGAGGCATACACTAGCGTGACCAACTCCGGTTGGTAAAATAACTAGTGGACATGATAGTTCGAGCGTGATCAACTTCAGTTGGTAAAATAGCGAGAACAAACTATACTCCTTTGGTTAGGAGGATACACTAGCGTGACCAACTCCGGTTGGTAAAATAACTAGTGGACATGATAGTTCGAGCGTGATCAACTTCGGTTGGTAAAATAGCGAGAACAAACTATACTCCTTTGGATAGGAGGCGTACACTAATGTGATCAACTTCGGTTGGTAAAAGAGTTAGTGGACATGATAGTTCAAACCCATGACCAACTCCGGTTGGTAAAAGGGTAAGAACAACATTCTTAAAAATGCCAATTTCTGCTGGTTAAGAAACAAAATATGCCAACTTATGTTGGTCGGAAGGTAAAACTATTCCAGAAATACAAAATATTCCAAATTGAACCAAGTATGGTTGGTCGGGGATGAAAATCCACTAACTGTAGTTGGTCGACGAGGATAAAATTAGCGACCTTGGTTGGTCGGACACATTTTATAAAAAAAAAAAATTACCAATATGGTTAGTCGGGGATAAAAACTCTCACTAATTATAATTGGTCGACGAGCACAATTTAACAACCTTGGTTGGTTGGAAAAATTTTAAACATTTTTATACTCATTACTTTATTATTAAGTGATCGAGCAACATTTTTGATACTTATAACCTTTTATTACTAGATTGGTCGATGAACCACAAAGTATTGTTATGCAATCACAAATATAAAAGTGTTAGACAAGTACAAAACAATAGCAGTACAAATTTGCAAACAGAAAATGAAAGCCTTTCATTAAAATTCAAAACGAATTAAAAATTACATGTGTACTAACTATTACATTGAGATTCCTACTCTATTGGTTTCTTTCCCTTAGCTTTTGAAACAGGCTCCTCGCCAGCCGGAGGATCTTCCAGGCAAAGAGGAGAATTAATAAAATTAATATCTGTGAGCATTCTGACGTTCATCACAGAAGGTATGTCCAGTAGATGCTCAGGACGAGATACTTCGATTTGTGAATGAAGATTATAGTCGCCGAGGTATTTTGCAATTAAACTCCGAGGAATGGCACGAGCTGGGATCCATTCCATGTCCAATTTATAAGGTGGCACAGGAAAGTGTAGTAGCCCAGGAGTATGATAATCCCATAAATAATGTCCTTGCTCCAATTTTAATACGCCCAAGGCGTTCAACCATCCCTGCTTATAACCTTCATTATTGGCATTTTCAATGCGAGCATCCAAGTGACAAAGGGCTTCATTGTAGCCTTCCATCCAGAACTCACGAGGTTGTTTGTGGAATTGGAAAGTTAATTTCTCTAACTGCTCATGAAAGTTCCTGGCAAGAGCATCCTTATTATCCAGAGCAGATTTGGTCGATGCAAGTTGATCCTCCAAAGTTAGGATTTTCTTGGACATTTCAGACAAAGCCCGATCTTTGGCATTCAGTTGGTACGCTTGGGTTTCCAATGTTGATAGAGTACGAGCTTCTTCAATACTACGAGGAGTTCTTGATCGACCCCGAGCAGCTGGAGTACTTCGTTCCTCATTAACATCCTGGGCAACTCTTCCTCGCCCACGAGAACCTCTTCCTCGTCCCCGAGTAGAAGTAGAAGTACCAGATCTTCGCAAGACATCGAACTCTTGCCTTAATTTGGCATTTTCAACCTCTAAGAAGGAAAATCCCTCGTCGATCACTGGGATTACCGCTGTTGAAGAAGAGGATGTAGACTTGTATTGTGCTAGTTCTTCCTGCAAATTATTATTCTCTTGCTCCAGCAGTTCAGCAATTTATCTGCAAGCTTCAACTTCTCCCCTCAGGGTCCTCTCCCTGATATCATACCCAGCAAGGAGTTTGTCGTAGCCCTTCTCGGCAGAAAGCTGTTGATATTTATTTTTATACCCCTCATGTAACAAGGCATTTGATTCCTTGTACTGAGTCTGGAGATATTCTAGGGTATATTGGAGCTCCTCGATCATGTCATAGTAAGCCACGTTATTGGCCACTGCTCTATCAAGTAAGTCCTTCAGGTACCGATAAGCTTCGATTGCTTGCTCTGAAGCACCATGGCCAAGGATATCGGCAATTTCGGATGCACTTAGGTCTGTATGACCAGCTTTATAATATTCATGGCATTGCTGTATCAACTTTGTGTCATTAGCAGACAAAAGATCCATCCTGGCCAGAAACTAACAGAGAAAGAAAAAAAATATCAAGACAGAGTGCAGATAAAGAAGAGACAACCATGGTGAATAAAAAGAAATGAAGAAGAAGGAAGAAAATCTTACAGGAAAAAGGAGATCTGTTGACAAACAAACGAAGGAGGGAATGAACGCACAAGAGAGAGAAAAGCTTTAGAAAACTCGAAAGAAGAAATTGAAAAGGTAGAAGACGATGGGATTGCCTCTGAAGTTTAAATACCTTGCCTTGGGAAACGGCGAAAGAAATGATTACAGAAAGGAAACTATTACGCTACCGGCAGCTAAAAGGACAAAAAATGCACGAAGATCGAAGCGCTTTTAAAAATATAAAAAGGCGGATTCTGCGAATTTGGAAGGAAATTTAAATACGAAGAAAAAGTTCCTAAAACCCAGGAAGGTCATTTAATATTGCCATATACCGAGAAAGAATGTTACATACTCCTCAAAGTTCGAAATATGAAACATTGGGGGCTTCTGTTGATACCAAAATTAATATGCTGATATGGACGAATAATACGAAGACACGTGTCAATCTACGTGGCACAATAGCAACGAGGAAGTTCATTTCCCCGACCAACTCATGTTCTCTCCGAGCAACAAGGATACACCGAGGAGCTCTAGCGCTCCGAGGAACTCCAGCGCTCCGAGGAACTCTTGAGTAACGAGCAACTAAGGCGGTTCGAGCTGCATCTCGGCCCCAACATTGATTGCCAGATAATCAACAGTTCAATTATTCATTGAATGCTTATTATCTTGACGCACACGCTGAATTCAATGTATTACCCTTTCATATGTGTATCATTTAATGTAACACCCTTTCATGTACAGCTTAAAGGCTATAAATACCTTGTATCACCCTCATTCAGGGGGACCAGAATTTCTTGATAGAACTTATAATCGAGAATTCCCCAAAACACTCAGCAATAACATAACAGTGGACGTAGGCCATTCATATAAGGCTGAACCACTTTAAAATCTTTTGTCTCATTCATTTATCTGTGATTAAATAATTAGAGTGATCTAGTTTTTTACATCAACACTTAGTATATGTGGTTATCTGTGTATAACATACCTACCATACTTGCTATCACGGGAGGTCGACGTTCGATTAGGGCCATCTAATCTTTGTGTGCCTATGGGGGGATTTAGATTAGTAACTAGAGGACATAGGTCATAGAATTACTTATTAAGGAGTTAATAAGTCTACTGAACATGGGAGCGTAGGTATGTGCATGACCATGGGATGTGAACTATGTCCGCCTCCATTATGTGTGATTGTTATCGAAACAGTTCCTGAGAGATTCGAAATATGTGGTCCTTATGTACGTGATGTACCGGGATTTGATAGCAGAGTATGTGTGCACCGCAACCTAGTTTAGGGGTGCCATTATTCTATATTTATGATGAGATTGATATACTGAAATATTTAAATGAATTATTTATATAAGTACAAGTATGAACTAATGTAACATCCTTGTAGAGTTAAAAATGGGAAAACACTTAGTAATTAATGTAACAAATCCTGAGGAATGAAGGTAAAACTCTATGTTTATATTAAGATGTCGGGAATAAAACCATGAATTGTAAAGTAAACTCAGAATATGAATTAGACTAGTTAGATAGTGGAATAATTAGAACGGGTACGGGTACGTAGGAGTGCACAATTAGTTGAGAGGTGATAACTCATGTGAGTGCACGCGCTATCATGTATTTTATATTCGCTGTTTAATGATATTAAACACTTTCTATACTTTAAATTGTTTTCACAATCGGGCTCTGAACCTCTTCCTTTCAAATCTATTTTCTTGTAAAAACCTTTTAGGTTACAAGCCACAAGGACACCAAGCTGAGGAGTTCCATTCCAGTGATGTGTTGTAGCTGCTGTGGAAGTTACAGGTCCTCGATTATAGACGCCTCCACTTTGTAATTTGATTCCAGTTCAGACTTATTTATCTGTAGGGCATATCGACCCTTTTTCTTAGAGATAGCTTAATTATTCAGCTTTATTTCAGTTTTGGATTTAATTAATTAGTGATTCAGACTTTGCATTTGGTTGTATTCAGTATTCGGATTATTGAGAGGAGTATTCCTCCAGATTCATTCTTATTCCATGGTTATTCTAATGTGTCTATGTTGTGGTTGTTGTATTAGTATTTCATAATTTAAATTGGTTGTATGTTAATCGGATTTAATTAAAATTGACAACTCACTTTTTAAATATTAGGTGGCTAGTAATTGTTAACACGTTTTTCGACAGTGATCCTATGAACTGAACCAACTTGACATTTTGTATTAATTTGAATAAAGGAGTATCTACCCAGTATTTAATTAGTCGGGGTGTCACAGGTGGTATCAGAGCATCAGGTTCTAGTGTCCTTTAGGATCTGTGCGGCTTATTATGCTTCCAGCGTAGCTTTCTTTGATATAGAGCCCTATGTTTAGGATTGTTGATTTCTTTGGTAAGATTTCATTCTTAGGCTATTATGTATATGATAGTGAATCTTATTTGCATTCGGGTGTGTTCGTGTGCCGAACAATGCAGTACGTGTGGTGAAGACTGTTGGGTGGACAACAGGAGGCAAATATCAGTGAGCTTATTTAATTTATTAAGGAAGGATGACCGTAGTTGAAGTCACCCATATTATGGCACGAAAGTCCTGGACAGTACAGATGGCCAAGGTGTGACTTGTGACTTCTAGGCACAACTATAGTAGAATATGGGGTCGAATAAGGCTCACCCAACAAGGTTGGAATGGGAGAGAAAGAGTTAGGTGAAACATTAAAGAGAACCAGCGGTGGAAATACTCAAAATGTAGAGATGGCGTGTGCTAGCCAAACGAATGTAATATATCCAAAGGCTTGGACATATGTCGGGGTATGGCCCATTGGGACTGAAAATTTGGGGTAAAATTTTCTTGGCTCGTAAGAGTGGAGTGTCAATGGTGAGAGGTAATCACCACACTTAGAAGTGGAATGTGACGTCGAGAGAAGGCGTACACGTATGGTTTGACCATACGTTCCTTCATCAGATGTTCAGGGTGAAAAGCTAATGTTATTCTGAAATCACACAAGAGGGCCAGACAGAGGTCCCTTTGTGAGGAGAAATTTAATTATGTAGAGAACATTACACGGGGTGAAGTAGGTGAAATGGAGAAGAGGATATAAAAGGGAGAATTTACATACAAGAATTATTGCTAGCTCTTCTGGGGAATTCTGCTTGGACGTTCAATTCAGATGGTATTAATGTCGCGTAGTGTTAATTTGGAGGTAAACGTTTCCTTGGGTGGGGAGATACAAGAATCGAGGATCTTTATAGTGTAAGACTGGGAAAATTGTGTTGGAGAAGCACCACAAGGGGAAGACTCAACGGGGAACCCGTTAAAGTGATTCAGATAGCTGAATTATTACCGAGCGATGGTGATTTCAGTAAGAGATGTGGGAACTATTAGCGTGTTCCTTAGGTCCATCAAACTAAGGAAATAATGGAGGTAGTCATCAGAACCGAGACTACCAACGTCCGTGAGAAAGACCACCTTGACATGGTCAGTGTGACCGAAGACAAGTGGAGTAGGTGTAGAGGTATTTTGTGAGAAGTGAAATCTGTGCGTTATAAATGTTTCCCAATGCAAGTGTATGGATAAAGGCATTGTGCTCGGCAAGGATAGTTATTGAAAAATTCGGTTTAGTGCGGACAGGTGTGTTAAGTCCAGGAACCATTTGAACAGCCAGGCCAATGGTCAGGATAGAAATATGAGTTATATCCTCAGATGATGTTGCACGTTTTTTATGGCACGAACAAGTTTCTACATTTGTTATTAATGTTATTTTTTCTTGAGTTTCGACTTTAGTGAGTATCGACAATTTTTATTACCTATGTGAATATTTTTTCCCTGATAGTGTGGGGCTACCTTTATTGTCATCCGCAAAGGATGAATGGGCATATTGATAGCGGAATATACTTTATTGAAATTACTCGTTTTAGTGTTGTGTTATACGAGTATGATATTATCCTAATTATGATTTTATATATGATTGTATCGATAGTGTGCTGGTATTGTAAGCTTATCGAGGTTACTACCTTGGGGTAGAATGTTTCGTTCTTGCGAGACCCCATCTATGAGAGGGCCGAAGTCCAAATTGTACTTTTGTATATATGTATATATATATACATTGTGGTGATTTAAAAAAGGTATAATAGTCTCGGATATTTAATCCCAGTATGCGTGGGGATTTAAATTGATATGATTCGTGTGTAATTGGTTTACTAGTCAACGAAATGGTTTAACTGGTTATTATTAATTAACGCTCAGAATGTCGTAATAAGTAGAGTGCATTGTTTTATCACCCTTTAGAGATTTGAGAGTTTATACTCCTAGTTGTGTGTCTGGGGAAGGATTTTGAGAGCCCCGATTATATTTGCATGGTGTATATGGAATGTGATTACCATCAATGTCAAGTGAAAGCGTCTTTCGGAAGGAGTTCCTTATTTAAGTGTCATTGCGGAAGGAGATGTAACTTTGTTGTACAGAGACGGGAATATAGGGGTACATGTTATGGACTGAGGACATAACGGATCCCGATGACCAACAATGTTAGGTAGTAGTGTATCAGGGGGGTTCCTTGTTTGGATTTCACATTGCGAGACATCCCACGCATGAAACTTAGCGTAAGGTTGGTAGTAGGGATATGTTTGACCATTTGACATAAATTGGATACCTCGATCATTATGGAAGTAAGTAGTTGTAACTGGAAGTTAACAAGGGGTAAATTGCGATGTAAGGCCAGTAAAGCCAGTTGTTAGTAAAGAAATACTGATAATGTTGGTTTTGTTACGACGGGTTGAAGGATGCATTGAGGTTAAGGAGGACTTATGATTTCTAGTCCGTGGTGATTGAGAACGCCCAAATGGTATAGACATGTTGCAAATGCAAGAACAGTAAAGAGTTTGGAATATGTATGAAGCGTATATGATGTGTAACACCGTATGCATGGGTTATAAGGGGTGTAGATATCTTGGTTGACTAAAGTAGTATCGTCAAAAGAAGGGATATAGATGGGTGAAATTCTTACTGATTGGATTTAGCGTCTTAAGCGAAGGTGTTAATGAGTATACTCGTGTGTAATCATTGTAGCACGTCCGAATTTGGTGAAAAGGCACTAGAAAGCCATTTAATAAGGGGATATCTCTTGAGAAGGAAAATATTTCATTATTATGGGCAATTTGGAGTAGAGTTCCGACCAATAGAATATTGTGGGTGACTCAAGAGTAAATAGATTGAGAATGTCAATAAGGTATGAAGAGTCCGGATGTGCACAAAGTGGTGAAAAAGTGTAAGGGTCGAAACTTTTGGTATACGCCAAGAGAAGAAGAGGATCGTTAAGTATCACTTAACGGGAAAAAATATTTACGTGAAAGTTAGCATTGAAAGGGGTGTAGTAAGTAGTAGAACGGTTGGGTGTTAGATGATCAACCAATTAATTTTGTATCCAACCGACGATTCGAGGGATGGAAGAGTCAAGTTAGTAAATTCCTTTAGGGGTAACGAGTTGCTTCGAATATCTTGAACATGTTGTCCAGAAGGAGAGGAATTATTATATACTTTGGTGATTTACACTATTAGATAGTGAACACGCCGGTATGTGGTTGGACGCAGTATTATGCAGAATTAAGAGGAGATCCCCGAAATCCACCTTCAACGTGAGGTACCACGGAGTAGTGGAAATATGTTTCGTTTAGAGAAGGTTGTATCACTTATAGCCCGAGGTGTAGGCGCAAGGTAATTGACGACTGGTGGATTGTATAAAAGAAATTTTGGATTCATTGAGATCTTTTCATTTCCAAATCGGGTAAAACTAGTAAGTCTGGTACATTGTGGTAATGGGGAGAAGATATTACCTAATGGTAGAGTTAGGTGAAAGCACCCGTATCTATTTTATAGTGGACAAGGTGCTTACAATTGTTTTGTGTAACAACACCCGGCTGAAGAAGTTTTCCCTTGTTTAAAGGTCACAACGCCGGGAACAGAGATTCAAAGAATGGGAAAGAGTAGTCAGATGTGTTATTGATTTCTACCAGGATGGGAGTTTGGTGTGTTGCTAAACGCGTGAGTTAATGCGTAGTGAGGTACAGACTCACAATAATATTGAAATTATGCGGCTAATGATGTATAGGCTATTTTTATTCGAATGTTGTTTAATAAGAGCACAACGTGAGGTGCATTTATTGAAGTGTATTCTGATAAAGTATCAAGTCTGTTAAACAAGCTTGTTGTGAAGCGAGGGCTTTAGTGATTGGGATGTTCCTTGTATTTTGTTTGAGTACCGAAGGATACCTAAAATTTTCCAAGTATGCCTTACTTTTCCGAATTTCGGGACGAAATTCTGTTATTAGGGGAGGAGTATGTAATACCCCATATTTTTATGGCTTTTAATTATGAGGTTAATTAAATGGAATTACTTTTAATTCTGGGATTTATTAAATTAATTTGGGATAATTAATTGGAAAATTTATTCGGATATAAATGCTAGCAAGACGATAGTTAGTATTTGGTTATTATTATGATGTTGAATATTACGGAGTGATTATGGTAATATGTGATCATTGAATTTATTAAAATTGTCGTGAGTTGAAAATACGGTTGTTTCGGTAATTTAGTTGGGACACGCAGGTCAGTCGTGTCAAGACCAAATTTAATGGATTTAAAAGTATTTTATTTTTATGTCATCCATATGAGCTTTTTGAGTGCCCCAACGTGTCCGGAAGGGTCGAAATAGTCAGAAAACACTAGCCGGGAGTTTAGTTTGGGTCCCAGAGCATTTTTAGGCCAAACCGGCAACCCAGAAGGGTAATTTGGTAATTTTAAAAATTGAGCGATTAAAACCCACGAATTTTAGAGTTAAATTAGAGATTATTAGAGAGGCCCCGAGGTAGATGCATCTCTATTAGGAACATCTCCTGTCCCGAAATGGAGAACACGATTGTCCTCTCATAACAATCTACTGTCGCCTAATATCCTGCCAACCAATACATACCTAGGATGACATCATACCCCTCCATATCTTACACTAAGAGGTCCGCCATTAAACTAAGTCTCCCAATAAAAATGTCCACCCCTTGACACATTGAGTGAATCAATGCCCCGCTGCCTACTGGCGACTCTACACATATACGAAGACTACCCTCAATCTCTAGCAACCCGACTAGTTTAGAAAATTTAGATTTAATGAATGAATGAGATGCTCCCGTATAAAAAAGTATCCTACCCTTATGACCATGGATGAGAAACATACCCTCAACCTCTGGCGGCGCCTATTGTGCTGGAGGATTGGGAACGTCTCGGACGTTATACACATGCCCGTAGTGCATTTGCCCCTACTACTGAGGGGATGGTGGAGCCAGTTCTGTTGGCGGCATCTATCCCTACTACACCTATTGGGCACCCTACTACTAGCCTCTGCCCCTCTGCGGGCACTCCCTCTTGAAGTGTCATGTCTTGCCTCAAACAAAATAGCATCTCGTATTGTCTCCCAATCGTTGTCCCTGATGTGGTTGACCCTGCTGGCCTCCCCCATTATTCCCTTGGCCCTGACGGACCCGAGGAACCTACTGGTGCTGATTCGGGCCCGTCTGACCCTACCTAAATCCATGTCCTCCCGGTCGGACCCCACCAGGCTTAAATTTCTTAGCCTGATTCCCTTACTGGCTGCTAGTCTGCTGGTGAGTACCACTTGTGTCACCCCCAACAACTACCTTGCCCTGTTGACTTGGCTCCCCTACCCTCTTTCTCCCCTTCGCATGAAAGCGATGATCCTAGCAATGTAAAAGAGTGGCATTAAGGACATATGTATACGTCACCAACGCCTGATTACCAATCAAATGTTGTCTGATCCTCCAAGTTAGGTCATCCATGAACTTCAACTTCTTTCGCTTCTCGTCGCTCACCTCATCTGGCACAAAGTTTTCCAAATGGGTGAACTCATCCTGATAATCCTCCACTGAACGGTTACCCTGAACTACCTCACTAAACTTCTTCTTCTTTTTTGCCGCTACCACCGGTGGGAAGTATTTGCGGTCAAACTGTACCTAGAACTCAGATATTATTATCAAATCTCTCTCCTCAACGATGGTAACTGACTCCCACCACTATAAGGCTGCCCCCGACAAATGGAAGGTAACAAGCAACTGTTACTCTACGTCAGTACACTCTAGCATGTGCAGGTGTCACTGAATGTTTTTCTTCCAATCATGGGCCTCTAGTACATCGGTGCTACACTGGAAATCTAGTGGGTGACCCTTCTGAAAGGTCTCCCTAACTCGTGGCTAAGAAGATGGTCCTTCTGGAGCTTAAACTGCTGGTGCCACTACATGCGGTGCCTGGGGCTGTGGAAAATGGGTTGCCATAGCTTGCATCACTCTCTTAACTTCTCGAGCCACTATTATTGCCACCTGAGTAGTGGAGATCAACTCGAGTGGGGGTGGGGGTGGAGGTACCTGTGGCTCCTGATGAGCCTCCCTTAACTCATCCCTAGCCTCCTCCCTCTCTGCTCTCGGTTTCTTCATTGGCATCTGGAAATAGATCGAATCGTATAAGTACGCAATTTATACAAAAATCTAATAGCAGAAAAACGATATCTCTAAAAAGCGGAAAATGAATCAGCAGTCCTAATAATAGGGCTCTATAACAACCGAACGCTACACTAAAATGTAATAAGCTGCACATATCCTAAGGACACTAAGACCTGATTCTATGATACCATCTGGGGCAACCCGCCTAATCAACCCTGGGTGGTCAGACCAAAATTAAATTAGAATAGGTTTCTCAGTTGGTTCATTCTTAGCATCACTGTCGCCTTTTTAATGACTAACCACCTAAGTGAGAAAATTAGACTGGTGCCAAGTTTTATCTTTCATTAATTTAATGAAATACTCACGTGGAAACAAAATAATTTAAAAAATCACAATTAACCGAAATCAACCATTCACATCTAAATAAATTGATCGAATAAACCATCTGCTCAAATCTAATAATAGTAAATACAAATAATGAGAAATCTCAACAAGTCTGACGTAAATGATAAATAAAGCTGTGAGCGACATGCTCGAGTAACTGATAGGGAATTCCTAAACTAGAAATGAAAAGAATGAGGAACCTATAAAACTCCCGCAACATCCACATATGTTGCAACAACGGGTCCCTAGAATGAGTCAAGCCTGACGTCCCTGTGGTTGGATACCTAAAAGGTTTTTAAAAATATTTATAGCAAGAGTTAGAACCCAAAACATTTGGAAAATATTTAGCAAATGATTAACTTGCAGTAATAAATATGTATGCATGCTCTTCGTATTTTAGTCAGTGTCTCACTTCCTTGAGGGCATCCTCACCCCTCCTCTAATGTGCACGACGAACGCCTTAAATTAATTGCCTTAGTTATTTATCCCGTAACTAGATAACCGATATAACCCCTTGGAACCACCCTACTCTAACCGAGTATGCAATAATTATGATTTCTAAGTTATTATCAACATTAACTTAATTAGTCTTTCCCCCTTTTAAATTCATGAAACTTTCACACCCTTTATACATATAATATAATTCATGACCTGTATTAAATTACCCGTATAAAATTATTTATGTCATTAGTTACATATAACCACATTACAACATTCACACATATGTTGAAATAAAAATAATAAATGATAACAACCCTCCTCTTGAGTAATAACTCACCATATGTATATTCTCCAAAGTGCTATTTCACTAGGTGTATTCATATAAGCTAGTTACCCAAGTCAGGATCGCTCACTAACTTGGTTAATAACATAAATATCGGAGGCGATCATATTCCTTCCCTGAAAGTGAGATGCCCCTTACCCATATAGTGGACCCTATGACCTGGAGATCTACTCCCACTACTCCTCAAGCTAGGGTATCCACCCTCTACGTGCAACCTCCCCTGATAGCACTAGAGTATATATATAATAATATCTAGCCACAGATATTAATACACATACCATATAAATACTATCACACACCGTATATATATATATATAATAAAAAAAATCCCGGCTTTACCGTGTACTAAACCTGTAACACTAGTCTATATGTCATAACTTGACTTTACGGTTCAACTTAGATTACTAATTAATTTGCTCATTAATTAATTTAATTACTTTGGTATCACTCAACCACTATACCCGGACTCGCCCACTTGATCTGAATTTTAATATTTTGTGTCACCCATAAATTCCCTCCAAATCCCAATTACTTTCCCTCGTAATTGTTAAGAATTTATGTCCTACATTTATTTCTCACTAAAAAGGTGTGGGAAAATAATTTCCAGTAAATTTCCCTTATATACTAAAACTGGACGATCTGCCAAAAATCCTCGACCATCGATCGATCGACCCCAACCATCGATCGATCGATCGAACAGGTCTTCATCTTCTCTGAAGGCCTGTTTCTGCCATGGAAAAAAAACCATAAATGTCCAATTCCTTCTACAATGTAACCCAAGTCATCTCATCAATATAATGCACCAAGAAGATCATAAAGAACCCCCATAAAGTTCCCAAACCCCATTTAATTTCCGTTCTCTCCTATTTTCTGAATGGGGGAAAAACCCGTGTTATTCTTTAATTAGTCTCAACACCAAATTACCATCTCAAATTCGTTCATAATTCGTCTTGGTTTTCACATCTAACCAATACATATCAATCTCATATTATATCATGAATCTCTAAAACAATTTCAAATCAGAAGATTTATTTACAAAAACCTCATTTTTGTACCCACTTTTCCCCAAAACGAATTTTGATTCCCACTTCACACAAATATGAATTGCAATACAAATAAATACTACAACAAGTTAACCACTTGCCTTGTGATTTCGTAAGGTCTGATCTGGAGTTTTGATTGTCAAGGATGATGATGAAATCCCCTTTAGTTCTTTCCTTTGTCTCCCAAAATGGTTCCTAGTGGCTTTAGCTTTGCCCTAAGGTATTCTCTCCAACTATAGGTTTTCCATAGTGTAATCTGTCGTTCCCCCTTTTCCTTTAATTAAGTAATTAGGCTTAATAACGTTTTTAGCCTAATGGGCCAAGACCACGTGACCCAAATACCCCCGTGTGGGCTCGGCTATGCCTAGAAATGCCCCGAGACCTATTTACTACCCCCGGGTACTCTATTTAGACCATTTTGTCCCTTTCAGACTCAATCGTGCCATCAGAATTGGCCTTCGGATAAGTTTATAAAATTTCTTATCTCCCACCTAACTTAATCTGGAACTGACTCCCGATTGAGATAAGTAAACCCCACGTCATTAATACTCTTAAGATGTAATTAAATATTACTATTTACCTAGTAAATTAATTTCCCATAAATATTAACCAATTATTCTCCCAATTAATATTTATATTAAAATTCCATAAATAATTCCATTAAATTACGACACACTAGTAATTTAAATTTTCCCAAATTAATTAAATATTAAATGCATAAAATCACAGGTTGTGTTTTGATTACTTTACGGTTCATTTAAAGTATTGGGATATTTTTTCTAAGCGTTGGAAATTTTTTGTAAAATATTTTAAATCAGTTGAGATACTTTTTTTCGTTAAATGGAATTTTTTTCTAAGTGTTGAGGAAAAGAAATTAACGATCCGATCGTTCGAGCAACTTGATCATGTCGTTTAAATGATATCTTGATCTCCCACGAAGCCTCGTTCAAGCGACATCTTTCCTAGTTCGATCGACTCCCAGTTTCGTTCGAGCGATCTGCCGACTCAAGTTTTTTATATAAAGCTTATTAAATGAGTCCTTTTTCGTTAAGAAGACGTGACAATTTTCATTCTGCAAAAACTGCAAAATAGCAAAAGACTTTGTTTTCTTCTTTAAGGGTTGAAATCCTTATGTTTTTTAGTTCATAAAAATCCGAAATTCTTTAGTGAATTGTTTTGGAACCCAAGTGTAATACCCCGTAATTTTATTGATTTTTATTAAAGGGATTAATTATATTAAATGAGAATTAATTGGAAATTAATTCGGGTATAAATATTAACGAAATGTGACTTGGTATTTGATTATGATGTTAAAAAATTATTATTTCCGAGTATGTATGGTAATACATGAGTATTGATGATATTTAAATTAAATTGAGAAATTTAGTTGGGACGCATGTGCCAGTCGCGTCAGTAACGTAATTAATTGAATTAAAAAGTGAATTTTATTTTTATCAACCGGATTGTCATTTTGAGTGCGATAAGTGTCTGGAAGGGTCGAAATAGTTAGAAAACACTAGCCGTGGGTTTAGTTTGGGTCCCGGGGCATTTTTAGGCCATACCGGCAACCCAAAAGGGTAGTTTGGTAATTTTAAAAATAGGGGAATTAAAACCCACGAATTTTGGAGGTTATTTTTATATTAGAAAAGAACCCACTAACCCCATTTTCAGCATTTGGTAAGTTAGAGGGCTACGGGAGTTAAAGGGGGAGTTTGAAGAGGTTCCAAAAGAAACCTCCAACCACCATCACTATCTTTGGGAGAAATCTGTAGAGAGAATGAGGAGAATCAACCTTCATCCTTCGACAACAAATCTGGAAAACGAATCTAAGGCAAGTGGTTTAATTACATTAATTTCAAGCGAATGTTTCTTCCATGCTTAGAATTGAATATTTGTCTTATATTGGATGTTTGATGAAAACCCATGAAATTGGAGGTAGAATTCATAATATGATATAGGGATTGCATGTAGAATGTTATTGGATGAATGTCATATACAAAATTCAACTTTTGATGATGTAAAAAAAACGGATTGATAAGGAGAAATTGGAGACATTAAATTCTGGGTTCATATTCATAGGGTTTGGGGTAAAATTTGGGGATTTATGATAATTATATGTTGTTTAGGAAGACTTGAACCCAAAAATATGTTAAGAAACAACCTAAGAGGGTGTAGTGAAGTTTAAGAACATTAAAATACTATTGGGATGATCTTAGGATGAGTTTAGAGAAGATAAAAATTGAGAAAACGAAGTAGAGAATTTCTGGGCTCAAACTGCCATCTCGTTAGAAGACCTGCCCAGGTCGTTCGAACGAGATGACAGTATCCCTTCTAACGAGTTGGTAGTTCGTTCGAAGCCCTTTGTTCGAATGAACTCATTCGAATGACCTCGTTGGAATGAGACTTCTAACGAGTTGACAGAATGGCCTTTTGGCCTGATTTCATTTCAAACATTCCGTAGACTTATTTAATTAGAGTATTAACCTTCCCTTATTGATTAGTGGGTATAATTGTGAGAATTGGGGTACGTTGAGGAGTAGAACTTATAACCTTATAATAAAATCAGATGTCAATTGTGGAGTAGGAAACGAGTAACTAATTACGATGTGAGACGGGTTGATAACGTTAATATACCAATCAGAGGCTTGTAATCGTATAACATTAAATGATGGTATAAGAATGAGATGTATACCTTTATTAATAATATAAGATATCTAGTATGTGCGGATGCTTAGTATATGTGGCTTTATGTGTATAACATACCTACCATACTTTCTATCATGGGAGGTTTGCATTCGATTAGGGCCATCTAATCTTTGTGTGCCTACGGGGGGATTTAGATTGGTACCTCGAGGACATAGGTCAGAGAAGGAATTATTGAGAAGTTAATAAGTCTGCTGATCATGGGAGCGTAGGTATGTGCGTGACCCATATGATGTGAACTATGTTCGCCTCCATTATTTGTGATTGCTATTAATTGAGAACGATTCGTAAGAGATTCGGAATTCGTGGTCTTTATGTACGTGATGTATCAGGATTTGATAGCAGAGTATGTGTGCACCGCAACTTAGCCTCGGGGTGCTAATATTGTATATTTATGATAAGAATAATATACGATTAAATTGAAATGCTCGGTCATGTATAAATGTGAATGTGATTAATAGCAACGTTTTTGTAAAGATAAAAGTGGAAATCTCCTAGTAAGTTTTATTACTAATATGGGAAACCGAGAATAAATGTAAAGCTTTCTATTTCAATGAAAATGTCGAAATTATAGCGTGAATCGTATAGTAATGTTAGGTATTATTATTGGACTAGTTAGATATGGGAATAACTAGAATTGGGTACGGGTACGTTAGGAGTGCATAAATAGTCGAGAGGTGAGTATTTAATATGAGCGCACGTCCTAACATGTATTTTGCGTTCATTGTTTTAATGTCATTAAAACACTTGCTATATTTTAAACTGTTTTCCACAATCGGGCTCTGACCCGTTTTCTTTCAAATATATTTTCTTGTTAAAACCTTTTAGGTGCCCAACCACAAGGACACCAAGCATAGGAGTTCCATTCAGGTGTCGTACTGTAGCTGTTGTGGAAGTTACAGGATCTTGGCAGTAGACACCTCCACTTTCGATCTTGACTTTATTAGTAGATTTCCTCATCAGTTGGGAATGTCACCCCATTTCTTTTAGAAACATTTTATCTATTCAGTTTATTTCAGATTTCGGGTTGTAATCAATTATGATTCAAACTTAGTATTCGTTATTCCTGCATTTGGTTTGTTGTGAGGAGTATTCTTACAAACTCATTATTATTGTATGGTTATACTATTGTCATTTCATTGTGGTAGTTATGTTAGCATTTCTTATCTACTTGCATGTTAATCGAATTTAATTAAAATTGACAACTCACTTTTTTAAATATTAGGTGGCTAGTAATTTGTTAAAATGTTTTCGACAGTGATGCTATGAACTGAACCAACTTGGCATTTTGTATTAATTTAATAAAGGAGTAGCTACCCGGTATTTAATTAGTCGGGGTGTCACAGGTGGTATCAGAGCATCATGTTCTAGTGTCCTTAGGATCTGTACGGCTTGTTATGTTTCCGCTGAGCTTTCTTCGATGTAGAGCCCTATATTTTAGGACTGTTGTATTCTTTTGTGTATGTTTCGCTCGAATATTTAAACTGATCATAATTAGAGTACAAAAAGATGGAACCGTCTATAACAAATATCCTAAAACATCCACAAAATGTTATAGCTCCATGACACTTGGATGGAAGAGTCATCACGAGAATCCTTGCGGTGGAGCACCTGGGCATAAATAGGATTCATACAAAACGAAGAGAAATAAATGGGACAGAGCCCGCTTTGATATGAGCACCATGTGAATAAAATGCATGACAATTATGAATACCTAACATCATGAGTAAGTTTAGCCCGCTCTTCACAAATAATAATAATCCTCACCTCTAAATCTAAATGCACAACCACGCGCAATATCAATTTGAATGATGAATATTCATTTATGCATGAGAACATAACTCAATTATTAACTTAATGAGATTCTGTTCTAGTTTTACACAACTTAACTTCACAGTTCCTTTTCTCATTAGGAAACTTATTCGCAGTAGTTTATTTCATAAAATGATTTACTATTTACAAAAATACCATTTTTATAAGAATAGTTATAATCACAACATATAAGGATTGTAAGACCATCCTTTCGGGAGTCACCCCATTGGATGTGCACCTAAATAGCTATAATCTTCCAAGGCCTATCAACAAGACAACCTGGTCATCCTACATCGCGTGACGTTGGGAAGCGGTCATATACCTTCGATAGTGAGTCATAACCATACATTTAATTACCTTACTACGATAAAAAATAACATCAGAATATATAACCACCCGTCCTATGACTGGGGACTATATTTACCCTGCATTCACTAGCCAGGGGACATCACCTCATGCGCGAAACTTCCCTTATGATAGAATCTAGAGAGGTATGTATAAGCAATTAAATATTAACAAGATATGCCAATTTAAAATGTACATTATATTTTATCCGGAGCCACGAGTGATTAATGTTATAATTGTAAACCTAAACATTTAATTGTCCCCATATCAGTCTTCGAGAGTGAACGACATCCCTTTGAGACACCAAGTATAATTTTCCTCATACAAGTCTCTAAAATGCCTAGACTATGTAACTCTACTTTTCCCTAGTCCTAGACTAGCTTACTAAAAGAAGGAACTACCCGAACTTCTATTAAATAACCCCCGCAATAAACCCAATTATTCCCTTTCTAATCTAGGGTACTTACGTCCCTAATAGAAGACTCTAGAACACTTTATAACTTCTTAAGAGAAAGTTCCTAGGTCCTGTAACAACCCATGACTTTGGAGGCTGAGAAATTAAATTTTTGGGAAAATAAAATTTAATTAAATTAGAGAATTCTAAAATTTGGAATTTAGGTCCAAAAATAGAGGACATTTTAAAGTATTTTGGATGATGATTTTGAGGGTACCATCGATCCCGGAAGGGTCGAGATAGTCAAAATGACTGTCATTGGTTTTATTTCGGCTCCGAAAATGTTTTTAATTCAGTTTACTCGAATTGGAGTAAACGAGTTATTTTAAGTGTGTATTAACATTTAAAATTGGGTTTATTGTTTTAAAGGATTTAAAGGCTTACGGATTAATCATTCTCAATTGAGAGAAGAGAAAGAAAAAGAAGAAGAAGAAAGAAGGAGAAAAGAAGAGAGAGAGAGGAAGAAAAGCTTGGAGTTTTCAGTCCAACCGCATCATTGAGAATGATCCAACCCCTACAAATCGGAGGCAAGTGTTTAATCTTTCTAAATAAGTCATTTGTGTATTTGATTTCATAAATTGTGGGTTAAAGAAATGATTTTTGGGTATTAATACGAAAACCTAGATTTTTGGGTTTAATCTTGAAATCAATGTTTAAAATATGGGTTTAATGGTGTAGAAATGGTTGGGATCAACTTTGGGTTGATTTATTGGCTTAGAATCATGTTGTGATAAATATTTGGTTGTTAGAATAAGAATTCAGGGTTTAAAACTTGTGGGTTTCTATGAAGAAGAAGAACCCATCAGATTCTGCAGACCCGAATCGATTCGCCCCTGAAGCGAATCAATTCGGCCTAGGCAAAATTGGCAGGTCTGCATTACCGAATCGATTCGGAACCAAGGTGAATCGATTCGGTTTGAGACAGATTCCCATGTCCTTTAGACCAAATCGATTCGCAGTTGGAGCGAATCGATTCTCCCTTGAGACCGAATCGATTCGGGCCAGGCCGAATCGATTCGAAAACAGGGCTGTTTCAGGAGGATTTTTCAAGGACGATTTCTAACCCTTCTTGGTTGGGTTTATCGATTTGGGATATGGTTATATGATGTCAGAGTTATGTTTTGGAGACTTATAGGGATTTATCAATTATTATGATTATGGGGACTTCTTTAAATATTTTAAGGAAAGTATATATATGTGTATGCATTAGAGTTGTGTGTGTTTATGGAGAAGGTGGGAGACCTCATTGGGATTAGAAATCCTAACTATAAATAAAAAGTAAGTATAGATATGATGTGAGGTTAAGAACTCTTAGATAGAGAGTTGTGAGGGTATGTTGTGAAATTCTAGGCCGAGATTGGTATCGAATCCTTATAGAGTTAGGATGCTATTACGATACAATTTGGGGATTTTTGAGAGATAACTGTAGCATATCCTTAGTAAAGTTTAAATTAAGAAATAAATTGGAATGCAATAGGATTAAGGGTTCATAAGAGAAATTGAACCATAGGCAAATATTGGGAATGATCGGATCATACTATCAATTGGGATAGGTTGTAGTAAGATTCTAGTCAGGACAGTTTATATATAAAATTGTGTGGGAGAACCATTGGAACTCCAATAATTGAAATGGACTTGAGATAAGCTTGAGGTTTATAGGCAATTTTGTTATGTGTATATCAATAGTTGAAACTAGTATTGGAGTCATGAATGTCCTGTTGGAGATGTATGAAATGTGTAGTGATGGTTTCCTACACTAAACTTTGGGTGATAACCTAAATGTTGAATATAAACATATGTTTTTGGGAGACCATGCATCATAGAAAAATGGATGAACATGCTTTAAGAGAAGGATTGTATTTACATATCGAGGTAAATTAAATGAGTTTGGGGTGACGGCTTGTATATCGAGGATTATGTATACTTATAGCCGAGTTCATATTTCATATGCATATAAACGACAATGGGTTGTATATATGGATATGTTAATATGTATGTGTATATATCTATATAGATATGAATATATGGATATATTTATGATGTGGACATACATGGTATGGATATTTAAACAGTATATGATGGCTTAACTATATGATGGGATCATATGGAAGTGTATATATTGTGCATGTGAATGATATATATACTTATGTGGTTAAGCATACCCCGCTCATGCTATCATTGGGAAGTTGCGCGCGTAGAGGGTGAGCATCCTGGCTAGAAAAACAGGGTGTGGATATTCCCCAGGTGATAGTCGTCTCGTGTGTTATTATATGATTTATATTTTTGCGATGAGACGTGGTGGGTATTTTTCATCTCATTGCCGGTTAAGAGCTATGACAGCTTCCCGGGACATCGTGTGCGTGAGTTTACCACGAGATGGGTGTCGTTTAGTCCCACCATGGTGGCCCCAGTTTTGCTACGTGAGCCAGGCACTGGGAAGATGATGCCATGATGCAACTTATTGGCGATATATATAGCCAGGTATATTATGTTCATGGCCTTGTACATCATATGTAGTATGTACACTTGGCTATTGGAATGGATGATTGTATATATATTGGATAGAATAAAATGCCTATATATATAATTATATATCATATAGATGAAAGGATATAGAATCTTTGTGGAGTACATCTTGTATGATTATGATGTACTAGATTGATGGGGGTTGATGTATCGCAATTAAGGAATATTTCGGTTACATCATCCCAAGAAGATTATTGGAGATTTTTAGTTGTTTTCATATTGTAGTCTAAAATTTAGTGGTAGCAGTAGTATAATATGGTATGGCATTATGGATCTTTAGGATCGACATTGTCAAGGAGTAGTGTAACGGGGTGGTTCCCTGTTTGGATTTCGCTTTGCGAGACGCCCCGTGCACGAAACGTAGTGCATTGTTGAGATTAAAGAGAAGTTATGTCAATATTTATGTGTGGCATAATGGATCTCCAGGATCGACGTTGATAAGGAGTAGTGTAACGGGGTGGTTCCTTGTTTGGGTTTCGCTTTGCGAGACACCCCACGCACGAAACGCAGCGCAACGTTGAAATTGGAGAGAAATTTTGTCAATAATAATTTTGTATGCATGCTAATTCGAAATTAAATTATATGTTTCAACCCAAATATAAACGGCTAACGTATTAAGAATTCTAATTAAATAAATTACAAACCGGAATCCATTAAGCCTATTATGGCATAATTGCTTATAAACAAAATCGAGTAGGATTAGAAAAGGGTGGATTCTTGGGTTAAGGGAGGAAGGCAAATCTCGTGGGGATAGGTGGGGCATATATTAATTTAGGTTGTCCTTATGGTTGGGGTAATTTAACTAATAAAATTGAGGACGTGAATAGGTGCGCGCCTTTAGATGAGAGGTGAGTTGGGGGTTCCACGAGAGTGAGATCCCACTTTAATTATGAAAAAAGTGCACCGATATTTATTATACACGGTTAACACACTTGCTAAATATTTTCACACTCGGGCTTTGACTAGTTTATTTTTCTCCTTCTTGTATATATATATATATATATATATATATATATTTTACTACAGGTGTCCTACCGCATGGATGCCGGATGACTTTCTATCCAGAGTCTCGGGAACCGTGACATGTGCAGAAATGTTGCGGGATGTATCTTGTAGTCGCTTCCTACTTCTTCAAAAGTCTAGGTACGATTCATGTTGTATATCGAGTTTGTACCCAAGGGATATTTATATATGTTCATATTTATTCCATTGCAGATATTGTATTGGCTGTGACCCGACAGCTTATTCGGGTTTATTTCCTTATGGCATATTCATTTATAGTTATTCATTTCATTTATCATAATTATTGTATGCATCTTTCTTTTCTTTGTTAGTAGTTTATAGTGTTGGTTGGTTGGTTGTTGCATAATTTATTTAATTTTAACATCTCGCTTATATGATATCAGGTAATTAGTCCTATATTATATACTATCGACAGTTGATGTTGAGACTGGACCATCTAAAACTCCCGATTTAATGTAGTATAGGGCTGGTCACCCGTTATTATTTTACGCAGGGTGTTACAGATGGTATCAGAGAATCAGGTTCTAGAGTCTTCAGGTTTTGTGCGAGTTTTCTACGTTCTTCCGTTAACGTTCTTGATGTAAAGACCTACTATTAGGACTGTTGTATTCACTACGCTTATCTCCTTCTGTGAAGTGTATTCACTTGATCGACATTCTGATAACAGTTTATCTCGTTTCAGACGTCACCTAGATTATGTCTCCTAGGAAAGGACAAGATTAGAGATAAGATAACCATAACAGATTTTGGGTATGCTTTGATCGTGGGTAATTCCTTTTCCCAATTCAGGCGAAGGTATAAGAAAGAGCACTCTAGCAGTGGTTTAGGGTGTTCTATCGGTGGTTGAGTAAGAAAGGGAAACTTACTCGAATGACGAATCTTGGACTTAGTAAGGTAAGTCTGAGAGGAGGCACGTAGTGTAGTCCTTGGGAAGTTTAGATTGAGAAACCCGTCAACCTTCATTAGGAAACCTCGTACTGGTGATTCTTACCAATGTGAGGTAGGTGGAGCTGTCCCAATATCAGGAGTATTACCTTCTGGGACGAGGGAGAAAGAAATTTGGAGACTTAGTTTCATTGTGTAGGACTGAGGGAATTTTCGGTAGTCGCCGTCGTGTTTTATCCCTAAAAATGGTTAGGAAGGATTTTGGGGAAGATGTTTCTCTTGCGGAGAAATAGGTTTAGGAGTAATGATTGTCTTCGAAGAAGTATATGGTCTTGAATTGATATCCTTGGATGAGGTGAAACCATTAGATGATGGAAGTATAAGGTAGAATACCTTTCTTCGGGTTTAAGTCATGCTTTGTGCGATATCGAGAACGTCGAGAGTTATAAAATTGAATTCCGGAAGGGTGGAATGTTGAGGTTTGTTGGGCGTGTAATAGTAGTGTTCCAATGAGGGAAGGACCTATTGGGAGGTCATATTTTGGGGTAAGGTAAAGGATTTGTGTGATTGAGAAGTTCAAAGTTGGGTAGATTTAGTTTGAGCGGAGAATTTATCCCATAGTTGTGCTAGTTTTAAGAATTAGGTAGTGGATAGAAGTATTGAAATTGTTGAGGCCTTGTGTCCTAAACACAAGGTGTTTGTTTAGCGTGTCGAAAGACGCAAAATTTATTTATATTATATTATTGCATAGGCCTTCGGGAAATATTTAAAAATATGAAAATCTTTTATAAAATCTTAACCCTGGTTCAACTAACCTCAATACCCGACCTAGATACACAATAGTGTATTGGGAGGGTTCCTTGTTTGGATTTCTCTTGCGAGACCTCCCCCGGACGAAGGCAACTAGTGTCAGGAATTGAGGAGAGTTTAACCATTGGGAATTTTCAAACTTTTATATATATCTACAATGTGGTTATAGATTATATTGGTAATAATGTTATTACGATATGAGTCTAATGGAGCCTGGTTATAAATTCTACGAGTGGAAGCTCGGGTACGGGGTGTATGGGCGCCCTTGGTAGTTAATTGCTTTAAAATCTATATGGTTCGACGTGAGAACAAGAAAGGATCGGTATAGTGATCCTGAGAGTTTATGTAAGGACTAGATGAGATTGAGGTCCTAGGCACATCATAAATTTCGCGGGCGAAATTTCTGTAAGGGGGGAAGATTGTAACAACCCATGACTTTGGAGGCTGAGAAATTAAATTTTTGGGAAAATAAAATTTAATTAAATTGGAGAATTCTAAAATTTGGAATTTAGGTACAAAAATAGAGGACATTTTAAAAAATTCCGGATGATGATTTTGAGGGTACCATCGATCCCGGAAGGGTCGAGATAGTCAAAATGACTGTCATCGAGTTTTATTTCGGCTCCGGAATGTTTTTAATTCAGTTGACTCGAATTGGGGTAAACGAGTCATTTAAAGCGTGTATTAACATTTAAAATTGGGTTTATTATTTTAAAGGATTTAAAGGCTTACGGATTAAGCCTTTTCAATTGAGAGAAGAGAAATAAAATGAAGAAGAAAAAATAAGGAGAAAAGAAGAGAGAGAGAGAGGAAGAAAAGCTTGGAGTCTCCGGTCCAACCGCGTCATCGAGGATGATCCAACCCCTACAAATCTGAGGCAAGTGTTTAATCTGGCTAAATAAGTCATTTGTGCATTTGATTTCATAAATTATGGGTTAAGGAAATGATTTTTGGGTATTAATATCAAAACCTAGATTTTTGGGTTTAATCTTGAAATCAATGTCTAAAATATGGGTTTAGTGGTGTAGAAATGGTTGGGATCAACTTTGGGTTGATTTATTGGCTTAGAATCATCTTGTGATAAAGATTTAGTGGTTAGAATAGGAATTTAGGGTTTAAAACTTGTGGGTTTATATGAAGAAGAAGAACCCATCACATTCTGCAGACCCGAATCGATTCGCCCCTTAAGCAAATCGATTCGTCCTAGGCAAAATTAGCAGGTCTGCATTACCGAATCGATTTGGGCCCAAGGTGAATAGATTCGGTTTGAGACAGAATCCCAGGTCCTTTGGACCGAATCAATTCGTAGTTAGAGCGAATCGATTCTCCCTTGAGACCGAATCGATTCGGGCCAGGCCGAATCGATTCGGAAAGAGGGCTATTTCAGGGGTATTTTTCTAGGATGATTTCTGACCCTTTTTGGTTGGGTTTATCGATTTGGGACATGGTTATATGATGTGAGAGTTATGTTTTGGAGACTTATAAGGGGTTTCTCAATTATTATGATTATGGGGACTTCTTTAAATAGTTTAACGAAAGTATATGCTACGTGTATGCATTGGAGTTGTGTGTGTTTATGGAGAAGGTGGGAGACCTCATTGGGATTGGAAATCCTAATTATACATCAAAAGTGAGTATAGATATGATGTGAGGTTAAGAACTCTTAGATAGAGAGTTTTGAGGGTACGTTGTGAAATTCTAGGCCGAGATTGGTATTGAATCCTTATAGAATTAGGATGCTATTAGGATACAATTTGGGGATTTTCGAGAGAGAATGCTAGCATATCCTTAGTAAAGTTTAAATTAAGAAATAAATTGGAATGCAATAGGATTAAGGGTTCATAAGAGAATTTGAACCATAGGCGAAAATTGGGAATGATCGGATCATACTATCAATTGGGATAGGTTGTAGTAAGATTCTAGTCAGGATAGTTTATATATAAAATTCTGTGGGAGTAACCATTGGAACTCCAATAATTGAAATGGACTTGAGATAAGCTTGAGGTTTATAGGCTGTTTAGTTATGTGTATTTCAATAGTTGAAACTAGTATTGGAGTCATGAATGTCCTGTTGGAGATGTATGAAATGTGTAGTGATGGTTTCCTACACTAAACTTTGGGTGATAACCTAAATGTTGAATATAAACATATGTTTCTGGGAGACCATGCATTATAGAAAAATGGATGAACATGCTTCAAGAGAAGGATTGTATTTACATATCGAGGTAAATTAAATGAGTTTGTGGTGACGACTTGTATATCGAGGATTATGTATACTTATAGCCGCGTTTATATTTCGTATGCATATAAATGAGAATTGGTTGTATATATGGATATGTAAATATGTATGTGTATATATCTATATAGATATGAATATATGGATATATTTATGTTGTGGACATACATGGTAAGGATATTTAAACCGTATATGATGGTTTAATTATATGATGGGATCATATGGAAGTGTATATATTGTGCATGTGAATGATATATATACTTATGTAGTTAAGCATGCCCCTCTCATGCCATCATTGGGAAGTTGCGCGCGTAGAGGGTGAGCATCCTGTCTAGAAAAGCAGGGTGTGGATATTCCCTAGGTCATAGTCGTCCCTTGTGTTATTATATGATTTATATTTTTGGGATAAGACGTGGTGGGTATGTTTCGTCTCATTGCCGGTTAGGAGCTATGACCGGTTCCCGGGACGTCGTGTGCATGAGTTTACCACGAGATGGGTGTTATTTAGTCCCAACATGGTGGCCACATTTTTGCTACGTGAGCCGGGTACTGGGAAGATGATGGCATGATGCAGCTTATCGGCGATATATATAGCCGGGTATATTATGTGCATGGCCTTGTACATCATATGTAGAATGTACAATTGGCTATTGGAATGGATGATTGTATATATATTGGATAGAATAAAATGCCTATATATATAATTATATATCCTATAGATGAAAGGATATAGAATCTTTGTGGAGTACATCTTGGATGATTATGATGTACTACAATTAAGGAATATTTCGGTTACATCATCCCAAGAAGATTATTGGATATTTTTAGTTGTTTTCATATTATAGTCTAAAATTTAGTAGTAGTAGTAGTATAATATGGTATGGATGGCATTGTGGATCTTTAGGATCGACATTGTCAAGGAGTAGTGTAACGGGGTGGTTCCTTGTTTGGATTTCTCTTTGCGAGACACCCCGCGCACGAAACGTAGTGCATTGTTGAGATTAAAGAGAAGTTATGTCAATATTTATGTGTGGCATAATGGATCTCCAGGATCGACGTTGACAAGGAGTAGTGTAACGGGGTGGTTCATTGTTTGGATTTCGCTTTACGAGACACCCCACGCATGAAACGCAGCGCAACGTTGAAATTGGAGAGAAGTTTTGTCAATAATAATTTTGTATGCATGCTAATTGGAAATTAAATTATATGTTTCAACCCAAATATAAACGGCTAACATATTAAGAATTCTAATTAAATAAATTACAAACCGGAATCCATTAAGCCTATTATGGCATAATTACTTGTAAACAAAATCGAGTAGGATTAGAAAAGGGTGGATTCTTGGGTTAAGTAGGAAGGCAAATCTCGTGGGGATAGGCGGGGCATATATTCAGTTAGGTTGTCCTTATGGTTGGGGTAATTTAACTAATAAAATTGAGGATGCGAATAGGTGCGCGCCTATAGATGAGAGGTGAGTTGGGGGTTCCACGAGAGTGCGATCCCACTTTAATTATGAAAGAAGTGCACCGATATTTATTATGCACGGTTAACACACTTGCTAAATATTTTCACACTCGGGCTCTGACCCGTTTATTTTTCTCCTGCTTGTATACATATATATATATATATATATATATATATATATATATATATATTACTACAGGTGTCCTACCGCATGGATGCCGGATGACTTTCTATCCAGAGTCTCGGGAGTCGTGACATGTGTGGAAATGTTGTGGGATGTATCTTGTAGTTGATTCCTACTTGTTCAAAAGTCTAGGTAGGATTCATGTTGTATATCGGGTTTGTACCCAAGGTATATTCATATATGTTCATATTTATTCCATTGCAGCTATTGTATTGGCTGTGACCCGACAACTTATTTGGGTTTATTTCCTTATGGAATATTCATTTATAGTTATTCATTTCATTTACCATAATTCTAGTATGCATATTTCTTTTCTTTGTTAGTAGTTTATAGTGTTCGTTGGTTGTCTGTTGCGTAATTTATTTAATTTTAACATCTCGCATATTTGATATCGAGTAATTAGTCCTATATTATATAGTATCGGCAGTTGATGTTGAGACTGGACCATCTGAAACTCTTGATTTAATGTAGTATAGGTATGGCCACCTATTATTATTTTATGCGGGGTGTTACAGGTCCAAAACCTAAGGGTTACAAACTAAGTTAGAAAAATATCCTAAAATAACAGGATTTTCGAATCGATTTTCCCTGGTTGAATCGATTCGGTATTGAAAGAGAATCGATTCGGCTAGGCCTGATTCTATCAATAGGGACACACTTTCTGCACGTTTTCCGAATCGATTCGGACCATGTTAATCAATTTGCCCAACACAGACATGTAGCCTACCCCTTTAGCGAATCGATTCTCCTGGGCCAAAATGCCCAGTTTCGGCGGACTAGATTTTAATAACCCTAAATACCCAAAACTCATTTCTCTTCCTTTTAACCAACCCCATCCATTAATAACCCAACCAAAACAATCCTACCTAATTACTAACTACCATAATCAACACAATATCTATCTAAAACAATGTTTAAATGTTTAAACATAAAAAATTCATCAAAACCCATATTTATTCAATTGTTTCAAATACACAATTTTCAGTACAATTTATTCACATTAAATCATACATTAGCAAGTTAGAAACTTGCCTTAAGTTTGTAGTGCCGGATTATTTTCCGGTAGAAACAAATTCAAGCTCAATTTCTTCAATTCTCCTTATTTCTCTCCTTTTCTCCCAAATTCTCTCTCTCTCTTTCTCTCTAGGTTTAGAGAACATAAAAATGAGAAATAAAAGGGGTTGGTAGACTTAAACGTTGATTTAAGACTGAATTTTGTCTTTAAATATTACCACACCCTTAAAATGACTTGTAACTACATACCTGAGTCATAACCGGTCAAAAGTGCCCAGAACCCAAAAATACAACATGGCACTTATTTTGACTATCTCGACTATTTTAGGACTAACCGCGTCCTCTAAATTGGCATTCGTAATAATATAAACTATTACATGTTCCAATCTCATTTTAAATCATAATTGTCTCTTAAAGCACAACGACACAATAAAACATAATATGATGCTATGTATATTCACTCAATGGTAAATATGCAAAATTTAGTAAATATTATCTTTTAAATCACTTAAAATAATATTTACTCCAACTTTCATTATTTTATATAATTACCTCACAAGGCAAGTTTATATAAAAAAAATTGCTAAAAAATCTGGGTTATTACAGTACCCATGTTATCCCATGGTGATAAAGGGGGGGTATCCTTTCATATAGTCTGAATATGGGGCCATACGATTTGTGTGAAGGGGTAGTGATTATTCCGTGTTTATGATTTGGATTTATAGGGGTGGAACAAATGATAACTCTACCTAGTACGATGCGACAGATCCTCAAAGGCATTTAGTGTAGTGTTATTATGGGTCCGTTAGTTGTATTCAATCGAGATGGATTATACTTAGTCATAGTTCAATTGGGCTTGGGTTTAGAATCATTTGATATTTAGGGTTGTTTGTGTCATGATAAACATAAAAACAACTAAAATATGAGAGGAAGATGTATATTATTATTATTATTATTATTATTATTATTATTATTATTATTATTATTATTATTATTATTATTATTATTATTATTATTATTATTATTATTATTATTATTATTATTATTATTATTATTATTATTATTATTATTATTACTATTATTATTACTATTATTATTATTATTATTATTACTATGCCACAAATTTAGTTAAATTCTTATTCTATGTAAATTTATTGTTTACGTTGTTGTTATGACAATTTTTCATCAGTCTTGTGTTGTTGTGTTACCAGAGACTTGGGTTGATACTAGGAGGATCATCTCTAGCGATGCTATATTCATCATTTCTAAGATGTCTGACTCGAGTAGTGTGGCTCATCTATTTCTATAATTATTTTGTTTCGGTCATATATTGCACTTATGGTACTTATATTAAAAGTTGGATTTTGTTATTGAGATTTTATACTCTACTGTTGTTTTGTATTTCTCATACCAGAGATTGGTATCATAGGTGTTTTAGTTGTTTATGTTGATATCTTGTTGTACATTTATTTCCTTTTCATTCAGTTTTGTTATGCAAAGAATGTTACCAAATGTTTTTTATTCCTGTGATCTTTGTATTATACCTAATCAACATGTTTATGAATTTTATGAGGTCTCACATTCCTAACAAGAGTGTACTATCCTAAAGACTATGTCCAGTATTTACATGCGCCTTAATCTGGCACAGGGATAAGAAAGAATCGAGTTTTTTTTAACTAGTCATAAAAAGAAATGAAACTAATCAACTACAATGTTATTAAGGATTTTGTTAAATTTTTTAATCAACACAGTAGAGTCAAGTATGAGTGTTTCATTAAGACCAAAGACGATGTTAAAAATAATCAAATAATACAAAAGTTAACACTATAGTCCAAAATGTCACCGTGATTTAGGAAAAGGTTTTTAATGAACCTTTTCACTTCTATTTACGGACATCGAATTCATAGGGAATTAGTATATCAGTTTAATTTAGAATTACAATTAGTAAGCTTCCCACCTACAGTATCTAAAAAACACTATTATTGTTCTTTTAATCATTGAATGCTTCTATACACCTTAACATCAGTTGGACTATGTTTGTTTATTTGATTTCTCTATACACAAGTAAGGAATGATAATTTTTTTATATAAAATATATTATATGAGGTTTAATCGTATGACATATGAAGTAATGATATACTTACAAAATTATAGTATCATATTTAGGATAAATGTTCATTTCATGATGAGCTATTATGACGAATCAAAATTACTAAATGTATGGATAGTATGTAGTTCACTAGAAATTAAGTATGGTTTGTTTTAGTTAATGGTTGATACGATAAAATAACACAAACAATTAAATTTTGTATTATGAAAATTTAGTTTGTATCATGCTTTGAGTCTGTAATTTATGGATTATGGTAGTGCAACATTATCTTAGGACTTAGATATTGTAAAGTAACTAAGTACGTTAAGTGAAAATAACTTTCAATTAAAGAAGGAATTATAAAACTACAAGTGTCAATTGAACACATTAGTAAAAACATAGAGAATCCACTCAGAAAAGGGATATCGCCAATGATATTAATGAAGAATTCTTAATACAAAAGTCATAAATGTAACCAATAAAGTGCTGATATGGTAAATTGTTAGTGCTCATTTGTTTGACATGACATTATGATATCATTAAAATGTTTCTGAATTCCATATTATTGTATTCACCATATATATGTATGCCAATGAACGAATGTGATATAAATAGTATTTGTATAAAAACATTATTGGACCATTATTCATAACCCACATTATAGGCCTACTTGAATATAGACTTAGTGGCGTACTACATAAAAGGAACCATGATCTTAAATTAGTTTGGAACCCCCATAACTTACATAGGCGGATTATATAATTAAGATCAATAATTGATAGCGAATATTCCAAAGTTAATTTATGCACCTTATTCTCCTTGAATCAAATCACAAAGTGGAGTTATCATATGTTTGTTACCCATTACTCCTAGTTTGTCACAACACGAATCCCTATTTGAAAAAAACACTTTGAAAGGAATATTTTGACTTTAGCTTGATTAACATAACCAATTTTAATATTTTTGAAATATCATGGCACTGGTAGCTTGTCGTTTAAAAATAAACTCTAACTTTGAGTCACACAAGATAAATTCTTTAACGAGGAAGTTATTATGTACATCAAGTAGTTGAAAAAACCAACACACATATCATAGAGCATAGTTATAACTTTTTTTCATAACATATTATAGTCACACATATAAAGTAAATAGTTGATACTATGCATTATTTTAATTTCAATGTTAACCAATTGCATCTACAATCATATTCTATCAAATATAGTGTACATATGACGTGTGAAAGTAAATTTACACATTAAACTGCAAGAACCCCACTAGTGAAACTAGGGTCACGAGGCCCCAAGTACCTCTTTTCTCAAGTTCAAGTTGAGATCCCCATGTGGAGAGCTTGGCAAAAGTCCGAACTCCATGTTCATGGGTCAAAAGAAAAGGTGTAGATGCACAAAAAAAATGGAGTGGGGTTTAAAACTTTGTACGGATAATTATCTGAAGAAGGTATGATTCATGAAGTGGAGAAACAAGTTTTGCATTGAAAAGAAATTTCCAGTAAAAATCTCTAGCAATCGCGAAGGAATTGGTGATGTCTTTACATCAATCAAGGTTTTTTTTTATATCCTCCTAAGCTGACATAACATAACCCCTTAACCCTATAAATTTTATTCACCACTCTTACCAGTCCAATCTCATGATTATTCAAATTGCGTTGGTTAATTACCATAATATCCTCTTCTTTTACAAGGTAAGTATTGCCCCTTCTAATTCGTTCCAGAGGCAATATAGGGCTATTGATAATACCATATTTAACCACTTGGTAATTTTAAAAGTTTTTTTCCTCTTCGTCTCTCGTGTGTTGGGAAGGAAGTACTATGGTATACTAAAGACTTTCATCGTATAACTTATAGTCCCAAATAATCACATATATCACTATATATGGTCCTAAAATAGACCAAGTGCCATTCAATTTACTCTCATGACTACAAGATGTACAAAAATATACTCATACCATGGGAGCAAGGATTAACCTTAGGCATATAGAAGGAACCAGTCCTCAAACACCCCATCTTCACACATACAAGGAACTAAAAACTCATATGGTATATCTTATCACCATCTTAACTAATGGGAATTTTCAAAATCCATACATGGATCATCACTGAGATCCAAGCCTTCTTGGTCGACCTATGACTTGATAAGCTTAACATATGTTGTAGTCTTAATACATCCGCTAAAGGGCTCTTATCAAGACCTCAGACCCAATAGGTTCTCCTCTCCGGACCTGAGACAGGTTAAAAAAAATTATTTCGAAGTGATATAGAAGTATATAAAGTGGTTTGGACCTCAGATAAGGTTCTTAGGTCCACTACCAAAGAGTTTCACTGTATTTTAGTTCATAAAGGGGTTATTAGAATATTGGATACCTCTTAACTATGGCTAAGAGAATATGAGCTCCATATGGTCTTTCTTATTAATTTATAGGGCCTCAGAAAGTTACTATTGAATTTGTCTAAGGGTTCCAATGTTTTATTGTAGGATTCAATAGGGTGTACAATTAGTGATATGTTTAAAAAAGAGGCAATATATGGTTGACCGCTCTCAACGGTGGGTTGAGAGTGTATATAATAATAAGGAACATATGGCCTACTTTTTTAACCGATGTCTAGATTGCATATGATGGTTTTAACCCGCCCTCAACCGTTCTCAATGTGCTCATATATGCATTATCTATAAGTGAGAATGAGTGGGCTGCGAGAACATGGCAATTGTGTTTTTAAGGCCTAATGGCATCATTTGGGAGGTGGAGTGTGGTTAAAAGTTTAGTTAGTTGTGTTAGGTAGTTGTTGGGTGCATTTACTGCTTATTGGAGTCATCAATGTAAGAGGATATATGTGATGACAATAGGTGGAGGTGTTGGGATTTTCACCTACCCATGAGACAAACTTTATAATTTCATCTAGATGTCTAGGAGTTTTGGAATTGTCATTCATCTAATATAGTATTGTTAAAAGGTATGTTTTAATGACAGTATTTTGGGTTGAGGGTTAGATAACCTATGAAGGACAATTTCCTTTCGACTAAGGTCGCATGTGCACGTAAGATATGGTGGAACACTAGTTCTGAGGTCTTTGAGCCTGGTTATAGTCATCATCGGATATTATGGAGGAAGATAATGCACGTAATACTACTCTAGTCCTTTCTTAAAATCAACAAAGGTCTTTAGGATTTAATAGTGGTACAGAAGAGCTTGGTGCTGACCTTAAGGATTTTGTTCTTGCATGAGGGGAGTTAAGGGGTAAAAGAACCTTTAGAATACTAATGGTTGAATATGGTATCATCAGTATCCCAATATTTCTCTTTTCAAGGCTTGTAAAGGGAAAAACTTATCAACTAAACAAGTTTGGAGTGGGAGTGTAACTATCGACCAAGATTATCTCGATAATTAGATTTCATTTTGAAGGAACTCATAGTAAGTGTGGAATTAGTTCAGGATATTGATGTTAGTAGCCTTAGGGGTGATGGTTTTAAAACATTAACCGTTGGAGCTATAAAGGATCCCCTTGGACTTGTTTGAATTCTTCACCTTTCTCTTCATCTATCTATTTCTCCAGATATTTTTGAGAAAACAACCATTTTCTCTCTTTTTTCAAAAGTAAAAATATCTGCCAAAATCATATCCCGCTTAAAGATATTGAACCCCACACCTCTCTCGATCATTTAGGCCTCATGTTTCCATTCCTTTGAATATGGAACAAGAGGCTGGGGTCTCGTGCCACCTAACTATTGGATGATTCCTTCTCGCTCACCAGAAATTAATTACATAGGGCATATGACCCTAATTTATCTTGCGGAGCCTATTCTGCCTCTCGGATTATTGAATAATACTTAGTGAAAATTAGGAAATCATATTAGGTCCATGAGTATGTAACTTTGAGGGCCGAAAGGCCTAAGTTTATGGGATGCTCTTTGGTATCCAAGCACATATGACTCAATGGGTGATTTGTTTATGCATGGGACAAGGTTCCCACTACTTTTGTCACTGGTGAGAATCTTAAAAGGCCTTTGGGATAACTATTTCTGAATTGGCTGCCAACTCTTGAATGTCGCTTGTAGCCACTGTCTTAGCTTTCATGGAATATATTGGGGGAAACATGATGTCACTCCAGACTTGTTATTTAAGCTTTATAAGGTTCAGGAAAAAATTAGGACACCCCCTTATTAAAATAAGAGGTGTCCAGCCCAATACTCCAATAATTACAGGAATCATAGATGGTCCATTCTTAGCATCAGTGCCGTAAAAGTATTAATACGAGATAGCCACCAATTATTTCAGAAAACGGATGTAAACCTATTTTGTAAGTTAAAAGAAAAACATTTAGACAATCCAACTTAAAGAGATGGTGGATTGAAAAACAAATAACAATTTCACTTATGCACCATATAATAACTGAATAGGATATCGGTTAATAGACCATTACAAGCAGGTTACACGGAGTATTAAAATTTGTATCACCATATACAAAACAAGTACAAAAACTTGGGCAACACGCCCTAATGTGTAAACTGATCATTACTAGAGTACAAAAGATCGGAGCGTCTATAAAAAATATCCTACAACATTCGAAAAATGCTATAGCTCTGTGATGCTTGAATGTAATGGTCATTACAGGCGTCCTTGCGGTGGGGTACCTGGGCGTAAATGGGATTCATGCAGACAAAAAGATATAAACAGGACAGGGCCCGAGTATGATATGATAACTATGTGAATAAAATGCATGACAGTTATGAATATCAATCATCATAAATCATCTTAACTCACTCTTCACAATTAATAATAATAATAAATATCCTTACCTCTCAATCTAAATGCACAACCTAGCGCAATATTAAAACCGGTGATAAATAATTCTGTAGGCATGAAAATATAACTCAATTTCACTTAACAAGATTCCATTTCCATTTAGCCCATTATGACTTTACCAGTCTATTCCTCATTAGGAATTTATTTACAAAACAATTTAGTTCATAAAACGATTCACCATTTATAAAATACCACTTCCATAAGAATAGTTATACTCATAACATATAAAAATTATAAGACCATCCTTCCCGGAGTCACCGCACTGAATGCACCCCTAAATGGCTATCATCTTCTAGGTCCTATCACCAAGACAACCTGGGCATCCTGAATCGCATGACGTTGGGAAGAGAACATATACCTTCGACAATGATTCATAACCATACCCGGAATTACCTCACTTGGAAAATAATACACAATATACCTATGGCTAAGGACTATATTCACCTTGCATTCACTAGCCAAAGGACTTCACCTCATGCGCGTAACTTCCCTAAGGTAGCATTTGGAGAGGAATGTATATGAAATTAATCATTCATAAACTATGTCAATTTATAAGGTACATTTCATTTCATCTGGAGCCATAAGCGTTTCATATAATAATTTATAAGCCACACGTTTAATATTTCTATACTTGTCTCCAATACACTTAATGACAGACCTATGAGCCTGTAAGTATAATATTAATTCTACCCATTTCTATAAGTCCACAATTTTATCACTCTAATTTCCCTTTTACCTATACTAGCTCATAATATATAAATAATCCCTTAACTTCCACTAATAACTAACAAAATAAATTCCCAGTCTGAGCCCCAACTCACGTTTCTAGCTTAGGTTCCTAAGTAAACTTAGTACTAGACTCTAATACTCTAGTTTTACTTCATTCTTGAAGGTTCCTAGGTCCCTACCTTAAAAGACATGAGCTAGATAAAACTAAGGACTTCGGGTGTAAATAGGGGACCGGTCGACCGGCCCCTGACCCCCGATCGACTGCACCTAAGGGGGGTTTTGTCTACTAAGAAAAGCAGTCAGCACAATTCTGGAAGACCGGTCGACCGGTCTTTAGATCGCGATCGACCGTGCTTTAAAAATATACCTATCGAGAAAAGTAGTGTGCTTTTCCCTTTAAGCCCGGTCGACCGGGCTTTAGACCGCAGTCGACCACGTTCAGTAGACCCACGATTATACCTTCTTCTAAAATACTAAATCCAAAACCCTAACCCTATATTATTCCACTCCTTTCATTATCATCAACCAACAACATAACTCCAACATTTCTACACAACCATAAACCAATATACCCAACTTAAATCATCCAAACAACAAAATCTAATGGTTAAACACTAAAATTCATCAAAACGTAATATTTGTTCAATTTATCCAAATACACAACTTTCACTACAATTTACCCAATTAAAATCATATTTTTGCAAGATAAAAACTTGCCTGAAGTTTGTAGTGCCGGATCTTCTTCCGGTAGAAACAAATCTCAAGCTCAAATCTTCAATTTTCTTCCTTTTCTCTTCTTTCCTCCCACTTTCTCTTTCTCTATCCATCTCTCTTGGTTTAGGAAAATATATGAGAAATAAAAAGGGAGTTGGAAGACTTAAACGTTCATTTAACATTGGATCCCCTCTTTAAATGTTATTTGACCATTAAACTAACTCGTTACTACATAATCAATCCATAACCTGTCAAAAGTACCCGGAACCCGAAAATACAATATGGCACTTATTTTGAGTATCTCAATAATTTCCGGACTAACTGCACCCTCTAAGTTGGTATTCGGAATAACATAATTAATTTTATGCTCCAACATCATTTTAAACCATAAATGTTGTTTAAAGCACAACGACGAAATAAAATATAACGTAATGCTATTTACATTCTCTTAACTGTAATTATGCAACATTTAGTAAACATTATCTTTTAAATCACTTAAAATAATATTCACTCCAACTTCCATTATTTTATATGATTACCTCACATGGCCAATTCATATAAAAACAATTACTCAAAACTAAGGGTTTTTACAAAAACTAAGGCCAAAGATAAATGGCTCACGTATTTCTCCCCTAAGGTTGAAACACTCTTCACTAAGGACAACTATAATGCATTCGTGGGGGGACCCCTGACCTTATGGATACAATTACCTTCCCCACACTCTCGTGCAATCTTATAATTATTGGTGATCTAGATTTCACTCTTGTCTTGGTATTTGAAGTTTTATATTGACCTCAAATCAAATCTTTATTGTTCTATTTTTTTTTATAGTTTGTGTTAATCATATCTAGTAGGAGGAAGATAGGATGGATGAAGCCTTAAAGATATACTCCAACCCTTTTGAGTCCTTCACTAACTTAAGGGACTTTTTCAAGAGTGGGATAGGGCCTCAGACCAAGGATCCAATGTTAGGGAGTGCGCCAAAGTCTTCCAAGGTTGTGGATAGGGAGTCAGTTGGAGTTAGGCCTTTATCATGTTTCCTATAAGAGAAATTTTTTTGTTTCCATTAGTTTCAATTTTCACTAGGCCTCCTAATGTGAAGATAACAAGACCGAGCGTAAGGACGAGATTCTTCCTAAAATTGAATAGGTCCTCCCCACAATCGAATGTGCAATTTTGATAGACTTTGACTATTTTCCCAATAAGTAACTTGAGCTATTATTTATTTTCACCTTTATCTTTAGAATTTAGAGATTGGCTTTGATATCTAGATTATTTAGTAGATGAACTGAAGAAACATCGAATGTCATGATTGTACTTAAAATAAGATTCTTCTAAGACTGTAGTGAATAAATGGAAGATGTATAAATCTACCAAGCACCTGAATTCAACATGGGAGTGGAAATTCTTATATCTAGTGTCAAGATGGAGGAGAAGGCTGATCTGAAGTTTGGCTATGGAGAAGGCCCAGTACTGTATCTATTGCTAAAATCTTACCCTTTCTGCAAGTATATTCAGGGGCAGGTGGGACCTCTTGATTAACCCAGATCCATCTTCCTATTCCATAGGAGTTACGGATCCTAGTTTAAAAAGTTATATGGTTGTACATTTCTAAGGGGAAGGATGAGATAATTTTCATGAGAGGGAGGGGTCATGGTGGGAACCACTAATGCCTTGGTATAACCTAAGGGGTTGGTTAAGGGAAGACTATCAACTTCTGGAGTGGAGGATTAATTCACACATCCCTCTGTTAAAGATAAAAACTCAAATTCCTCATTCGTGGAGACTCTAAGGTCGATGAACAAGACCAACTACTTAGACATGGTGCCCATGCTTAATGGTCTGAGGGACCTCAACTAATGATCAGGAGTCGATACACCTTCTAGTCAAGGTACTTTTACTTTGTTTTTCTTTTCCTTAGTGGTTTTGGTTGACATGCCTAATTCTCATAGTTTCTTCCACTTTGCAGGCTCAATACTTGACAACAACCGTTATGGATGACACTATTGAGGATCAAAGGGGAGGAACACGACTCTAGAGATGGATCGAAATTGGGATTTGACCCAGCTAGAGGTGGAAGCCTTAGAGAAAGAGAGAGTGGGGCTAATTTGACGGATTAATTATTTTGAGTAGGCCTGATTCTTAATGAGAAGACCCTCAGAGATAATATCTACTTCATGCAGCTACCCAAGAATATTTTGCGAAGGTTTAAAAATCCCATGAAGTGGCTCATATGGGGGATCTGTTGGACCCAACTCTTAAGCTTTAAGGTGCCACGGATAAACTTCTTCATGATGCTAAGGAAATAAAGATATCAAAGAAAAAATCCTATTATCTTAATTTAAATAAACATCTCCTGACTTATAAGGTCCAAGAGGAGAAAAAACATTGCTCTGAGCTTCAGGTGAGGCACAATAATCTCCACGGTAGGATCCATGTAACTTTGAAGAGTAACTGGGATGTGTACCTTTCCTCTGAGCCCTATAAAAACTTTCTCTTCCAATAGTAAGCTTTAGGTTTTTATTCTTTTAAAGCCAAGTTTTCGGAGCTCTTACCTTAGGTGAACATATTTTTACTATTTATTTAAGCCCCCGAATATGTTAATGAGAGCAATGATAGTGAGATCAGTAGTTGGGGTTGTAGACACCCCATTCCATTACCCCTAACTCTCCTTAGGTCCCTAGTACCTCCCCTTCATCACTACAAACCTAGGTCATGTCCCGAGTACTGACCTAGAAGAAATCGGGCACTCCTCGGCTCAGTTTGACCTAAAAGTAAACCTCTTCATCTCGACTGAGACTAAATGAATCTTCTAAGGGCACTGAATCCCCTTTTTAACGGTCCATCCCGTGCACAATTCTGACTTACCATGTGGACGAACGATCCGTTTGCGGCCGAAACTTGACCTAGAGGCCACCGGGCGCTCCTGGTCTCTTTTTTTACGTAAGTCAACTCTTTATCTCGACCAATACTGAATGAATTTTCGAAGGGCACTGACTACCCTTTCCAATGGTCCATCCCATGCGCAATTCCGACATACCATGTAGACGAACGACCCGTTTGACTCCAAGAGTTCACCAAATGGTTCTGGGGCCCGCTTGACAAAAGTCAAATACCTAAACTAGGTCAAACTCTTTGGAATGTAGAAGTACATATCCTAACCTTTCCAACGGCCCACCCCGTGCGTGATTTGGACTTACCATGCGGACGAACGATCCGTTTGCGTCCGAGTGATTCCTTGTCCAATGGACCGACAAATGATTCTGAGCCATATTTGGCCCAAAGTCAATGGAGCGGTCCAAAGGACTTTCGAAGGTATCTGAATTACCTTTCTAACGGTCTACCCCATGTGCGATTCGGACCAATGGTTTGCCCTCGACAGCCGTTTTCCCGAAAAGGCCTGAAACACACTAACAAATGGCAGGTTCTAGACCCTGCCTATCGGCAAGTGGCGATAGGCAGGAACAGGTCTACACCGATCGGCAGTGACCTGAGCCTATAAAAGGAGGCATTCACCTCATTTGCAAAGGGATCCCAGATCTGATAAAAATCACTCTCAACGAATCCCAGAAACCTCTCTCGAAGGCAGTGCGATTTCAACTTCGAAATCCATTTTTTACTCCCACTTTTCATCATCCTTTTCATCAAACTTGGTGAATTAGCCACTCTCCATCATCATCCAAGTGCAAGGGCTGCTCTCCAACATTCAAGATCAAGCTTAAATCTTCAAAGAAGCTCCAACTTTCTCAACTTTCTCTTAAAGTCTCTTAAATTTGCAATAACTTGTTTTATTACTTAACACTTTTTATTATCTCATCTCACACATCCTAATATACTTTTTATTTAGTATTATTGCACATCTCTTATTTTCATGTAAATAAAAACCCAAAAAATAAGAAAAAGAGGGTTTACTCATAAAATCCAAATAGGGATTCTCATACATTTCTCACACTTTTCTCACAACTAAAACATTTTTTCTACACACACACACACATTCACAAATAAGAGATCCCCATTAGGATTTATGGGATAAACCCCACCCCTCATTTTGTATGCGAACTACATGGACTTTGATGCCTTTATAGGCTACGTAGGCGTCTCGAGGTAAAACCCGAGACTCGAGTCCTTTTCTCACTTTTTCTCTTATTTCCCTATCTTCTCTAAAGATAATTTTCTTATATTCTATATAATTGTAACGTATTACTCCATATGCATTATCGTTCCATTATAACGACCAACGTAGGGGTAATCGCGTAAATATAATTCTTCTAATACTATTCTTATATCTTCCTACAGATGACTCGCTTTATCTTTTCCATGATAAAAGTCGAGGATTCCTACCTCCATTATATATATACACATGCACACATATCACGGGGGAAATATAAAGGAAAATAGAAAATATCCATGAGAGACCGAAAGGGCGGAATGGGTACCTAACACCTTCCCATTTTATAACTAAGCCTCCGAACCCTTCTTGAATCATCTTGGTTTTGCGTGCACAAGTATGTCTTTGGATGCCATGCTTCGGGATGGCTTCCCCTTTTTCTTTTGTCTGTTTTGAGTAAAATAGATTAGAGACTCTGAATCTGTCTGCATTTTTACACCCCATCTCAAACGATGCCGGCCGAAGCGCTCCCAAGAGGGATGCGCGGGACCCAAGGGATCCTCTCCCCTTAACACGCCCACCCAAGCGCAGCGAGGATTAGGGATGGCCACAGTGGGGACTCCGCTGGGGACTTTATTTTGTTTGTGGGCTTGAGTCTATTTGTATGGATGCTATATTTGTTTATGTTTCCTCCATATCTACTTGTTCCCCCTTTTCCATGTATATCCCATGCTTATGCTTCTTTTCACACACTTGTAGAAAATTCTCCATGTACACTTCACACCACGTGCACCTAGGATCACATATATCCTCATATTGCGCGCATCACCTATCCATACTTGGTGTATCTTGGGTACTTGTACTTTGCTCCCTATTTGGCATAATTAAGAAAGGCATTCTCATCATAAGATACTAATAAGAGAATCATGCATGATCCACACAAAATCACCAAAGAGCATTTCTATTGACCAAATTTTACACAGTAACTTGAGGGTCACTTCGTGATGGGCGCTGGTCCGGCAGGTCGCAGTTAGACTAAGGGATATGACTCTCACCTTCCATTGGCCAAGTACCTTCGACGTATATGGAAGGATTCCCCCGTATCGTACCGCTTCACCGAAATCATGACGGGAGGTATATCGCAGGGAATTCATTCACGTACGCTGAGTTTATCGAATTCTCTCTCATATGTACCGTCCCCACGAGGTATATGGTGAGGCAATTCACGTACACTCATGTATATCAAATCTCTTGTCCACACATATCGATTGCCCGCAAGAGCAAGATGTATATCGTGGAATTCACGCCAAAGGGGGGAACCCATGCCGATCCACCCAACAAACTGCATACCCGCATATAGGTGTTAAACCTAGGACATGAACTTTAGATAACCGGTTTTAACCCAAAACTCTGCCAAAATTTTGGGTCGATCTGTCACCCAAACTTTCATGCATTTTTAAAACATAACCCTGTCAATGAGCCCGGTTACAAGTCCAGCCATAGCTTTGCATATATGAAAACCCCAGTTTTTCAGGCTCGGGTCCCGTCCGACATTGCATTTAGGAGAATTAAATACAAGTGAGAGCATAATAATCATAATAATCATGCTGAGTTCCATCTCCAAAAACATTTCTCCCTTCTTTATCAAAAATCAAAAAACATTTTCCCCTTCTTTATCAAAAATCCAAAAACATTTCTCCCTTCTTTATCAAAAAACCCAAAAATTGTTCTTTTTTTTTCAAAAATAAATCTCATCCTACGCCTTCTTAGGTCGATTGCAAGCCCTTGGCCTGGCTCCCTACTAGCTTCGGTCTTCAGTCAAATCACCCCAGAGTTTCGTCTATTCCTCTACTACTTCTTCTGAGTCTGAAATCCACTCACTTTCCATGGAGAATACAGATCAAGCACCAGTCATACAGTCGGATCTGACGATAGTCTTTGCTGTTTGTGTCCAAGATTAACAAACTCCAAACCGAGGTCCGAGAGATGCAACGAAATCAGGTTCCAATTCCTCAAGAGCTCGAGGCCCTGTTCCCTCATGCTATGGGTCCACCCGAGCCTATCCGGGTTCCCGAAGAATATCAGCATGCTCCGCATGCCCGTCCTGTCAATGGGCCGCCGCCTGCCCAACTTCTAATGCCAAATATTTCCCAGCCTGTGGCTAACCTGCCTATGGTTTCTTATCCAAAGGAGGAGGAGTTGAATAAAGTCAAAGAGGATCTCAGGATGCTCACTAAGAAGTTTGACCAAGTCAGGATCTCTGGGAATTACATGGACTACACCCACATGTCTCCTTATCCTAAAGCGATATTGCTCGAGAAGTTCAAGATGCCAAATGTCGAGAAGTTCGGGCGAAGTGGACCCCCGATTGTTCATCTTCAAAGTTATCATCATTCCATGACTCTACTAGGGGCTTCTAAAGAAGTGATGGCCCAATTGTTTCATCAAACATTGAAGGATAGTGCCCTCTGATGGTTTTTATCCCTTGAGGAATCCATATTCCGTAGCTGGGAGGATGTAGCCCGATAATTCATGTCGTAATATAAATACAAAGAAATGCTTGAGGTCACCCATCGTGATTTAGAGATGCTCAAACAGAATCCAGGAAAATTAGTCAGGAACTTCATAACCCGGTGGAGGGAGCAGGCAAACTACCATGACCAATCGGCCATCCGAGGAAGAACAGGTCAACATAGTGAAGAAGAACTTCTATCCCCATGTACGAGCGATGATGGGAGGATAATACTATCCCCACTTCTGAGCTCCCAGAGAGGCTGGAGTGGAAATATAGGAAAGCCTCGTTAAAACAGAGGTTCAATCGAAAATGGTGTCCGGATAGTTCACCCCTAGAAAGTATGATAAGCCTGACAATGCTACAGTCTCAACCATCAACAACATCTCCCAACCAACCACATCATGGGTGCCAGAAAGTCGCCCTGCCCCCATTTGAAGGGAATACACTAAACTCCATGCTCCCCTCTCCAAAGTTTACCAAGCCCTATTAAGACGAAACCTTATCAAACCCTTGGATCCAAGTCCATTTCCAAATCCGCTCCCAAGAAATTTCAAAACCGATGCTCATTGCACCTTTCACCAACCTGCCGACCATACCACCGACCAATGCTTTCACCTTCGGAAAATAATCCAAGATCTCATTGATCGGGGTACCATCACCCCCACCAGCCAATCCTAAGCCAAACACTACTCACAATCCACTTTCGAATCATACCAATGCCATCTTCTTAGAAGAAAACCTAGATTTCGATCCCTCAACTCAAATCACACCCATATACTCTCCCAAACCTCTTCAAATTTGCCCATATTTCCTCCTACACCCTACTAGCCTCGCTGATCAGGCACTGTCACTCCTTACCAGAGCATGCATCACTGTCCGTACCCGTTCTGTAAATGGAGGTATGGAACTGTCAGAGGTGTTAAACCAGCTACTAGAGTTCGGGATGAAATTGCCCTTACAGATGATCATCGATTGTCAGAAGTTCAGCACACTATTCTTGGAAGCACAGAAATGGTCCCGAGATTCAGACAATTGGGTGGTACCAACCGACGAAGTCAACCTAGATGATATTGTCCAGATTATGGAAGAATTATTCGAACAAACCAACAACATTTATTGTATCACCGGGTTACTTGACATTTTGAAGCTATGAGGGCGTTTGGTCCCTTCAATCACACATATCCCCACAAAATGGGAGGACCTGTATGAAGAAGCCGTTGAAGTTGTGGAATGCATTGACTTTACATGGAAAGACATAATTGTTACCACCAGATGGGGGGAACATTTCAAAGATTTGAGGGAAGAACAGGCTTCGGGAAGAGCTGGTCCAGTAGATAACGTATGTGGGATGATATCATTTGAAGAGCTCCTCGGAGAAATAAACAGGGTGGCAGAACAACCTGAGATTGTCGAGGAAATGAGATTCATGTTATTTCCTTCTTCAATAAATCACATGACCACATAAGGGAGACATTACCAAGTTCCAAGCTCACTACTAGGAAATGACAAGGGGAGGGGCGTTGAAAACCTTCCTATACTAGAGATGACCATTGAGGAGAGCAAGATCCTCGATCAACTGAAGAAAACTCAAGCTAACATCACTCTATGGGTACTTTTCATGTCTTTCCATCTATACAGAAACACTTTTATCAAATTGCTCACTGGACCCACAGTTCCTCCTTCCACCTCACCAAAAGAAGCGATAAATCTCGTCGAATCCTTGACCTCCACCCGAATGTTATCATTTTCTTAAGAAGAAATCCCCAGATTTGGCCCAAATCACAATCATGCACTCAATATCTTCGTCGAAGTTATGGTGAAGGTCGTGAGACTCTCCCTTGTCGATAATGGATCCGCCTTGAATGTTTCCCCTCTGAGAACCTTCAAGTGTTTAGGCCTGAAAGAAAGCGACCTCGCTCCAACCTCCGCCACTGTACGTGCCTAAGATAATACCCATCGTGAGGTTATGGGATCCATAAAACTTGTAATAGGGGTTGGCCCTATAAACCCTGTCATTGAATTCCAAGTCATAGACATCCCAACTTATTTCAACATGTTGCTCGGACGACCCCGGCTCTACAATATCAAGGGTGTGTCTTCCTCACTCCATCAGAAATTGATGTTCTTAGCCGACGGGCGAGTCATCACCATTTTGGGAAACGACGAAAATGTCGAGGGTGCAAGCACCAGCAGTCCAATTCTTGAGGTACAGAACGGGCCTAATGATATGCTCCTGTCAGGATTTCGGGTTGAGCCACTCCTCCTCCCGACAGGGGACGGTTTCAAAGAAAGGGTTTGTCCAGAATATGACCCTCATGGCAATGTCAATGTTATTCAGATGTTCAGAAACATTCACTTCATGCTCGGACTGGGACTAGGGTAAAGGCAGCAAGGGATACTCGAGCCCATAAAAGTGAAGAAAGCTTTCCCTCCTTGTGGCTTTGGGTATCAACCATCAGAATAAGAGCTCAGAATGATCCACCAGTCTCGACCAAAGAGAAGATTAAACTGCATCCCAACTATCCCATGAGACTCCTTAAATGGACGATTCATCAAAGAAGGCGATGACTTTCCCTTTTGTGGTTTTCCAGAACCATGGTACGACCACACAGACAAGATGATGAAGCCTGGAATGGTGATCTTTTTCCAAGATGGATACCCATGGGCCGAAAGTTTCCCACACCGCATATAGCCGCTCATCAAAGATACCGAAGAGACTTAGGAAAGTGATTCTGAAGATTCCTTTAACTTATAGATACTAGGGCTGTCACTCTGCATGGTAATTCAGGCACTACATTAATGGATCCATCCCGTCTGATTGAAGCTGCTGATACACCTCTCCTCAAGTGGCTTGCTCTGCCAGTTCTAGCTCTTGAAACCTTCCCTAACCCCAATGTTTACCCTATTTCTTTTTTATTGTCTATCCTCGTTCAAACGTAATCGAGACCTCTTTCGATGAGGTTCTCAATGTTGTTTTTCCTATCAATGAAATAAATGAAGATTTTGAGTATCTTGTTGTGCCTTACATTAACTGCTTGAATTCTAATAAAACTTTTGATGATGATGATTTTGCAAATGAACAATTCTTAACTGATCTAAAAAAGGTTAATAATAAACAACATAACCGCGTTCAAGTTAATAAAGAAGAGACTGTTGTTATAAATCTCGATTTTAGTAGCCAACTGTGCGAGATTAGGATAGGGCCACCCTTGACGCGTATGAGTGGCCGCAACTTGAAGAATTTTTGAAGGAGTTTATGGATGTCTTTGCATGGCCCTATGATGATATGCCCGACATTGATCCTGAAATAGCTGAACACGAGATCCCCACTCTCCCAGATTACAAGCCGATTAAACTAAAATTGAGAAAACTCTACATCTAATGGCTGCTCAAGGTTAAAGAAGATGTGGTCAAACAGTTGAATGTGGGCTTCATTCGTGTGATCGAATATCCCACACGGCTGGCCAACATTGTACCTATGCTGAAATCTAGAGGGAAGGTTCGAATGTGTGTAGACTATCGAGATTTAAATAAAGATTCTCCAAAGGATGATTATCCTCTACCCAATATCGACATGATCGTGGATAACACAGCCAGTCATGCTCTCAAGTCATTCGTCGAAGGGTTTGCCGGATGCAACCAAATCAAGATGCACCCCGACCACCAAGAAAAAATTGCATTCATCACCCCATGGGGAACCTTTTGCTACACCGTTATTCCATTCAGTCTCAAGAATGCTGGGGCTACTTACGAAAGGGCTGCCGCAACCATCCTGTACGATCCGATTCATAAAAAGGTTGAGGTTTATGTGGATGATATGATTATCAAGTCCAAAACTACACAAGTTCATGTTCCCGCTCTCCGGAAGTTCTTCTAATGACTGCAGCGGGATGAGATGCGACTTAATCCACAGAAGTGTGTCTTCGGCGTTACAAAGGGAAAACTCTTGGGATTCATGTTCAGTGAAAAAGGGGATATAAGCCGATCCTGTAAAGCTGAAGGCCATACTTGATATGCCACCACCCCAAACAGAGAAAGAAGTCCGAGGTTTACTTGGGAAATTGAAATATATCAGCCTATTCATCATCCAGCTAACCTCCATCCGTGAACCGATCTTCAAGCTCCTCCGAAAGGATTCAACCGAAGTTTGGAATGAGGCATGCCAAGAAGATTTTGATCGAATCAAACAATACCTGACCCAACCTCCAGTGCTCATGCCACCACAGTCTGGTCTCCCTTTGCTCCTATATCTAACCATAACTGACACTGCAGCCGAGGCTTTACTAGACTAATACTTTGAGGACTCCCAAAAAGAAATAGCCATCTATTACGCCAGTCACAAACTGGCTGGGTACGAGGTCAACTACACTGCTTTGGGTAAGGCATGTGTCGCACTTGTCTGGGTCACCCAAAAGTTGCGACACTACATAATTGCCTTCCCCATTAAACTTGTATCCCTAATGGACCCCATCAAATACCTTCTTGATAAACCCGCCTTATCAAGTCGAATGGCCCGATGGTTGATGCTCCTAATCGAGTTTGACATCGTTTACATCATACAGAAAGCCATTAAAGGAAGATCCATCTCTGACTACCTCGTCGATTACCCCATAGACGAAGAAGATGTCCAGGTCTCCGAATTCCTAGATGAAAATATCCTCTGCACCACTAAAGACCTCCTTTGATGGAAAATATTCTTTGACGGAACTGCCAACAAAAAGGGATATGGCATTGGGATACTTTTGATCGCCCCAGATGACTCGCACACTCCTATCGCCATGAAATTGGATTTCCCTTTCACCAACAACATGACGAAATACGAGGCACGCACAGTGGGCCTCAAAGTTTCTCTCAAGAATGGTATTCAATACCTTGACGTCTACAGGGATTCTGCCTTTATCATCGGTCAAGTGCTCAGAAAGTGGAAGGTCAAGGACGAAAAACTCCAACCTTTTCATGCCCAATTAGAAAGTTTAGCCTCCCGATTCTGAGATGTCACCTTCCGTTACCTACCTCGAGCAAAGAATAACCTAGTCGATGCTCTCACTACCTTCGATTCCATGGTCGACATACCCAAGGGAATAATAATGACCCCCTTCATAGTTTAAAAGATAAACAAACCAACCCATTGCTACCATTTTGAACCTGTCTCCACCGAAGAGCCCGAACTAGCCGATTATCGTTACCATGATATCTGGTGCCTCCTCAAACATGGTAGGTATCCCAAGGGTTCCAATAAGAAAGATCCAACGACTCTCCGAAGACTAGCCGCCCATTACATCATCTGTCATAAAGCCCTACTCAAGAGGAACCTCAATGGAACTCATCTACACTGTATCGCAGGGGCTGAGATTGAGAAGATAATGTAGAAAATCCATAGCGAGGAATGTAGGCCCCACATGAATGGCCATATGCTTATCAAGAAAATCATCCGACAGGGCTACTACTAGACCACCATGACCCAGGACTGCGCTGCCTATGTCCGGAGATGCCTCAAATGCCAATAATTCTGTAATCTTCAACACCTGCCTCCGTGAGAATTATACAACACGACCTCTCCCTGGCCGTTATCCACCTGGGGTATCGACATCATTGGAAAGGTTACCCCAAAGGCTTCAAATGGACATGAGTTCGTCCTGGTTTCCATTGATTACTTCACCAAATGGGTCGAAGCTGAGTCATACCCAGTATTGAAAGCCAAGAATGTGGCCAAATTCCTCAAGAAAAATATCATCTGTCGATATGGAGTCCCGCACAAGCTGGTATCAGATAATGGGTTGAATTTAGATGTAGAAGTCACAGAAGTAGTCAACGAGTACGGGATTCAGAGACACAAATCTTCTCCCTACCGACCTCAGACCAATGGTGTAGTGGAAGCCGCCAACAAAAACCTTAAGGCTATCATCAACAAGATGATCGAAAGTTGTAAGGATTGGGATAACCGGATACAGTACGCCCTCTGGGGCTATCGAACATCAATCCGAACCTCTACTAGGGCTACCCCTTACTCCCTGGTCTCCAGCATGGAAGGAGTCCTACATGTGGAGCTGGAAATACCCTCACTACACGTTATGCTCGAAAGCAAAGTAGTGAAGAAGACTAGTGCCAAATCCATTTTGATGAGCTAGCCCTCCTAGATGAAAGAAGATTAAAAGCTCTTTACCATATAAAGGGGTGACATCGCCGAATAGCACGATCATTCAACAAGAGAGTCAAGGACCATGGAGTTCGGTAGGGGGATTTATCCCTCAAAGAGATAATAGAACCCATATGGGACCCTAGAGGGAAATTCAAGCCCAATTAGATCGACCCCTACATTGTGAAGAAAATCTTATCCGGCGGTGCCGCCATGCTCACTGACCTAGATGGGGAAGAGATGGCTCGTCCAGTCAATCTGGACCATCTCAAGAAATCTACCCCTTGTTCGAAATCTCGACGCGCTACGATTCTTCTCATCCCCCTTCTATTCTAAAAAAAAAACTCTTCATTTCCCTCTTCCAAGAACTACGTGGGCCTGATCCTCTGCAAACAAATATTTTCAAACGGATAAAAACATTTTCAAAAAACCCCAGAGGCATGTAGGTAGCTCATGCACCTCACATGAGTGCGGCCCCTTTCTTTTTTACAAAATACCATTTCTTTTCTTACCTCCGAGAACGGCGATTCATTCTAAAGAATACTTGAACAAAAGGATTATGTATGCCTTAGCGATCGGTGTAGATAATTCAAAATTACAAAATTCATCGAAAGGCACAGTTGAATGATCAGAAACTGGTTTATTTCATTAATAAGAAAATTTAGCATGGATTACATAAGAAAAGGAACGGATAACTCCCTTCCTCCTACTAGCATAAAAAGCCAAATAAAACCCCCACATCTATTCCCTATTACACAAATAAACTCTCCAAAAACCCTACCCACAGCTACCTGAGGAACCTGCACCCTCATTATCTAGATCCTGAGATCCCTAAGTTTCCCCTGCCTGAATAGAGTTCCGTAAACACTCCATGGATCGATAAGCCCGAGCCATCTTCGAAAAGACCACAACACCCCCTTCCATAGTGTTAGATAAAATAAACCATCTTTCTCCAGTCTCCACTGCTAACATCTTGCTAACTAGTTTCCTCCACAACCACCTCATATAATCTTTGGGGAGATGCCAAACTTTCTCGAAAGATTGGGAGGGACGGGTCGACGAACATCGATTTTCCCACAGAGATCCAAGCAACAGACGCAGGCGCTCAGTCAAATCTTCTACCGTAAAGAAATTTGAGGTCCGCAGTGGCATGACCTGTGCCCAGCCAAATTGGCACAGAAGACACCAAGGGAAATAAAAGGAGGTCTTCCTGAGACCAACCAACCACACATACGAATACTCTCCTAGCTCCAGAACGGGCTGCAACTGCCCCCACCAAGCCACTGACCAATACATCCCATGAGCCCCATGCTCCACAAACCAATGCTCCCAGTTCTCAACATACACGCCAACGCCGATGAAGTAGCATGAAAAGAAGTTGGGTACGACCAACAAGGGATATTCTGGAGGAGTCACCAAGCAGAATATTTCAGACAACCACATGAACAGCATCATGGGGCTACCCCTCAAAAAGTCAGAACGACCTTCTCTCCAGGCATCCAGGCCATTTAGGGTCTCCGCCAGTATCACCGCCGCAGGATTGTGACGATATGACATCCGTGAAGTAATGGCTGCAAGTTGTGGGTCCACTTGCACTTCCCCAGTCACCAACAGTAATTTTGAAACCAGACCCAGAATAATGGCTCCAGCATAGCTAGCATCACCTACTTCCCACAAATGCATGGAATGCAGCACCACTGGGAGGGAGATCATTCCCCCAACAACCAAAGATCTAGCCACCGAAGGCGAAATATGAAGAAGCTCGACCAATAAATCCCTAGGAGAGCGGGAAAATTGGGGCAGAGCCAGAGTAACTCTAGGATTTACACCCAGTATAGAAGAAAATTCCTCGTAGGTAGGACAAACTTCTTCTAACCCAAAGAGAAACACATGGTCTTCGGGGTACCAGAATTGTACCGCCGCCTTCAGCACGTTCCACTCAAGAGGCCGATTGCACCACAAGGAGACTCGATGCATGTTGAAAGTGTCGTAGTCGAAATTATAAGAGCACATTGCTTCCAAGGCTTTGAGGTAATTGGCAAACTCAATGCTACCAGGGAGAGCCATCTTGCAAGGCTAAGAAATAATGGGCAAGTAAGTGAAAATGCAAAGGATGTGATGAAAACACTCCACCCTTTCCCCTTTTTAAGCTTAAGAACCCTCACAGGAGACATATTCCCAGTAGAAATCGGAGGGAATCCTACCCCACAAGGTACCAAAGACTGGAGAGGGTACCAATCAAAACTTTGAATTGATGGGACTGGACCGAACTATCGATAGGCCGGTCAGGGTGCTTGCCGATTGGCAACCCTCCATTTTAGAAATTTCCTCTTTTCCTCTTTTGTCAAAATTGGAAAACTCAATAGAAATAAATTGATATTCTAAACAAAATTTCAAAATCCCTTTAAATTTCCCCTTTTTGATCAAAAAACTTTATGTGGTGACAATTATTATGCAACACAAATAGATAAGAGAAACACAATCACCAAGCAAGAATAAGGAATGCAAAATGATAATCACACAACAAAGGATGTACGTGGTTCGGCAAAGATATGCCTACATCCACGGTGGTGCAGTCAGTATTATTTCTTTGTATCTTGGAGAGTGATTACAGAGAATGCAATGTGTCCTTTTCCCCGAACCTAGGGTTTATTATTACACGTTTATTTCAGTAAGTGGGGGTGTTGGACTCCCCCACGTTTTCCATCTCTTCCTCGAACCTCTCTTAATGGGAACATGGGAAGAGACAAAATCATAATCGGTTAAAATATAGAAGGTCTGGACGTTGGGCCTCCACAATTGGGCTACTCGTCCAGGCCCATCACTCTAATTTTGGGTACCCACACTTTCCTTCAAAAAATTCCAAAAATACTCCTTTTTACGGTCTCAGCAGCAAGGTAAAAAGCGCAGGTGAATACATTCATTCATCATTAATAAAAGATAATCAAAAAACTCCATTGCATTGCATATATCTGTTTTCTGTGTTACATCATTTTTGCAGGAAATAAAAAGAAAAAGCAAAAACAACGGGACTCACCCCAAACCCACATTCTCTCTCTCTCTCTCTCTATCTCTCTCTCTATCTCTTTCTCTCTCTCTCTCTCTCTCAAGAGATTCCACCCCTGCGACATGCTCTTTTCCCCCTACAGCGAGATGACGCACCACCACTTCCAGAGCCAGAGTCCTCTCCAGATGAGGCAGAAGGCACCAAGAAAGAAGGAACGGGAACTGCATCCCGAATATGGGAAGCCGCCGAAGATATCCAGTCTCTCATGTCCCTGAGCCAAGTGGTCGACACCCGAACTTGCTGCAAGAAAATGTGAAATTAGTATCAGGGTAGGGATGACCAAAACATAAAAGAAAGAAAGAGAGGAATAGAAAAGTATACCCCTGGTCGAAGGACCTCCTCTGTCAAACCCAACACCTCTGGATTCATCGCATGAGGATGGTGCAGCATAGGCACCATCCCTCCATCAGCCCGCCGAATGTTGTATGAAGGGGTATGCAGCCGCACAAAATGAACCTCTGAAGTCGCCGCCACCGCAGATGCCGATGGACCACCACCATTGTGGGAAGATCCCACCGCCTGACTCGAACCTACCGGAGGGAAAGGCAGGGCATCATATATGCTGGGCGCCATCAACCAGCTTATCACAAAGTCCATATAGTCATACGGCGTAGCCGTATTGGTGTATAGCAAATAGGAGTCGCCAATCATAGTCTCAATCCTCTCATCCTCTGATAGCAGTCGCTCCCGCCTTATAGATTTAGGAGGCTGCGCAAGTGGCACCACCACCTCCTCCTTGACAATTTGAGGAACCACCCTCTCCCGGAGATACCAAGAATGGCCGAACTCATGCGCCAACAAATGCCTCATCCGCGCGTTCACCCTGGTCTCCCCCGCATCCTGAATGGCTATCCCCCAAGGATAAAAGGTCACTTGAAAATATCCAAGCAAGCATAAAACAATATAAGAGCAGAAGGTGCAAAAACCATGACTGAAATGGAAAGAGTCTTACCCTACCACTGGTCAGGTCATTCAAGACCTGACGCACCGCCTCCAGGGAGAGAGATCCCTTCGACTTCTGATTGGACTTATGCCATCGATACAATCGACAGAAGTATCCAACATTATCGTCCTTCAAAGCGATCAGTGGGGTATTGCACCCAATCACCTCGTAGAACCACGTCTGAATTCACAATCAAAAAAGATGACGTATATGGAAAAATGCGAATGCACAAAAGAAAAATGCGAATGCATGAAAGGAAGATGCGAACGCATGAAAGGAAAATTAGAGTACATGAAAAGAAATGCGCAAACAAAAGAATACCTCAAGAAGGTACGTGGCTCCAGTAAAGGTCTGCCGACAGCACCGACTGAATGCACCTAGAGAAGAGTAAAGGGTCGCCAAAGTCAGACTCCCCCAATCATAGAAAGGGATGTTCAAAAACATCCTCAGGTACGGCAAAAACCACAAATGAACAACATCACCGCTCGACGCCACCGTGAAACCTCTCAATACCAGCAGAATAGATAACCGGGCCATCGGCCTCACTTCCAGCCCATCCTCCACATCAATCACCTTGCTCAACAGAACATCCTTCAGTAGGGATAGACGGATAGAATCCCCAGAAACTATCCTCCCTACATCACCAAGTACCACATGCACTTCCTCCGGTCTCACCCATAAAGAACGATCCAACTCTATCTGCTCTCCATTACAATCCATCCCCAACAGCTGCTGCACATCAATGGGAGTCACAGTCATCTCCCCGAAGTCGAAATGGAAGGTGTGGGTAGTATCCCACCACCTCTCTCCCAAAGTGCACAAGATCGATGTCGAACGAGGCGTCTCATCCAGCACCGATGCCAACCTCCCAAAACCCGCTGATGGTACCATCCAACACACCATAGGTGGGAGATGCTCCCAGACATCCCCAAGCCCCGTCGTCCCGCGAGTGGGCATGTTCTTCAAAGAAATATCAGACTGGCAAAAAGGAAAAGTCTCATCAAAAGTCAAGAAAGAAAGAAAAATAACCAAAACGAAAGGAATGCCAAAGATCGGGTTACTTACATAACCACCAAAACTCACTCTCGAAGAGCGATGACGTGATGGCTCCTGCAGCAAGGTCCGCTCATCCACAAAAGGCTCAAACGCATCAAAGGAGTTCTCACTCCCCAAAGTAAGAGGCGCCTTAGCCCTCCACTCCACTTTCTCCCAGTCATCAACGGTCAACCACTCCCGGTGGACTACAATGCTCATAAAAGCGGCCATTTCTTAAAGATCGAAATGCTAGAACGATTTGTATAAGAATCGCAGAGAGAGAGAAAGTAAAGAAACTGTGAAAAAAATGAGGGGATTCGCCCCCTTTATATGGGATGCCAAGAGCCATACCGATCGGCACCTCCCCCTACCATATCGATCGGCATTGACCCCTTTCCTTCCCGAGGAAGACCAAAAGTTCGTGCCACTGCCGAATGGCACCCTTCATACTATGCCGACCGGCACCCCATTAAATTTCGTACAGAAATTCTCAAAAAATACCAGAAAGACTCGAAAAATCCTCGGAAAATTCCTAAAATTCCCATGAAGGATTTAAAGCCTTTTTAATAAGAAAAACTTTGCTTTCCCTCGAGCGGAACCCCTCTTTACCAGCAAAACCCTCAAAAATCAAGTGAAAACTCCTCCCAGCACAGCTCCGGAGGATCTCTAAGGATCACCTGATCACTTCCTCAGCGGAATTCTCTTACATCACCCAAAATAGGTTGTTCCCCCCCGCAAGGTCTCCTAATGAAACAAAAGCTTCCCCAGCTATCAGCTCCCTAGCACAAATGAAAATCATAAAGATCCTTCCCAAATAAAATCAAAATCTTATCTCCGTCCACTCTTTAGGTCGAAATTGACCTCGATCTTGGATCGTCACCTGAGTTGGGTCAGAATTGACCCCGGTCCTCGGTCGTCACCACTCTTAGGTCAGAATCGACCTCAGTCTTGGTTCGTCACCTGAGTTGGGTTAGAATTTACCCCGGTCCTCGGTCGTCACCACTCTTAGGTCAGAATTGACCTCGATCTTGGATCGTCACCTGAGTTGGGTCATAATTGACCCCGATCCTCGGTCGTCACCACTCTTAGGTCAGAATTGACCTCGATCTTGGATCGTCACCTGAGTTGCATCAAAATTGACCCCAGTCCTCAGTCGTCACCACTCTTAGGTTAGAATTGACATCGATCTTGGATCATCACCTGAGTTGGGTCAGAATTGACCCCGGTCCTCGATCGTCACCACTCTTTAGGTCAGAATTGACCTCGGTCTTGGATCATCACCTGAGTTAGGTCAGAATTGACCCCGGTCCTCGGTCATCACCACTCTTTAGGTTAGAATTGACCTTGGTCTTGGATCATCACCTGATTTGGGTCAGAATTGACTCCAATCCTCCGTCGTCACCACTCTTAGGTCAGAATTGACATCGCTTATTAGATCTTCACCCTAAGCCCGCAGATTTGTCTTCGACTCACAGAATTGGTCATCCCCCCAACACCACTTCAGGTCCTCAGAATTGACCTAAACCTTGGATCATCATTCTATCCCTATTACACTCCTTAGGTCCTCAGAATCAGCCTTGACCCTCTGAATCGGTTATACTCCCTCAAAAGCATCATGTGGTTTCAATTCGGCGGTCATAATTTATTCTAAACTTACCCATCGAGGGGATCTGTAGACACCCCATTCCATTACCCCCAACTCTCCTTAGGTCTCTAGTACCTCCCCTTCATCACTACAAACCTAAATCATGTCCCCAGCTCAGTTTAACCAAAAAGTCAAACTCTTCATCTCGACTGAGAGTGAATGAATTTTCAAAGGGCACTAAATCCCCTTTTCAACGGTCTATCCCGTGCGTAATTCTGACTTACAATGCGGACGAACGATCCGTTTGCATCCGAAACATAACCTAGAGGCCACCGGGTGCTCCCGGTCTCTTTTTAACCTAAGTTAACTCTTTATCTCGATTGAGACTGAATCAATATTCAAAGGGCACTGAATACCCTTTCCAACGGTCCGTCCTGTGCATAATTTTGACTTACCATGCGGACGAACGACCCATTTGACTCCAAGAGGTCATCGAACGCTTCTGGGGCCCGGTTCACCAAAGTCCACTACCTAAACCCGGTCAACTCTTTTGAATGTCGAAGTAAATCTCCTAACCTTTCCAACAGTTTTCCCCATGCACAATTCGGACTTGACAAGCGGACGAAGGATCTGTTTGCGTCCGAGCGATTCCTCATCCGATGGACTGACAAACGCTTCCAAGCCATATTTGACCCAAAGTCAACTCTCAAACCCGGGAGTGGTCCAAAGGACTTTCTAAGGTATCTGAATTACCTTTCCAACGGTCTACCCCGTACATGATTCTGATGAACGGTTTGCCCTCGGTCGCCGTTTTCCCAAAAAGTCCTGAAACACACTACCAAATGGCAGGTTCCTGACCCTGCCTATCGGTAGGTGCCGATAGGCAGGAACGGGTCTATGCCGATCGGCAGTGACCTGGACCTATAAAAGTAGGCCTTCACCTTATTTTCAAATGGAGACCAGATCTAATAAAAATCACTCTCAGTGAATCCCAAAAACCTCTCTCGAAGGCAGTGTGATTTCAACTTCCAAATCCCTGTTTTACTCCAACTTTTTATCATCCTTTTCATCAAACTTGGTGAATTAGCCACTCTCCATCATCATCCAAGTGAAAGGGCTGCTCTCCAACATTCAAGATCAAGCTCAAGATCTTCAAGAAGGTCTAACTTTCTCTTAAAGACTCTTAAATTCGCAATAACTTGTTTTATTACTTAGCACTTTTTATTATCTCATCTCACACATCCTAATATACTTTTTATTTAGTATTATTGGACATCTCTTATTTTCTTGTAAATAAAAACCTAAAAAACAATAAAAAGAGGGTTTACTCATAATTTCCAAATGGGGATTCTCATACCTTTCTCACACTTTTCTCACAACTAAAACACTTTTTCTACACACACACACATTCAAAAATAAGACATCCCCCATTTGGATTTATGGGATAAACACCACCCCTCGTTTTATATGCGAACTACATGGACTTTGATGCCTTTATAGGCTACATAGGCGTCTCGGGGTAAAACCCGAAACTCGAGTCCTTTTCTCATTTTTTCTCTTATTTTCCTATCTTCTCTAAATCTAATTTTCTTATATTCTATATACTTTTAACGTATTACTCCATATGCGTTATCGTTCCATTATAACGACCAACATAGGGGTAATCGCGTAAATCTTATTCTTCTAATACTATTCTTATATCTTCCTAAGGATGACTCGCTTTATCTTTTCCATGATACAAGTGGAGGATTCCTACCTCCATTATATATATATATATATATATATATATATATATATATATATATATATATATATATATATATATATATATATATATATATATATATATATATATATACATGCACACATATCATGGGGGGAAATAAAAAGGAAAATAGCAAATATCCATGAGAGACTGAAGGGCGGAATGGGTGCCTAACACCTTCCCATTTCGTAACTAAGCCTCTAAACCCTTCTCGAATCATCTTGGTTTCGCATGCACCAGTATGTCTTTGGATGCCATCATTCGGGATGGCTTCCCCTTTTTCTTTTGTCTGTTTTGAGTAAAATAAACTGGTGACTCTGAATCTCTCTACATTTTTACACCTCATCTCAAATGACACCGGTCGAAGCGCTCCCAAGAGGGATGCGAGGGACCTGAGGGATCCTCTCCCCTTCGCGCGCCTGCCCCAGCGCGACGAGGATCAGGGATGGCCACAGGGTTATATTGTTGAAGCCTATAGCTCTTTTGTAGAAGAAGAAGAAGAAGAAGAAGAAGAAGAAGACATTCGAAAAGAATTCTACACTCCTCATCTACAGTAAATCCTTGTAGATAATTAAATCAAAGCCCGTTTAAGGTAAAAATCCACTAATTCCAAGCCTTAGGAAGGATTTTATGTAATTTTGTTGTGTTTCCTTTCCCATGAGCCAATTAATTTACCCCCCCCCCCCCACCAAACTCTTTATTATCAATGACAATAGTTTTATTTTAAAAATCTTGACTTTGCACTACTTTTTTCTTCTTTCTTGCTTTACTTTTTCTTTGACAAGGAATGTTTTCACTTGTATTTATCCATTTGAGGTTTTACACATAGGTAGTATTCCCTCTTATTTCTTCAATATTCCTTGGTAAAAAAAATCATTTGGGAGAAAAAAAAATGTTGAAGTAGATCGGAGGATTCATAGACCTCTTTTTTGCACCATATAAATGCAATACAATGGTGTGCTGCCACGTAATACTTAAATCAGAAAAAATAGTAGGATAAATATATAAAAATAAATACTAGTGTACTAGAAGCATGTGTGACACTTGGAAAAAGTTGGGATGCATTAATCAAAGTGATAACTTACTCAAATTTAAATTTGGGCACTAGTTCACTAAAGCGGAAAAAACTCATATGGGTGAGTAACCACCCACTAGTTACAGCCACATTTACATTGCATGGCTTAGAACCACTATAAATAAGAAATGAACCCTACAAAGAAGAGAGGAAACCCTCACAAAAAAGGAATTTACATTACTTTTATCCTCTTTTCCTTTGTTTCATTTTTGTTTCTTTATTTTTTGCATGTCTTTTAATTCTTCATGGAGATTGTCCGGTAGTTGTAAATTTTTCTTTCAAATTTTATCTAAAGTTTCCTGCCTTTACATTAATTTTTCTTTTCTATCTAGAAATCTTTACATTACCTGCAATTTGCTTTCTTTTAAGTATTTACTTTAATCGCATTTTAATTTCTTTTGTCTACAAAACTTTACTTTTTTTAATTTAAGAATTTTACTATTTCTTATCCGAGTTAATCACTTACCACTCACTTCAAAATATTTAATAAGGGAAGCATAAGTCATCTTAATTGAGGCATCAAACGCAACACAATTGCTTGATAATTGTCATTAGGCTAAAACCATTGGTTGACAAGACCACAGATCCTGTCTGGCATGATCGTAATCTTAATTAACTATGAATTTAGTGAAACATAACCCTAAACATATTTTATGCCGCTCGGTGCGATAACAGTGTTGTTTAAAGGTTAGAAACATATAGGACGTATCAAAACAATGATTTAACTGATAATGTTGGTTAAATTGGCTCCACTAGCCAACATATTGCCAATTCATAACCACTATAAATTGAAACAACTTAAGAGTTGGTGCCAATGACTCATAGTTAAGATTTGAATCTTCCAGTGGCTCGTAGAGCCAACGATATTCAAATTACACAAACAGTTGGTAATCCTGCAAATATACAAAACACATGTTTTGATCACTTGGGAATATGCTACAAAAACTCAACAATATGATAACAATAGTGACTTCCAGATTTTCCTTACCTAATGGTGTAACAACTAGTATTCACACTAATGCACCACAATTGGGAGGAAATACTACTACTCAACCAAATCCTTACCATCCTAACTATACAGATCAAATAATGGTTGAATCAATTTTGGGAATAGCCTTAGGATAGGAGGATATGTTGACACTAGTGGTATAAGTGTACACAACCGAGTGTAAACAATATGACCATCCAACACCTACAAAATAGTGGGCTATAACAAGCCATTGGTTAGAACATCTGTCCTAAGGGTAGGTAGAACTAGGAGTTATCCAATAAGACCGATGTAGGCTTCCCAATGGCTTTACACTAAGGAGTTATTAATAACAGACTGTTCAAACCAAAGTTAGGGGGGTTGGGAAACCCTAGGAGGGTGGATACCAGCCTATATATTACCAAACACAATAAAATGTTCCCCTAAAAATAGGTAACTTCTTGTGGGACTGACAAATAATGAAATTATGGATTTAATACATGAACTATGTCGACTATTATCCTCGAGGGTATAGACCTAAGTTTATATAGAGCCTTATCAACACTGCGTTGATATGATTGAAGTTCCTAAAGGCTTAAAATTCAAACCTTTACCCTCTTCATGGGAAATGGAAGTCAATACACAGTGGAACACATTACTAGGTTCACTAGTCAATGTGTTGATGCTCGAACAAATGATTACTTGACGTTACGTTTATTTTCCAATTCCCTCACACACACAAACTTTGCATGGTTCATAAGTTTGCGACCAAACACTGTTTAATCGTGGCAAAAAATGGAGGATATGTTCATGCTCAATTCTTCCAAATTGAACCAGAGGTTTACATGGTTGAATTGGCCAGACTAACCCAAAATCATGATTAAAAAAGAACTACATCTATAAATAGGTTCACAAAAAATAATCGCAAAATGGACTTGTCGAAGTTACAATTTATCAAATTGCCTAAAAATGATTCAGAATTGAGGATTCAAAAAAGTTTGATGCCATACGATTTGGAGATCTAGTAGAATCAACTGCCAAAGTATGTATATATCAGGATCTTCTATAAGAGGAACATTAAATAAATACTTCTTCCTCTAAAACATATTATAAAGGTCCCAATTTTGGAATTGATGCTGCTTATATTGAAGGAACTAAAACTATAATATGTGAACAATTTGTTTAAAAGGATACTACATCATAAAATTTTGCACCAAACTCAAATTGAAAGATTAAAAAAATTCGATTTTGACATCATTAAGGATGTTGAGATATTTTATTCTAATGTTAAAACCACCTGATGAGGCTAAAAAGCCACATAAAATATAAGGGAAAAATTATTATAAGTGACAATGCATTTTCTCACTCAAGTAATTCATGCTCTATGTTTCATTATAGGGTGAAAGAGTTAATCAGGTGGAGGAAGATAATATTCCCAACAAAAGTGGTAAGAAGGATGGGGGAAAACAATGGCCCTTTCCCCAAGGTAAAAAAGGTAGAGGATAATTTACAATCATTCCAAATGCCCAAAAATAAGGGGCATGTGGAATTGAAGGTGAAAACTTTGTCTTAATCAATGATTTGAAAGCTTGACATCATTGAATATAATGATCAAGAGGTGATGAAACACCTATGCATCACATGTGGAGAGTATTATACTGAGATGTACCAATTTGTGGGTTTAAAGAAAAACATCATCAAAATAAACACAACAATGGGCACAATGGAAACAAATCCAAGGCCCCAATGTTCCGAGAATAAGAGGATCAAAGCAAATTCTCTAGGAAAATATGACCATTCTATTATAATTGTAATCCATAAGGGAATTCTACGATACAATGTGTGGAATAAAAAAATATTCCACTAATAATAGAGTGACACGTAGTAAGTGGGACGATCAAGATGACAACCCATATCTGATCTGGAAAGATAAGGAAGATCAGAGTCCTTGATAAAGTAGAACACTCACCACCTCATGAAGCACTATTTTATTACAATTCAAACTCTACAAGGATAGGACTTATCCAATTGTAACCCCAAACATTATATAACGGAGACACCCCATAATTTTGTGAGGGGGATCATAGGCTAGAGAAACACTCTCATGTAAAGTCTCTCAAATTTAGAGTGAAACAATGTTTAGTCTTCATGGACATACACCATTAATGGTCAAACCACATAAATTTTTGTACCTCTCTTATTTATTTCTATACTATCATCACGATTATTAGGAACCCCCTCCATGAAAGGTTGAAAATTAATACAAATGGCTGTTGTCCCTTATAGATGAAATCATAGGGAACCTTCTCAATCAGAAACTTAACACAAATCTTTGAGTAGAAATTCGTAGAGCTTCATCACCAGAAGAACTAGTCAGTGAAAAATAAGGTCATTTAACCACCATTTCTAGTCGGTGGCAGATACATGAGGAGCAACTCTGTTCAGTCAAAATCATGAAGTTATTTCCTCGACTCTACATGAATCAATCTCCTCCAAATTCTAGTCGACATATGCAATCTACTTAAATTTCCTCTCCAACCAAAATGGACACATCCATCGTCGATAAAGATTCCAATTGATGATGGGGGAGATCAAAATAAAAAAGTAACAACTCTGCCATCCCCTCTTTTTACTTTCCATAATTAAAAAAAAATATTTGTCTTTCCTCAATTAGGTCCAACATTTTTCAATCTAAAGGTAACAAGTGTCGTCTTTGAAATAAAATGGACTCCCCCTCCAAATATTTCGACAACAACGACCAATGAGTCTTCTTCATTCCCTACATGTGGTGGATAGGGGAAAATGATAATGAGACAGAATGGGTAAGGGGGATTTTGTACACGGTGTCAACGGGTCCATCTTATGGGGGTTCGATAAAGATAATAAAAAACATATTTAACTCATATCTCATTTTTAATCTTAGGAGATAGGATGATTATAATGAAAATAATGTTGAAGTGGGGATCTATAGGAGGAATTACGCTTTGTTCCTTAGGGAAATATGGTTTCATTCCTTCAGATGGCCTAATGATTCTAAAGCTGTATCGGAGGACAATAATATTTTTCCCACTTCAGGTAATGATATGGAAGATGTGTATCCCTTACAACTCAAGATTTTTGTTCCATGGGAGACCAACTTACTTCAAGTAATAATAAGAAAAAAATATCACTCATAACACTTACTCAGTATTGTAATTTTGTCCTCGATAGATGGTTGAGTATCTTATCAATGGATTATTCAATTTGATATATTATTCAATATCACTAATTTAGCCCCGACGGATTCTTAAGCATGTTAATTATAATTCATTCTACATTGTGATTTTAACTTCATTATTAATTGTTCGACTTAGTAATTTTTAAAATGACAGATGGTCAAGCACATTCAGGATTTATGCCGATGGATAGTCAACAAAATATTTGTTGTCGTACATTTTTAGCCAAGTACCAAGGGATGAGAAACACAATATCGACCATAAAAGTTGTAATTTATCCTTAATGGATGGTTGGTCAGGATAATTCGTATTTATAGTTAGTCTTCGCATTTAGTCTGCATGGTTTATTTTTAGTTGACATATTTACTATTCAGATTCACCCCTAATCAATGGTTTGGAAATTTATTTATTTATCATTAACAATGAAGGTCCGTTCATAACATTTATTTGGTCCTTTAATTTTTGTCTTAATGGATGCTAGAGCATCATTTTAATTTCATGTAAATATTATCAATGCTCCAGCAGAGAGTTAGTCATTATGTTAGTTCTTTGGATTCCTTATTATCTTTGATGGATGGTCGATGCAATATATATCATGTGACCATTACAATTAATCCCTAACGGACGGTTGGGTAGTGTGATACTTATTCAATTCGATCTTGGCTAATGTTTGCATGGTTAATCATTAGTCATCATTATATTTATTTTTGTGATTAAGTTCAGATGGTTAGGCATGTATTGGTTATTTAACCTCATTTATTAAGCCCAAATAGATGGTTGGGAAAGTTCTTATTTATATCCATCTTAATGGATGAGTGGCAAGATATTTTTCATTAATACAAAGCCCTGATCGATGGTCGGTCATACTTATTATATGATCTTCATTTCTTATTTGCTTTAGATAATAAACATTATATTTATATTGCATCAAACTCCTAATGGATGGTAGGGCATCATCATTATTTGGTTTCCTCATCTTGGACCCAATTGATGGTCATGAATGGTGATCACTGGATCTTCTCATTTCAACACCCGACGAATGGTCGATGCAAGTTGCTACAATGTCCCAATATACGGTAAGGTGTTATCACTATTTAGTCTTCTCTTTATCTCCCCTATTGGGGCCCTATGGAAATATTGACATACGAACAAACTCATGTAATGTTAGTCAAGAAAAATAGAAAATTACACATCAAGTTGAAAAAACATTAGAATGGTTTCCCTGTGACAAGGGGGTTTAAAAAGTCTTTAATGATAACATGCATTCAAAAAAGCCTCAGCACTTGAGTTCTTAAATGCTAGTAGTCAGCCTCTTGAATTAGACCTTGCAAAGATTCCAATACAGGTAGTTAACCTAGACTAGGTGCACACCCGAGCAAGGCTCGATGTATGAGTTCTTAAAGGCCTATGTTCGGCTTCTCGAATTGGACCATGCAAAAATCCTAATAAAGGATGATACCCTAGACTAGGTCAACACACTACCAAGCGTCAATGCATGAATTCTTAGAGTACTATGGTCGGCCTCTCAAATTAGACAATGCAAAAATCCTAATATAGGGAGATACCGTAGAATAGGTGCACTCCCGGCCAAGCCTCAATGCATGAGTTCTTAATAAGCATGTGGTTGGCCTTTCAAATTGGACCACGTAAAAGTCCTAATACAAGGAGATACCCTAGACTAGGTTCATTACTGAGAAAGCCTCGATGCACGAGTTCTTAATAGGCATGTGGTCAACCTCTCGAATTGGAAAATCAAAAAATCATAATATAATAAGATACCTTGGACTAGGTGCAGGCCCGAACAAGCATCAACATATGAGTGCCTAATGGCCTGTGTTCGGACTCTCGAATTGGACCGTGGAAATATAATAATACATGGAGATACCCTAGAGTAATTGCACGCCTGAGAAATCCATTGTACGTGACTTCTCATTGGGATATGGTAAGCCTCTCCAACTGGACCATACAACAAAATAAGAAGAATAGATTGCGGTGAACTTGATCCCATAAGGGTACGTGGGAACCTCAAAACACTCGACTCCGGTTCACATATCGATTGATTAATTATCAAAATAAGTAGATGATTCCTCCAAGAACATACAAAGTCCAGTGGATAAACCAAAGAAGATTAAGAAGTTGAAAGGTAATTCAAAGTATGCCAGTCCATTTCACCTTGACGACTACTCATGTTTAAAGAGATTAAGGACCATCTCCCAAATTATTTCAAAAATCAACTTAAATGAAGTACGAGCCAGGGGGGCTATTATAGGGTAAAAAACTATACCACTAATAATAGTGTGACACATGTCAATCGAGCCAATTAAGATGATAACCAATATTCTATATAGCAAGAAAAGTATAACCAGAGTCTTTGATAAAGTAGAACACTAGATATGTCAAGAAGAACAATCTTACTGAAACTCAACCTCTATAAAGATAGGACTTATCTAATTGTACCCCCTAACTCTATATACATGAGACACCCCCTATTGAGTGTGTGTGTTGGGGGGGGGGGGGGGGGTCATAGGCTAAAGAAACACTCTCATTTAAATCATTTCAAGTTTATAGTGGAATAGTGTTGATGTCCCGTGGGCGTAGGTCATCAATGGTCACACGACCTAAATTTCAGTCTCTATCTTATTTAGTTTTATACTATCATCATGATTGTTGGGGCCCCCACCTTCGGGTGAATTTTTTGATGACACATAAAGAAATAACTATTACATCAGGCCAGGCTTTAGAAAGTTCGAATCACACCAACACACGGGAAATTTGGCACCAACTTAGGTTCCAATGTATGCTCTAATTGTTAAAGATGTACCTGAATGGTTTATGGCTCAAACTTCCAAGGTTGATTAATAATTCAATCATATGACAAAGAACCCAAAGACAGCTAAGCCTAAGCAAGTGTACCTTGGCATATGGCATGTGGTGCAATAGCGAAAATATAAATAAGGGAGCCATAAAAAATGATCCTTCGAAATTAATAAAGGATAATTTAGAGAAATTATAGGGCATGGAAATAGGGATTTGAGTTAGTTCAAAATAATGGATCAGAAGACTTTTCTTGTCCAAACTAAGGTTTCATAGGGAACCATAGGGGATTCAAACCTCTTCTGGAATGTTAGAAGAAAGGTCGAAGGCATTCGATAAGACTACGAGCATGGATGAAGACAGTTTGTCTGAGGAACTTTCTTTGAATGAAGATGATAAAGGATAACTGATGGTAGTCAATTCCCCAGAACCTGTTCAAGAGGTTGAATATAAAAAATTCATCCAATTTAGTTCTTTACCACATAAAGTGATAACCAATATGGTTGGGATCCTTGCCAAGAGTTTCAAAGATGAGGAAATCAAAAGAAGGGTACTATGAAAATAGATGAAGAAGGTGGATCTGAGGTAGATAATTTTGACTTATGTATATCTACACTTGACATCGTACATGGATTCGAGGAACCTACTAAACATATAAATCACCACATAAAGGATTTTTTTTATAAGATCTTGGATAAATCATGTCCTTATCAATAAAATATTTGTAGATAATGGTGTAGTTCTAAGCCTAATGCCACTTTCCATGTTATCCAAAATTAATAAAAAAAAAATATTAAACTGATACAAAATTAAATCATTATCTCTAGTTTTACTTAAGATAAGAAGTCTAACAAAGTTATACTACCACTTGACATTGAAGTAAGCACTGAAAAATCTAAAATTTCTTCCTTTAATATTGAAGGCAAACCAAGATTTAATATATTACTAGGTAGAGATTGGATCCATTCTAAAAAAATGAATTCCTTCTTATATGCATCATAAATTACTTTTTATGAAGGAATATGTTCTTGTAGAATAGCTTGAAGCTAATCCACTACCTTTACATGCTGGTTCCAACTGTAGTAAAGAAGGGATCTACAAACAGAATGTAGGTCCAGTGAAAGCATAGGCTTTAGTGTCACAATCATTAGAGAGAGAAAACTTAGATGGGGGTTGTCATGACGTAGTTTTTGCCTAATGGGGCCAACTGATGAAGATATCATAGTTATTTAGTTATTGATACACCCATTGGCATCCAACAATCCAATGAAACTTGGGACATTATATTATATAATCTTAAAGATTTAGAGTTGAGCATAAGTCTTAATGAATGAAATACAATTAATCGAGTTGACTATGTCTTCGAAGAGGATGTAGAGAATGAAAATGCTCGAAACATTGGTGATTTAGCCAGCTTGCTAATAAAATATAAATAACTGATGGTAAATCAATAATATCCCTTAGTAAAAGTCAATTTAGGGACATAGAAACATAATAGAATAAATCATATTATTGTAAATTTCATCAAGGAAGACTATAAATTGATCATACACCTTCTATATAAGTACAAGGACTACTTTGCTTTAGAGTATGATGCGCTACCTAACTTTGATAAGAACTGGTGTTACACAAATTTCCAATTAAAGATGGATACAAACGTGAGAAGCATCCTGTAAGGAAAATGACTCTAGAGGTCATTGCCAAATTTAAAGAAGAAGTAGAAATGATTCTAAAGGTGGGATATATTAACAGATCCAAACATATAGAACTGATCTCAAATATGGTTTCAATATTTAAAAAGAAAGTCAAATTGAGAGTGTGCATTTATTACAGAAAGATAAATACAGTCTGTCTTAATTATCCAGTGCTAGATCCATTTGTTGATAGGTCAGCATGTCATGATATCATGTTAATAAGGATGGTCATTATGCCTATAACTTAATTTGTATAGATATAGAAGATATGCATAAGATTCTGTTCATATATCCTAGAAATTTAGGGGATTTCGAATAGGTTAAAATGTCATTTGGGTTAATGAATGGAGGGGCCACATACCAAATGGGAATGAACGTCATTTTCCATGACGTAGTTGGTACCTTTTTATGTGTTCTATTGATGATATTATTGTGAATCCAAATTCAATAGATGATCGTAAAATATCTTTAAAGAAATCCGTTGAAAGGATGAGGTTGTATCAACTTAACATAAACCCTTTAAAATGTGCGTTTGGAGTATCCACAAGGAATTTACATGGATATTTGGTTCATAAAAGGGGAATTCAAGTTCACCAGATCAAGGCTAAAGCTTCATTGATAACAAAGTCCTCATAAATAAAAAGAAATTACAAAGGTTTTTGAGTGAACTTAATTTTCTTAGAAGATTTATTTCGGATGCCATACAAAATACTAAACTATTTTCTCCTTTCCTGAAGTTAAATGACCAAGAGAAGTTGGACTGAAAGGATGAGAATGAGGAAGCTTCTCATAGCCAAGACACCTATTTTGGATCCTCTAAGAGAAAATAAGACATTAAAATTATAGAATTCATCCTCTCATCCATCCATTGGAGTTCTATTTGTTCAATATTGTGAAGATCACAAGGAACAAACTAATTATTACTATGTTTGGTTTTTAAATGAATTTGAATGTAGATATTATAAAATAAAAAAGTTACGTTTAATCTTATACTTTACTGCCACAAAATTAAGGTAATATTTATTACCTAAATAAAGTATTATCATTTCAAAGTTTGATTTGATTAAATACATGTCAACTAGAAATATTTTAAGGAATAGAATTGGAAAAGGTTATTAGCTTTGTATGATTCATGTTAGCATTATATGCCTCGAAGGAAGTAAAAAGTAAAGCCCAAGAAGAATTGCTAGTAGAGTATCCACAGGAGGAAGACGTAAATGGGTGATATGAGAGAGGTTACGTATCTCTAGGACCTTGGAAGCTACGGTTTAATGGTTTGAAGAGTGGGATTATGTCAGGCATAGGGATAATTATTGAATACCCTAAACACATCAAAACAAAACATGGTTACCTATTAAAAGATAAATCTAGTTCAAAGAACCAAGTGGAATACGAGGCCATAATAATGAGGTGAGAAATCATTCAAAGTTGTAATGCTTAAATTTAGAAGTCTTTGGATATTCTTATAATAATACAACTAACTAGTGAATATAATTAGTCCATGAGGGTTTAACCCGATATAACAAAATGGGTTTAGATTTGTTTTCAAAATTTTATGAAGTCACTTTAAATCACATTTCTATGTTTTTAAATGGTGAAGACAATGAAATGTCTAAAAATCCCTCACGTTTTACACTTTATGATGACTTCGGAGACAAATTAAAAATTACTGTTTCTGATGGGTTATTTCCTCATCTACATAAAAATTGTCAGACGGTGGAAATGAGAAATATTTATGTCCAAGAAGATTGGAGAAAACCAATTATGGAGTATCTCAATGATCTAAATATCAAAATAAACACGGTTATGAGTTTGAGAGAAACAAACTATGTTATGTGTGCCAATAAAATATTCAAAATAAGTGATGATGGGATACCCGTAAAATGATTAAGTAGGACTGAAGTTTTAATTGTCATAACAAAAGTCAATATGGGACTTTGTGGACCTCATCAGGTTGAACCAAATGTGAGATGGTTTTTAAGGAGGAATGGGTTTTATTGGACGTCTATTTTAAAGGATTACATTGAATTTTCAAGGGAATGCCAAAAGTGTGAACAACGTGCTCCTTTAAAACATATGTGTATAGTTGATTTGCATTATATGGTAATACCTTGTCTATTTAGATAGTCGTAAATTAATGTAATTATGAATGTCTACTAACCATATTCAAAGCTAAGTAGTTTTATTTTGTTGGCAACTCATTGCTTCGGTAAATTGATAAAGGCTAAAGTTTTGAAGTCAGTCACTAACAATGAATTGGTATTATTCTTACAAGACATTAAATAAAGGCATGGGATTACATAAACCATAACCTCGAACAATGAAACTATTTTTGAATAATAAATGGGGTTCAAATTTACTTCAAGGCCATGTATAACCCTAACAAAGTCAGCACCATACTATGCTCAATCAAATGGCCAAGCTGAGGCCATTAATAAAGTAATTAAAGACAAATTAATAAAGTTGATTGAGAAGAATCCTAATGATTTACACAACATGTTGGTTATGGTTTTATGGGCTTATATGATGTCTAAGAGGTCAAGTACTAGAATAAATCCGTATACCTTAAGTTATGGCCATGATGTTATGCTAAAAGTAAAAAAGACTCTAAATTTATTGAGAGTGGTGTCCCAAAATCATCTAACAGTTGATGACTATAATCAAGCACTGGGCACGTAATTAGAAAAGATAGATGAGCTGAAGGTAAGATCCTTGAATAAAATCTTAATCAAAAAGAATAAAGTTGTAGACAACTATGATAAGAACGTGAAAGAAAGATCCTTTAAAGAAGGGGATTTACCTTGTAAAACTTTCCTGCTTATAAGTTCGAAGGATCCTACTTATGGAAAATGGTCCCCAAAATGGGAACGACCATTCGAAATTGATAGAGTATTTAAAGGACGATCATACCAATTAAAAACATTAATAGTTATGTTCATATGAGAAAGAAAATACAATATTCTTAAAGCCCTATTTCTAACTATTTGGAAAGCAAGGCAACATGAAAAAAATGAATAATTTCATTTAGGATATTGGAAAACCTACATATTTTGAAAAATCAGATATAAGAAACCTACAATTGGTCTAAAAGGTTCCATAAGCAAGCCTTTAGGATTTTATTATAGCATTTGTAGCTTTGAACTGAGCATCTTAACTAGTAGAGATTTGCATTTCTCCTACCAAATTGCCAATTCAGGGTTGATGATGCTGAAATCTAGCACCACTAGGTAAGTGATGATGAGCCCAAACTATAAGTACCATGGAAGCCATAGAGATGTATATATGTAAATGTATAGAAGGGGATGAGTATAAGAGGAATAAGACAATGATGTATAGTGGTTCAGCCAATTATGCCTACATCCATTCTGAGTGTGTGATCCACTATGTATGGGCACTAATGGCCTTAGATACAATGCACATAAGCTCCCTTTATCTCTCTAGTGTGTGTACAAGCAGAGTTTTATCTAGGGTTATAATTTTTCGATCCCTTTGTAGGGTTGCAGGTGACAAGTATATATAGATCTTGGAGGGTGTAGTGTACCCCCCAAGTATGCATGGTGCATGTGAATGATGATCTAGACAATCTCCTGTTGACACCCGTAGATGCCAAATGATGAAATAATATTCCCTCACGTGAGGGGGTGATATTGTTATAACGGTCTTGCGCGTGCCATATGAGCCTCACATGCACTGTTCCACGCATCTACCAAACCACGCGCTGTGATGATGTCACCCTCGGCCTATGATATGAGGTCGAGGGTAAAGTTCCTTCTGTTAGTGAGTCTGGCCTAATCTGGGACTCATACTATCGTACCCTCGGAGGGTCATCCGGACCATGATGAGGGGTCAGCCCCTTGAAGGGTCGTTTAGTCCTGATGAGGGGTCGGCCTTTTGAAGGGTCGTCTATGCTTGATGAGGGGTTGACCCCTCGGATGGTCGTCTGGACCATGATGAGGGGTAGGCCCCTTGAAGGGTCATCTGAGCTTGGTGAGGGGTCAACCCCTTGGAGGGTCGTCCGGACCATGATGAGGGGTCGACCCCTTAAAGGGTCGTCTGGGCCTGATGCGGGGTCAGCCCCTTGAAGGGTCGTCTGAGCCTGATGAGGGGTCGGCCCCTCGGAGGGTCATTCGGACCATGATGAGGGGTCGGCCCCTTAAAGGGTCGTCTGAGGATTATGAGGGGTCGGCCCCTTGGAGGGTCTTCCAGACCATGATGAGGGGTGGGCCCCTTAAAGGGTCATTTGGACCTGATAAGGGGTGGGCTCCTTGAAGGGTCGTCTAAGCCTGATGAAGGGTCGTCCCTTTGGAGGGTCATTCGGACCATGATGAGGCGTTGGCCCCTTAAAGGGTCGTCTGAGCCTGATGAGGGGTCGACCCCTTGGAGGGTCGTCCGGACCATGATGAGGGGTCGTCCCCTTGAAGGGTCGTCTGGGACTAATGAGGGGTCGGCCCCTTGAAGGGTCGTCTGGGCCAAATGAGGGGTCGGCCACTTGTAGGGTCATCCAATATTGGTTTGGAGGTCATCCTGGTTCTGTCCAGGTGCAGGAAGCCCTCGGCCTAGCCTAGAGGGTATATATGGGTATATTAATCACCCCCCAACCCTTAGCCATCGATGTTGTTGAGATGGCTGAGGGATAGTGTTTCCTTTAAAATGAGTGTATGGTTAGTTAGATGAATGACACATGTCGAGCTGATATCACACTTAGGCATATATCCATTGTTGTTCCAGTTTCCTAGGTGTGGTGGCTGCACACTTTGCTTGAGACTTTGTGCCCTAATGATGCCCTCCTCGTGGGCTGTGTTCTGCCTTGGTTAATGGTCCAACTCATTAGTGAGGTATTTAAGCGTTTTGAAATCATTTCATTCTTTCTTCTTCTTTGTGCCTCAACTCTCTCTCTCTCTCTCTCTCTAGCTTCTTAACAACTTCCATAGTTATTTCTACAACTTTTTTGTACCAAGCTCCATTCAGCCGTTGCTTTCGTCTTCAGGTACTTTTCTTTGCCAGAAATCCCATTTTTAATCTTCGCTTTCATTTCATGTATTGGGGTTGACGACCCTTGTAGTGTTTCTAGGGTTTTCTTCTATTTTCCGGTGCCCTCTACGGTAAGTCGAGTTCTTCCTTTTTTTGAGTGTCCTTGATCAAAACCTTTTCCTTACTTTGATTTTGATCCAAAAGTCTAACTTAGTCAACTGTGAGATTGTTTGTAGTTATCTTATTCTTCTAAGTGTAGAGTCTTCCCCTTAATGCTTAGGAGTCTTTACAATTTAGCTGAGGAATTCCCCTCCATGAGAGAGAATTTCTTTGTAGAGATCAGACGGGTAGAGGAAGAGGAGGAGAGAAGACGAGGGGCTGACCCTAATTGGGTACGACCCATTTTTATCATTCCATTAGCCACAATATTACCATCTGAGTTCGACGGGCCGTCTTGTCGTCCAACCGAGAGTCATTCATACGAAGGAGAGATGGATGAGAGAACATCGTTGCCAACAAGCGTTGGGCCCTCTGGGAGGAGAGAGACATCTGATCTAAGCCCAAGCCAAGGGGACGAGGGGGTGGTCCTTTCCGAGGCTGTTCATGTGACAACTTTATCCCCTCATGCCATCCATATGGCCTTTCCTTAAGGACCTGTGACAGGTGATGAGGCCGAGGGAGAGGGGACTGAGGATGATGGTGAGGATTCAGACACTGACCAAGTTGACACCTCCCATGCCTCCACTTATGTTTCCACCATTAGGGATCGTGACCTCCTACTATGGAGTCATAGATTTGGTGTGCCCCCCAACAAAAGTATGAGGGTCCCCTCTGAGTCTGAGAAAGTCTTTGATGGGGATTAGGGAGACATCGTAGTATATGAAGAGATATTTATGGTCGGTGTTAGGTTCCCTCTGCACCCTGCGATAGTCAATATATTATCATCCCTCGGCGTTGCCCCCTCTCAACTTCCTCCCTACTCCTGGAGGACTATCCTTGGCTATGTCTCCTGGTGGAAGAATACCTTCACTGACGAGCCTTCAGCCGATGTGAGGAGGTTGAAGCCCTTATACTTTTGACTCACTTGAGTATATATTGTATAAGTGCTCACCTAGTTTGGAAATTGTGACAAAATTATGTCCTCCCTAGAAACCAAAGAACCTCAGAAATTGGTTTGCTACTTCATCTCTCTATCTTGTAATGATCAAGAACAAATTGCCAACACTCACACGCAGTAGAATTTATTTAATGCATATCATACTGCATAATAATGTGTGTACATATGTTGAGTGTGTTTAAATCCCTAAGTTTGAATTTTAATAATTTTTTGAGATTTTATAAACACTTTTTTAAATAAGGTTTTCTTAATTAAAACTTGATTTATATGTTTTTGTGGTCAATCTGTAAATATACTTTGTTGGGTATATTGGCCTAATGTTACCTTGGGTAGAATCCGAAAGTGGAGTAAACCTTAGGGTGTGGTTTTAATTACTTTAGGATGCGCATTTCATATCCTTTATTTGGCCAACACTTGTCTTCATCTGATTGGCTGAGATTGTGTTTCTTTACTGAGTTATAAACGCGTATGTTTTTAGCCCTTGGATCATTGGTTATCGACGATCTGGATGTTGTCTTGGTGAATCCCAGTACAACATTTTAAACCAATCAGTTATCGTTTAAGCACCGTGTTCTTAGAGCCCTTCGATCAAAGTCAATTTAACTTGAATCAATCCTAGCCCTTGGTTTTTATTCCAGTCTCTCCAACCTTCTCTTCACACTATAAAAGGATCCCTAATCTCAGACTTCGAAGACTTTTGTCATTTTCATTTTCTGAGAGAAATAGAGAGAGAAGAGAGAGAAGAGAGAAAACAGAGAGAGAGAGAGAGTTAGAAACCCTAACCTTGTTCGTCAAAGCCTCTTCAATCCAAACTCAAACACTTCTTCAAAACTTCTTCATTTCCAAAACACTACCCTGAGTGTTCTTGAGTGTTTGAGAGTTTGAGTTGAGTTTGTAATTGTTACTGTAACCTCTTGTTCGTTAGATCTTGTTTTCAACTTAAACTATTACTTAGATCTACTTTTTGATTTCTTAGAAATTTCAGATCTGAGTTATTCATGTTACATTACACTTAGTTTCATTCTTTATTTCTCATCTTGAGAAATGTATTGTTGATTATTTTCTATAAAACGTTTGCTTACTTTGAAATCAACAATAAATGCTTTCTGTTTCTAGTTCTTGTAAAACTGAACTTTTGACCTAGTTTAGAATCTCACTTGGAGGTTTTCAATCTCGAAAAACTTTTCTAAATTCTGAGATTGATTAAGACCTTGACTGTCGTCTTAGCAAGGTATCCGTGGATTCTGGGATTGATTTAAAGGTCAAATAAGGTTCAAAGTTTTGTAAGAAGAAAGAAAAAGAAAAGTTCACAACATATAGTGTTACTGTAATTTGTTAGGACTGTTTGTACTTAATAAGTGTGCGTGTGTGCATGCATGTGTTATAGAGCACCTCCACAAACACTTTCACCCTATAACACAAAAAAAGTGTTGGTAATAAGATCTTGTGAACTAGAGTCGACGTAAAGTGCTTGAACAAATCAGAAGTTAACAAACTGGGAGAACTACATCTACAATCAGAACTGCAGAGAAGTTATAAGGACACCAGAGGGTACATTCCTAAACTTATATAGTTTTGAGTTTTTTTCATGTTAGTTATATAGTTTGTAACTCATAAATTTTTTTTAGTGATTATTTTTCATTTTACTCTGTAGAGGGAGTCGTGGATGTTTCCTCAATTGGTGACGTTTTACCACGTAAAAACATCGTGAACATAATCTTTCTACATCTCATCATCTCATTCTTGGTTGTGCTGAGTTTAAGTTTTTTTAAACTACATTATAAACCTGTTATTCAAATTTTGAATAGATCTCGTACATTCTGATTTGTTAAACACATCTTGTGTTCAAAATAATTTGGTTTTTATGAAAAGAGTTTCTTAAAAAAAATTGATCGGAGTTACTTAAATAGTTTATTTTTAATAAACGACTTTAGTAACATATTTTTCAATTGGTATCAGAGCTTTGTAAACTTCTTTCAAAAGAGATCCTGTGTTTCTGAAATTGTTTTCTGAAAGTCAAATATGGACGAGAAAAATGAAAGATTTGGTAACTTGACCAGACCTCCAATCTTTGATGGAACCAATTTTGCTTACTGGAAAGTAAGGATGATTGCTTTCATTCAAGGACCTCTGGGAGATGATGTCTGGGACATTGCTGAAAATGGTTACACTTTTCCTACAAAACCAGCCACCGAAGGAAGTAATGAGAGGGCTAAGAAAGCATTAAGTGAGTTCACTCAAGAAAAGAAACAAGTTTCTCGAAATAATAACAAAGGAAAGAATGCCATATTTATGTCCATAAATGAACATGAGTTCAAAAGAATCTCATCCTGTACCACTTCTAAGGAAGCTTGGGACACCTTGGTTACTGCTCATGAAGGAGACACTAGAGTTAAGGCTGCCAAAACTCAAATGCTCATTCAGAAGTATAACTCCTTAATTATGTCTGAGACTGAGTCATTTGATGACTTCTATATGAACCTGACTGATATTGTCACCAAACTTCAAGCTAATGGGGTGACTTATGACAGACATGAAATTGTATCTAAAATTATAATATCATTACCACATAAATTTGATAACAAAAGATATGCTATTGAGGAAATGTGTGATCAAAATCTCACTCCTGAATTACTTAGTAGTAAACTAAGAACTGTGGAAATGGAACTAGAATTTAATAAATAATTGACACAAACCCATAGGAAACAGACTAGTTCCAATCTGAGCTTCTCTTCTAAGTTAACTAAGCCTGAGCTTAAATTCTCCATTTATGAATCTGATGAGGAATGCAATATAGAGAGTTTGGACAATCAGATTGCCTAATTTACAAAATAGTTTAAGAAAATCATTAAGTTTAGAAACAAAGTGGCAAATAAACAAGGCAATTCAAATTATCTAACTCCCTCTAATCACAGACCTCATGAAAAAAACCATGAAAAAAAACACAAGGACTCTCATATTAGACCTAATAGAGACCTTAAGAAGACTGAATGTTATAGATGTGGTAAACTAGGGCACATTGAACAAGACTATAGAGTTAACTTGAACACTCAAAACAAACACACTAGAGCTAACATTTGCAAAACATGGGATGATTCAAGTGACTCTGAAAATGAGGAACCTGAGTCATCTGATGTTTTTGACCCTTACATGTCTTTATTTGCCAAGATCATATATAATGATGATGTACCTATGCCTATGTATGAAAATGTTTCTAGTAACTCTACTCTTGCTATTGAGAATCATGTTTATACTGGTTTAGATGCTTTTATTACTGAGAATGTTGCATGTTCTACTACGGGGTGTGTGAGTCAAAGGGAAAGCGATAATGACGATGTCAATGGGTGTGTGAGTACAAAGAATGAAGCCCTAGGGGTAACTTCACACACTACACTTAGTGACTCGGACAATGAAGACCTCCCAGATATTCACAATCTATATGCTAAAACTCACAAGAAAAGCACTAGACTAGAAAAGATTGTGAAAGATCTCACTAAGAAGTTAGAAGATCTAAGCCTAATGGTTAAACTAAATGCTGAAGAGTATACTACCCAATGTTTGACTCATAACAGCGAAATCAAAATGTTTGATGAAAAACTCAGAAATTTAAAATAAAGAAATGAAACTCTGGAGAAAAAATACAAAGGGACATTTTTAGAATTGGAACAAACTAAAGAAAAGACAGCAACTGTTTTCAAAAAATTTACAAAATTTGAAAATAATTCAAAATGTTTTGATGAATTTGTTGCTGAATCAAAAAACAATTCTGATGATCGAACTGGAATAGGGTTTTGCCCCAATTTGAAAACACAAACAAAATCTCTTGAACCTATCAAGTTTGTGTCAGGAGGCAAAAGACCTATTGAAACATGCCCAGACTTTCATTCTCTAAAAATTGATTTTGATTCAAAACATCAAAATTTTAACATTGGGGAATCAAGTTTCTCTAAACATGAAAGTTCACCTAAGGCCAAATACGTCTGCCCTTCTATTAGGAAGAGTGAGTCTGCATACAAGACTGTCACACCTAGGAATAGAGTTCAGCCTCAAAACTCTTCAAAATCTTTGTTTAGAGAATTTCCTAAGGAGACCTTAATCTTGAGCAATCTTTATTGCTCTCACTGTGATATATATGATCACTCTCTTGATAGTTGCTATGCTAGGAGACTAGTTAAAACTGTCTATAATCCTCATATCTATCAGAACTTTAACTATTCTAGGAGGAGCCGCAACAATTATATACTTCCTGGACGGCCAGATAGAAACTCTAATTATAGAAAGAGAAAGACCAAACCTAAAAGAACATTTCCTAGACGGAATCCTAAGCACTTTCCTAAACCAAATGCTCAAGTCTTTCACAAAATTCAAAATCATGCTCAAAACATTTTTCAGCAAAAATCCAAAGCTCGCAAATTTTATCAATTGAGAGCTAATAAGCACAAGATGAATACTAGGGCAATTTGGGTTAGAAAAGATGATCTATTACCTCAGATGAAGTGTAATGTTGTTGTTACTGCTTTAAAAGCTGAACACACATCATCCGGTTGGTATTTAGACTCTGGATGTTCTAAGCATATGACTGGCGATGAAACTAAACTTTTAAACAAAACCAGCTTTGCTGGTGGTAAAGTCATTTTTGGTGATGGAGTTTCATCTCAAATCATAGGCAAAGGAACTCTCCAAGAAGATGGGCTTCCTATTCTTCAAGATGTTCTTCTAGTCAAAGGTCTTAAGGCAAATCTACTTAGCATATCACAATTTTGTGACTCAGATCATACTGTTACCTTTTCAAAGAACAATTGCAAAATTTTAAATGAAAAAGGTGAATGCATAATTAATGGATTCAGAACTCATGACAATTTTTACACTGTCATGAACAATTCTGAAATCTGTAATGTTGCCAGAATGGATGACAATGAGATATGGCATAACATAATGGATCATATAAATTACGATAACCTTAGTAGACTGACTTCTCAGGAAATAGTTAGAGGAGTTCCTAAAATCAAACTCATACCCAATCTTATGTGTGGTTCCTGTCAGGAAGGTAAAATTGTTAAGGCCCCTCATAACAAAGTCAAAGATATTCTTACCTCTAATCCCTTAGAACTCATCCATATGGACCTAATGGGTCCCTCCCAAACTGTTAGTCTCTGTGGAAACAGTTACATCCTTGTTATGGTTGATGAATTCACTAGATTTACTTGGGTATCCTTCTTAAAACAAAAGTCTGAAACATTTCAAACCTTCTTAAAAATTCTTCTTAGGATTGAAAATGAGAAGGATACTCAAGTGAATAGAATTCGTAGTGATAGAGGTGGTGAATTCAAAGACACCAGTATTATAGAATACTGTGACTATAATGGTTATAAACACGAGTTCACTGCTCCTAAGACAACTCAACAGAATGGTATTGCGGAGAGAAAGAATCGTACCCTTCAAGAGATGGCACGTGTTATGTTACATGCCAAGAATTTACCTAAATATTTTTGGGTAGAATCTATTCGTACTGCTTGTCACATTAAAAATAGGGTCTATCTTAGAAAGAATTCCAAACAAACCCCTTACGAACTTTGGTACAATAAAAAGCCTAATCTCAAATATCTTAGAACCTTTGGCAGTACTTGTTATGTATGCAAAAATAGGGAACACATATCCAAATTTGAGAGCCGGGGAGATAAAGCCATATTTTTAGGATATTCGCCTAACATTAGAGCTTATCGAGTGTATAATCTTCGCACTAAAACCTTGATGGAATCCATAAATGTAATTGTTAGTGACACTATTGTAGAAAGCAAGACTAGTGAATCTACTATTGAGGAAGAGTCTATAAATATTTTAGAAAATGACTTCTCTGAAATGGATAATCCATTACCTATTGAGACACCTGAAGTACCTAACTGTGTTTCTAAAGATCATCCCATAAATAATGTAGTTGGTAACCCTAGTGATCCAGTGCATACAAGATCCCAACTAAGAAATTATGCACATTATGCATGTTTTGTTTCCCTTGTGGAACCAAAGAATGTAAATGAGGCATTGAATGACTCTCATTGGATTTCTGCTATGCAGGAAGAACTTTTACAATTTGTCATTCATGATGTTTGGTATCTTATTCCACGTCCTGATCACTAAAAGGTTGTTGGCAAACGTTGGATTTTCAAAAATAAGACTGATGAAAATGGGATAATAATTAGAAATCAATTATCTTCCTACTGATCTACAACTCACAGATATGTTTACCATACCTCTAGATTATAATAGATTCATTTCATTACGTAAATCTATTGGTATGGTTTATGCTGAGTAATAAATTTGCTATTTTTCCAAGTTTTTCGCTTTGTCCATTTGAGACAAAATGGGGGAGAAATTTAAGTCTATTAACTTCTTACATATGCTAAATAGCTTGATCTTAGTGATTTATTACAGGTTTTTATTGTACAGTTACTCTCAACAGTTGTATTAGGGTATTCAAATGTACTTAGTTGAGTTATGTAATTTTTGATTTCTAGGTATTGGGTAGATATAATTTTGATAGGAATATGTTTTTCTTTTTTTTTTTGTTTCCCTACGAGTCGTAGATGACACAAAGGAGATTTTGTCTCATATTTCCAAAGGGGGAGATTGAAGCCCTTATACTTTTGACTCACTTAAGTCTATATTCTATAAGTGCTCATCTAGTTTGGAAATTGTGACAAAATTATGTCCTCCATAGAAACTAAAGAACCTCGGAAATTGGTTTGCTACTTCATCTCTCTATCTTGTAATGATCAAGAACAAATTGGCAACACTCACACACAGTAGAATTTATTTAATGCATATCATACTGCATAATAATGTGTGTACATATGTTCAGTGTGTTTAAATCCCTAAGTTTGAATTTTAATAATTTTTTGAGATTTTATAAACACTTTTTTAAATAAGGTTTTCTTAATTAAAACTTGATTTATAAGTTTTTGTGGTCAATCTGTAAATATACTTTGTTGGGTATATTGGCCTAATGTTACCTTGGGTAGAATTCGAAAGCGGAGTAAACCTTAGGGTGTGGTTTTAATTACTTAGGACGCGCATTTCATATCCTTTATTTGGCCAACACTTCTCTTCATCTGATTGGTTGAGATTGTGTTTCTTTACTAAGTTATAAACGCGTATGTTTTTAGCCCTTGGATCATTGGTTATCGATGATCTGGATGTTGTCTTAGTGAATCCCAGTACAACATTTTAAACCAATCAGGTATCGTTTAAGCACCGCGTTCTTAGAACCCTTCGATCAAAGTCAATTTAACTTGACTCAATCCTAGCCCTTGGTTTTGATCCAGTCTCTCAAACCTTCTCTTCACACTATAAAAGGAACCCTAATCTCAGACTTCGAAGACTTTTTCTATTTTCATTTTCTGAGAGAAATAGAGAGAGAAGAGAGAAAACAGAGAGAGAGAGAGTTAGAAGCCCTAACCTTGTTCGTCAAAGCCTCTTAAATCCAAACTCAAACACTTCTTTAAAACTCCATTTCCAAAACACTACCCTGAGTGTTCTTGAGTGTTTGAGAGTTTGAGTTGAGTTTGTAATTATTGTTGTAACCACTTGTTCGTTAGATCTTGTTTTCAACTTAAACTATTACTTAGATGTACTTTTTGATTTCATAGAAATCTCAAATCTGAGTTATTCATGTTACATTACACTTAGTTTCATTCTTTATTTCTCATCTTGAGAAATATATTGTTGATTATTTTCTATAAAACGTTTGCTTACTTTGAAATCAACAATAAATGCTTTCTGTTTCTAGTTCTTGTAAAACTGAACTTTTGACCTAGTTTGGCATCTCACTTGGAGGTTTTCAATCTCGAAAAACTTTTCTAAATTCTGAGATTGATTAAGACCTTGACTGTCTTCTTAGCAAGGCATCCGTGGATTCTGTGATTGATTTAAAGGTCAAATAAGGTTCAAAGTTTTGTCAGAAGAAAGAAAAAGAAAAGATCACAGCATATAGTGTTACTGTAATTTGTTAGGACTCTTTGTACTTAATAAGTGTGTGTGTGTGCATGCATGTGTTAGAGAGCACCTCCACAAACACTTTCACCCTACAACACAAAAAAAGTGTTGGTAATAAGATCTTATGAACAAGAGTCGACGTAAAGTGCTGGAACAATTCAGAAGTTAACAAACTGGGAGAACTACATCTACAATCAGAACTGCAGAGAAGTTATAAGGACACCAGAGGGTACATTCCTAAACTTATATAGGTTTGAGTTGTTTTAATGTTAGTTATATAGTTTGTAACTCGTAAATTTGTTTTAGTGATTATTTTTCATTTTACTCCTTAGAGGGAGTCGTGGATGTTTCCTCAATTGGTGAGGTTTTACCACGTAAAAACATCGTGAACATAATCTTTCTACATCTCCTCATCTCATTCTTGGTTGTGCTGAGTTTAAGTTTTTTAAACTACATTATAAACCTGTTATTCAAATTTTGAATAGATCTCGTACATACCGATTTGTTAAACACATCTTGTGTTCAAATGGTTTGGTTTTTATGAAAAGAGTTTCTTAAAAAAAATAGATCGAAGTTACTTAAATAGTTTATTTTTAATAAACGGCTTTAGTAACAAATTTTTCAGAGGTCTGATAAAATACTTCTCCACATGGCACAAACCTCCAGCCATGACTGGAAGAAGAGATTTTTCTTCATCTATGGAGAATGGGAATTTGCTACCGAGGCTCAGCCTTTGGACGATAATCCGATAGTTCCAAGGAGATGGTCTAACCCCTCTATGAAGGTTAGGCAGACCCCGAACTTAGTCTGGATGAAAAGGACATAGTCGAGTATCTAAGAGAATGAGGGAAAGAGGGTGAACTTGCAAAGTTTGAAGATTTGATGACCCCTCGGTTCCTCAAAGAAACTGGTCTGAGGGTCGGCCCCTTGACAGAGCTATGTGAGTTATCATTATTTTCGGTCAATCTTTGATTTTTTTTGTAGTGTTTCATCTTCCTCTCTGTATGTTTCAAACGTGTCGTCTCCTTTTCAGGTCGTCCTGCAGCTATCCCTGACCATCTTTGGGAAATTACTGTCCCGAGCTTATTGTCTGGTCTGGGCAAGAAGAAAGGTAAGGAGCCTCAGCAGGCTCTGAGGAAGTCAAAGGCCGTGGGGCCGACACCCATCGAACTGTCCGCTGACAGCCATAAAAGGAAAGGTCCTGAAGTTCCTACTGACCCTCGGCCAGATTCAAGAACGAGGGCATGGGTGGAGGCATTTGAGGGGACTAGCTCCTCCTCCAGTATGGGGGCCTTCTAGTCCCAAAACATAGCATTTTTGAAGGCTGAACTGTCTTCGCTGATTGCCAATCTGAGGGCGGCCAAAGCTTCTATGTTCTCTGCCCCCTCGATCGCCAACTATGATTTCCTGTCAAAGATGCCCCCGGCTAAGGTGTATGACTATGGTCTACACACTCTGGCTCAGTTATTTGTTTTCATTTCACTTCCTTAGTTTGAATTTTCACCAACTGTTTCCTCGACCTCATAACAAGTGTCTTTTTCTGTGCAGTTTATTTGTGCCTTTACCTTGGTCACTAAGTGGATGGCTGAAAATCAACAGAAATTTCATGTCGCCAAGAGAGCAATCCATCACAAGGCTGAGCTGCAGGTCGAGATGGACACTATAAAGACCGAGCTAAAGAGTGCGCAGATCGAACATGCGAGGGTCTTGGATGAACTGATGAAGCAGCATGATGCTGGCTTGAAGGTAAAGGACACCCTCATCAAAGAAAAGGATGAGGCCTTAACCAACCAGGGGTCTCAATTTAAATCTAAGCTTGAAGGGGAAGTGAAGAAGGCAGAGGCCGATGCTGTTGAGGCCTACAAACTTCCAGACGAGTTTCAAGGCTTCGATCTCGAATACTTGGAGAGGGGAATTAGTATGGCTTGTCGGTGGGTCGTCCTAAAGTTTGCTGATGTAGTATCATCTTTCCGCCCTTCTCTTGAGGCTGTTCAACTGGATGATCCCCTCATTGCTGAAGCCCTAGCTCAAGTGGAATCTCAGCATGTAGAAGGCACATGCACGTCTGAGGCTCGGCCTGTCTTAGTCATAGAGTAATCTCCCCTAGATGTGGAGGGCTTGCCCTCTGATTCCATTTAATAGGGTGGTTGTTTGTAGTCAATACCCTCTTTATGTATCACATTTTTTTTAAACTAACATTAACATTGTGTAATATAATGCCTCTTTCTGTCTTCTATACTTGTCTCTTGTATGGTTTTCCTTGTGATGCTTTTAAATTAACACACACCAACCCCTCCCTCGTCTTTCTTGAGGGTAAATGAGGGTCGTCCCCACCATTTGCCCTCATCATAGTCGAGGGTGGTTTCCACCAACTTAATGCTTTTTCAAGTCCCCCCTCGTCTTTCTTGAGGGTAAATGAGGGGTCGTCCCCACCATTTGCCCTCATTATAGCCGAGGGTGTTTTTCACCAACTTAATGGTTTTAAATTTCAAAGTCCCCCCTCATCTTTCTTGAGGATAAATGAGGGGTCGTCCCCACCATTTACCCTCATCATAGCTGATGGGGGTGTTCACCAACTTAATGGTTTTAAATTTCAAAGTCCCCCCTCGTCTTTCTTGAGGGTAAATGAGGGGTCGTCCCCACCATTTTCCCTCATCATAGCCGAGGCTGGTTTCCAACAACCTAATGGTTTTTCAAGTCCCCCCTCGTCTTTCTTGAGGGTAAATAAGGGGTTGTCCCCACCATTTTCCCTCATTATAGCCGAGGGTGGTTTTCACCAACTTAATGGTTTTTCAAGTCCCCCCTCGTCTTTCTTGAGGGTAAATGAGGGTCGTCCCCACCATTTTCCCTCATCATAGCCGAGGGTGGTTTTTACCAACTTAATGGTTTTTCAAGTCCCCCCTCGACTTTCTTGAGGGTAAATGAGGGGTCGTCCCTAGCATTTTCCCCCATCATAGCCGAGGCTGGTTTCCAGCAACCTAATGGTTTTTCAAGTCCCCCTCGTCTTTCTTGAGGGTAAATGAGGGTTCGTCCCCACCATTTTCCCTCATCATAGCCGAGGGTGGTTTCCACCAACCTAATGGTTTTTCAAGTCCCCCTCGTCTTTCCATAGGGTAAATGAGGGGTCGTCCCCACCATTGACCCTCATCATAGCCGAGGCTGGACTTAGCGAGCATCACCCTAATAACACTAGAATTAATCGAACACAAAATGAGGGATAAATGTGACATTCTCATTAACATTCCAAGTGTTCTGTTAGAGCAACGCATTAATTACAGTTGTGGTCCGATAGGCCTTTACAAAATTATTGATAGTATTTCTTCTAATGATCTGCATTCTAGGGGTTGAAAAAGGGTTCCCCTCCTAGGATTTCTAGTCTATAGGTCCCAGGGACCACTTCATCGATGACCCTATATGGGCCATGCCAATGTGGGTGGATCTTGTTGGGCTTCTGCTAAGTCTTTTTTAGGACTAGGTTCCCTACTGCGATTGGCCTCTGCTTCACCCTTTGGTTGTAAAACCTTATAGTCCCCTGGGGGTAAGCGGCTTGCCTTATATCGGTGTCTTCCCTCCTTTCCCCAATCAGGTCTAGGTCAAGTCTCCTCTCTTCCATATTTCTCTAGGGGTCATACATTTGGACCCTGTGAGTAAGAAACCCAATCTCAGTGGGGATGACGGGTTATGAGCCATAAGCTAGCATGAACGGGGTTTCTTCAGTAGAGGTCTTTGCTGTCATCCTGTAGGCCCCGAGTACAGCATATAACTCCTCAACCCATCTTCCTTTTGCCTCCTCAAGTCTCTTCTTGATCCCATCAAGGATTGTCCTATTTGTAACTTTTGTTTGCCCATTGGACTGAGGTCGACCTGGGGTAGAGAAGAATTGTTTGATACTCACCCTTTCACAGTACTTCTCTAGAGATGTATTCTTGAACTGAGTCCCGTTATCTGAGATGAGAGTGTTGGGGAGACCATATCAGCATATGATATTTTTCTAGATGAACTGGAAGGTCGTCTGCTCGGTAATCGTGACCATCGGCTCTGCATCCACCCATTTTGAAAAATAGTTAATTGCTACGATGAGGAACCGATAGTTATTGACTACCCTAGGCAAGGGTCCTATTAGGTCGATCCCCCACACTGTAAATGTCCATGGGGATGTATTGGAGGTACGAGGATGATGGGGCTGGTGAGGGATGGTCGCTCATCTTTGACATTTATCACACTTTTTTACATATGTCGTGGCATCTTTCCCCAAGGTCGGCCACCAGTACCCATGGGTGACCACCCTCTTCACTAAAGATCTACCCCCAATGTGGCGTGAACATGACCCCTCATGCACGTCTTGTAAAATGTGTGGGACTTCATACGGGTGCACACACCTAAGTCAGGGGATCAAAAAACCCCTTTTTATACAAGATGTCTCCGATGACAGTGAATTTCGCATCTCTATATCTCAACTTTTTCTTTTCTTGCCTTGCTTCTGGCATTTCCCCCTCTTTGATGTATCAGATTGTAGGGTCCATCCATGAATCTTCCTTAGAAACATTTAAGCAAGTGCCAAGTGTTCCCTCAGCATCTTCAATAGGTGGTCGAAGTAGGATTTTCACTGGGACTGTCCTCCTGATATCTGTCCTAGTTGTCGAGGCTAACCTAGCAAGTTCATCAACTCGACCATTATCGAGCCTAGTTATCCTCTTAAATTTTACTTCTCTGAATATCTTCAGTAATGACATCACTTTCTCAAGGTACTTGGCCATCCGCCCGTCCTTGGCCTCGTAAGCTCCTAGTATCTAGTTCACTACTAGCCTTGAATCACTATGGAGAAAAATCTAGCCGAGACTAAGAGACTTGGCCAAGGAGAGGCCTGCTATCAAGGCCTCATATCCAGACTCATTATTAGAGGCTTTGAAGTTAAACCTCAGGGCATACTCCATGTTTATGCCATCGGGTGCTAATACTATCAGTCCAGCTCCACTTCAGCTATCGCAAGAGGACCCATCAACAAAGAGGCTCCACACAGTCTGTTCTTCTAAGAAAATTCCCTTAGTGAGGTACCCCTATCTAAATAAATATCTTCCCTCTTCATTTTTGGCCACTTTTCCTCTAGCGGTGCTTGTCTCATCCTTGTCTATCCTTGTGTCGGTGAGTCTGCCTTGTAGGGTATCTGTCTTCATGAGGCTCTCATCTTCAGCTTCATCATCTTCCCAAGTAAATTCGGCAACGAAATCTACCAATGCTTGCCCCTTAATGGACGTCCTAGGTTGACACACCTGTCAAACTCTCCCAACTCTATAGCCCAGGCCATTAGCCTCCCCGAATTTTTTGGCTTGTGCAAGACCTGCCTAAGGGGAGAGTCAATAAGGATGACCATTGTATGGGATTATAAGTACGGCTTCATCTTTCTTAATGCATGGATCAAGGCATAGGCTAACTTCTCCATCCTTAGGTATCTTTTCTCTGCCCCCTAGAGTGACTTACTTTTGAAATATAAGTGCTTTTGTGCCCCGTCTTCGTCTCTGACGATTGTTGCACTGATGGCACATTCTGAGACGGCTAAGTACACATGTAGCTGTTCGCCCTGTTCTGGTCGGGACAATAGCAAGGGAGACCCTAGGTATGACTTTAACTCCTTGAAAGACTCATTATACTCTTCACTCCATTTGAAGGCGTTTCTGATAATTTTGAAGAACGAAAAACACTTGTCTGTGGCTCTGGACACGAACCTATTCAAAGAAGCCACTCGCCCTGTGAGCCTATGAATGTCTTTAATGGTCTTGGGGGTCTTCATCTCTAGGAGGGCCTTTATTTTCTCAGGATTGGCCTCACTTCCTCTTTGATTCATGATGAACCCCAAGAATTTCCCTGCTCCAACCCCGAAGACACACTTAGTCGGGTTTAGCTTCATTCGATACTTGTCCATCGTATTAAAGGTCCTCTTAAGGTCAGCCACATGATCCTTTGACTTCTAACTCTTAGTCAACATGTCATCTACATAGACCTCCATAGACTTCCCAATTTGGTCTTCAAACATTTTATTTATAAGATGCTGATACGTTGCCCCTGCGTTCTTTAGGCCAAAGGGCATTACCCTATAACAGTATGTCCCCATGTCGGTGATAAAATAAGTTTTCTCCGAGTCTCCAGGGCTCATAAAGATCTGGCTATAACCTGAATAGGTATACATGAAACTCATTAGTTCATGGCCTACTGTAGCGTCTATCATCTGATCAATGCGGGGGAGAGCGAAGCTGTCTTTGGGACAATGCTTGTTGAGATCAATGAAGTCTACACACATTCTCCACTTCCCGTTGGCTTTTGGGACAATGACTGTGTTGGCCAGCCATTCGAGGTAGATGACCTCCCTGATAAACTCTACATCTTCCAGCTTCTTGACCATATCCCTAATGACCTCATATTTTTCTCGAGAGTAAATTCTCCTTTCTGCTTTACTGGCTTTGCACCCTCTACCACGTTGAGCTTGTGGCACATGATTTCGGGGTCAATCCCCGGCATATCTGCATGACTCCATGCAACGACGCTCTGTCTTCTCCTCAATAACTTGATGAGGTCTTCCTTGATGTTTGGTTTTAGAGTCTTTTCGACTTGGATTGTTTTTCTGGCTCATCCTCTTTGAGGATGATGGATTCTACCTCTTCCGCGGCTTCTTCTTTCTTCAGCTTTGTCTCGTCCCTGGGGTCAAGGGTATCAATATTATAAGTGGTTGTTGCCTTCTTGTGTGCCTCTCTTTCTTCAGCGGAGTTAAAATAACATTCCTGCGCTGTCGTCTGGTCTCCCTAAACTTCCCCTACCCTGTAAGGGGTTAGAAATTTAATCATCTGATGGACTGTAGACGACACAACTTCAAACACCTTGATGTCTACCCGCCCAGGTATAATATTGTAGGTCAAAAAGACATGTTCATCCATCACAAAGAAGCTGACCTTCTTGGTACTCCATCTCGGCCACTCGTCCCCCATCCTGACATCGGCCTTATACACTGCAAGGGGATGAACCTTTTGCCCACTGAACCCATTCAATGGGTGATGGTATGGGACGAGTCTAGCACGGCTGAGATCTAAGGCTTTGAAGCATGGTAAAAATATAACATCTGCAGATCTACCCCCATCTACCAAGATCCTCGGCACCTCACATCCGTGCACCCTGGTAGTGATGACGAGAGGGTCATCATGTGGGGCTAAGAGGCCTTTTAAGTCCATTCTTGAGAACCCCACTATCAGAGTATCCATATCGACCTTCTTACTCTTTTCTGACTTTGCCTCCAAAGAGGTTGAGTGTACGGTTTTCGTCACTGCCTTGGCTTCGGCAACATGGGCCTTCCTATCTGCGACCTCTGACCCTCCTCCTGTTAGTCCCCTAGAGATCATCCCCATATCGAGAGAGATAACATTAAGTCTCTTGGTAGGGCCGTGGTCATTTCTCGTGGGGAGGTCAGGGTCGTACTCATCATCAGAAGGGTCGTCCCCTCTTTTTAGAGGACATTCCCTACATGCATCACCTATCTTCTTTCTGGGGTCGTTCCATTGTGTGACACCCCGACTAATTAAATACCGGGTAGCTACTCCTTTATTAAATTAAATCAAAAGGTCAAGTTGGCTCAGTTAATAGCATCACTGTCGAAAACATTTTATTATAACTAACCACCTAGTATTTAAAAAGTAAGTTGTCAAATTTTAATTAAAGTCTGATTAACATGCAGTAAAAGATTTAACGCAAGAATAATATCACCATTCACCATAACGAAATACTAGAATAACCATCACATGATATAAATAAATCCAGAGGAAAAACTCCTCACAACAAATCCCACAACTGAAATAAGTAACGAAATACTGAATACTGAATTAATACATGCCAAAGTCTGAAAAAACTAAAATGGAAATGTCTCTAATAGAATTTGGGCAACATGCCCTACAACTGAGGAATACTGAACATGGAATCCAAATGATAGAAGCGTCTAAAAGCAAATCCCTGTAACTTCCACAAACAGCTACAGCTCGTCACCTGAATGAGAATCATATGCGTGGTGTCCTTGTGGCTGGGCACCTAAAATGGTTTTTACAAAAAATAGATTTGAAAGAAAATGGGTCAGAGCCCGAAAGTGGAAAACAATTTGAAAACAACAAGTGTTTTAATAACATTAAAACATTAAATGCAAAGTACATGTTAGGACGTGCACTCACATGAAATTCTCACCTCTCGACTACATGTGCACTCCTAACGTACATTACCCATCTAAAAGACACATATAATTAACCAAAACGTAATAAGTTCTACCTCTTACTACTCGATTCCCATATTACATTCTAACGTTATCAAATAATTAGATGGCTTCACTTAAACTCAGATTCTCATTTAATAATATAGTTCACTATCGGTTAACTCGTTATGTTTTCTCAAAACAATAGCATAATATTATTCACAATGTTAACAATGAAAGTTCCCATTAATTAAGTGTATATTATTTGCATCATAAATATACAGTACAAGCACCCCGAGACTAGTTGCGGTGCACACATACTCTGCTATCCATCCCGGTACATCACGTACATAAGGATCACATATTCCGAATCTCTCAGGAATAGTTCACAGATAACAACATCACAAATAATGGAGGCGAACACAGTCACATCACATGGGTCACGCACATACCTGCGCTCCCACGATCAGCAGACTTATTAACATCCCAATAAGTCCTTCTCTGACCTATGTTCATCGAGGTAACCAGTCTAAATCCGGGCAACACAAGGATTAGAGGGCCCTAAGCGAACGCAATCCTCCCGTGATAGCAAGTATGGTAGGTATGTCATACACATAAAATCAATACATATACTAAGTATGCACACGTCTTAGTAATCACCATAATATAATGGTACATATCTCTTCTCGTACTGACATATAATACTATACTGTATATATGTTACCAATTAATATAATAAGCTAGGCCGTCAATAGTTCTCGCATCATAATAGACACTCACGTCCTACTCATATTTTCCTTTAGGTTCAAACTACACTTCTAGGTTTGACTCCTCATTATATCCCAAACATCCCAAATATATCAATTACTCATCAAGGAAAGGCTATCTCTACCTATACACAAGGTTACGGGGCACTTGGGATCAAAACAGGCTAAAAAGTCTAAACTGTCAACTCGTTCGAAGTCTCGTTCGAACGAGGCTGTTCGAATGAGACTTCGTTCGAATGAACTGAGTCTTCTAACGATTTCTCGTTCGAACGAAGTGGGCTTTCTAACGAGATCTCGTTCGAACGATTTCATCGAACGAACTTCACCCTCGTTAGAAGTCAATGGTCAACTCATATTACATTCTAACATTATAAAAAAATTAGAGCGCTTCACTTAAACTCAGATTCTCATTTAATAATATAGTTCACTATCGGTTAACTCGTTATGTTTTCTCAAAACAATACCATAATATTATTCACAATGTTAACAATGAAAGTTCCCATTAATTAAGTGTATATTATTCGCATCATAAATATACAGTACAAGCACCCCGAGACTAGCTGCGGTGCACACATACTCTGCTATCCATCCCGGTACATCACGTACATAAGGATCACATATTCCGAATCTCTCAGGAATAGTTCACAGATAATAATATCACAAATAATGGAGGCAAACACAGTCACATCACATGGGTCACGAACATACCTGCGCTCCCACGATCAACAGACTTATTAACATCCCAATAAGGCCTTCTCTGACCTATGTTCATCGAGGTAACCAGTCTAAATCCGGGCAACACAAGGATTAGAGGGCCCTAAGCGAACGCAAACCTCCCGTGATAGCAAGTATGGTAGGTATGTCATACACATAAAATCAATACATATACTAAGTATGCACACGTCTTAGTAATCACCATAATATATTGGTACATATCTCTTCTCGTACTGACATATAATACTACATTGTATATATGTTACCAATTAATATAATAAGCTAGGCCGTCAATAGTTCTCGCATCGTAATAGACACTCACGTCCTACTCATATTTTCCTTTAGGTTCAAACTACACTTCTAGGTTTGACTCCTCATTATATCCCAAACATCCCAAATATATCAATTACTCATCAATGAAAGGCTATCTCTACCTATACACAAGGTTACGGGGCACTCGGGATCAAAACAGGCTAAAAAGTCTAAATTGTCAACTCGTTCGAAGTCTCGTTCGAACGAGGCTGTTCGAACGAGACTTCGTTCGAATGAACTGAGTCTTCTAACGAGTTCTCGTTCGAACGAAGTGGGCTTTCTAATGAGATCTCGTTCAAATGATTTAATCGAACGAACTTCACCCTCGTTATAAGTCAATGGTCAACTCGTTAGAAGCTCGTTTGAACGAGCTCGTTCGAACGACCTGGGCAGGTCCTCTAACGAGTGGCCAGTTTCAAGCCCATAATTCCTTATTTCGTTTTTCACCAATGTCTACACCTCAAATCTCAATCAAAATTCGTCCCAACAATGTTTTAAGGTCTCTAATCATCCCGAAACATATCAAGGTTATATACTAACGTATTTTAAAGAATCAATTCATCCTAATCATCATCAATTCATCAAATCTCTACACTTTTCCCCAATTTTCAAGAACATAAACCCTAGAATTTATGATCATCAATTTACTCAAATTAGATCCGTTTTTGTTACATCCAACACATATTAACATCAGGGTAATCATTTCTATACGATTTTACATGCAATTACTCCTCAACATTCAAGTTCTAAGTCCAATTAAAATGTTTTTTTTTTATTAAACTCTCAAGAACAATTTGAATTATGTAAATTCCTACGCATGGAAGAAGCATTCTCTATAATAATTGAAATTAAGCCACTTGCCTTGATTCAATCTCTGATTTTGATGACGATTTGCTGAAGTTCTCTCTCTCTCTCTCTCTCTCTCTCTGCAAAATTCTCCTCTTTCTCTCTCTCTCTAAGCTTTCTTCTCCAATGGCTATGGTGGCTAGGGTTTGTTTTGGGAAAAAATAGAAACCTAATTCTAATAACCTACGTAGCCTAATAGGTTAAAAATGGGCTGGTTAGTGGTTTAGTGGGTCAAATCCACATCAGATATAATTTACTAATTTTCGTCACTCTTAATTCTCAAAAATCCAAAATTACCAAACTACCCCTATATTCTGCCGGTATGGCCTAAAAATACCCCGGGACCCAAACTAAACCCCCAGCTAGTGTTTTCTGACTAGCTCGACCCTTCCGGACGTGTTGGCGCACTCAAAACGACCATACGGTTAATAGAATTTAATTTCACTTTTATAATTAAAATAATTATATCCTGACGCGACTGTCTCACGCGTCCCAATAAAATGTCCAAATTGTCGTATATCAATCTCACGACAATTTCATAATTCAATATTCATATATCATCATATATACTCAATATAGTCAAATACCAATTCACATCTCACTAGTATTTTATCCGAATTAATTCCCAATTAATTCTCATTTAATTAATTAATCCCAAAAATAAATTTCGCCAAAAATACGGGGTATTACATACTTCCCCCCTAATAACAGAATTTTGTCCCGAAATTCGGAACTAGAAAGTACCTGATAAAAACAACTCTGGATAACGTTCGCGCGTATCATCCTCGCGTTCCCATGTGGACTCCTCGACATTATGATGTCGCCACTGAACACGCACTAACGGAACTATCTTTGACCACAGCTTCCTCTCACTTCGGTCCAAAATAGCAATCGGCCCCTCCTCGTAGGAGCTATCAGGCTGTAGATCAATCTCCTCCAAAGCGATGTGAGAATGAGCCAAATCGTCTCTGAGATATTTCCTTAGCGAGGAAATATGAAACACATCGTGAATCTGGTGTAAATGCTCCGGTAACCCGAGTCTATACGCAACTGGTCCAATCCACTCAATAATAGGAAACGGCCCCACATACCTCGGTGCCAACTTCCCCTTTTCCCGAAACGCATAATCCCCTTCATAGGAGATACCCTGAGCAAAACTTGGTCCCCCACTTGGAACTCCCTGAAAGATCTCTTCGAATCAGCATAACTCTTCTGCCGGTCTTGAGCTACCCGAATGCGACTCCGAATCAACTCAATCCTTGCCGAAGTATCCTGAATCACTTCCGGCCCAAGTAGTTTGTTGTCCCCCACCTCCAACCAACATGCTGGGGAACGACAAGGTCTACCGTGCAACGCCTCAAACGGAGTCATGCCAATAGTGAACTGGTAGGAGTTATTATAAGCAAACTCTACCAGTGGAAGGTATTGCTCCCATCCACCTCCAAAGTCAATAATGCACATGCGTAGCATGTCCTCCAACATCTGATTTGTGCGCTCAGTCTGCCCATCGGTCTGCGGATGTTAAGCCGTACTCAACCACAATTCCGTGCCCATGGCCTTCTGGAAACTCTCCCAAAACCACGAAACAAATATTTTGTCTCTGTCAGACAAGATATTTAGGGGCACACCATGAAGTCTCACAATCTCTGAAATGAAGAGCTGGGCATACTGTCCCGTAGTGTAGTCAGTCCTTACGGGTAAAAAGTGAGCGACTTTGGACAACCTGTCCACAATTACCCAAACGGAGTCGTGACCCCTCTGTGACGTAGGCAACCCAGTGATAAAGTCCATGGATATGCTCTCCCACATCCACCTCGGAACCTCCAACGGATGTAGAAGTCCTGTCGGTCTCTGATGATCCACTTTTACTAGCTGACAAGTGGCGCATTTCGAAACAAACACATCGATATCTCTCTTCATACCTCTCCACCAATACTGGCGTCTCATGTCTTGGTACATTTTGTCCCCTCCAGGATGTACCGCGAACCGTGAGCCGTGCGACTCTGCCATCACCTCGTGTTGCAATTCCTCCCCTTCCGGAGCCACCAATCTCCCATTGAAGCGTAATCACCCGTCTGAGCTAACGGTATAGGACTCGGCTCCCTTTGCTAGTAATCGAACTATCTGCTCTTGACATAACGAGTCATTAGCCTGTGCCCGTACTACCTTCGTGACAATCTATGGTGTAACGGTCATCACAGAGATGAAAGATCGGGCCACTACATCCTGGTGTCCCAAATCCTTCCACTTTGCCTTCCACACCCCTGCCACCTCATCTGCTAGCCTACGGCTCAACGCGTCTGCTACCACGTTAGTTTTACCCGGGTGGTACTGGATATCGAACTGGTAGTCCTTCACAAACTCAAGACACCTCCTTTTCCACATGTTCAACTCCTTCTGCGTGAACAGGTACTGTAGGGACTTGTGGTCCGTGAACAATTGGAACTTCTCCCCCAAAAGATAGTGCCTCCAAATCCGTAGGGAAAATGCCACTGCCGCCAACTCCAAATCATGCGTGGGGTAATTCTTCTCATGAGGCTTAAGCTTACGGGAAGCATAAGCTATGGCCTGTCTCTCCTGCTGCAATACACCTCCAAGTCCTTGCAAAGACGCATCGGTGTAAACCAAATACTCAACTCCCGATCTCGGCAATGCTAACACAGGTGATGAGGTTAACTTTTCCTTTAACTCATCAAATGCCAACTGACAGGCATCACTCCAAATGAACGGCACACCTTTACGAGTCAGATGTGTCAAAGGACCCGCTATCTTCGAAAATCCTCGAATGAACCTCCTGTAGTATCCTGCTAGGCCCAAGAAACTACGAATCTCAGTCGATGTCGTGGGCTGTCCCCACTCCCTCACCGCGGATACCTTCCTCGGATCAACAGATATCCCCCGGTCGGAAATAATGTGTCCCAAAAACTTGACCTCCTTCAACCAAAACCCGCACTTCTCAAACTTTGCATACAGCTCGTTCTGACGCAGCGTCTACAAAACCTGCCTCAAATGCTCGGCGTGCTCCTCCTCTGTCTGGGAGTAAACCAGAATATCATCAATGAAGAAAATTACAAACTGATCAAGGAACTCTCTGAACACCCTATTCATCAAGTCCATAAACACTGCTGGAGCGTTGGTCAAACCAAAAGGCATAACCCGAAACTCGTAAGATCCATATCTCGTTAAGAACGCAGTCTTTGAGACATCCTCCTCCCTGATAGGCAACTGATGGTATCCCGATCTCAAATCAATCTTCGAGAAGAAAGAAGCTCCTCTCAACTGGTCAAATAGGTCATCGATTCGAGGCAACAGATACTTATTCCGTATCGTGACCTTGTTCAACTCTCGGTAGTCCACACACAATCTTAGTGAACCGTCCCTCTTCTTCACAAACAAAACTGGAGCGCCCCAAGGTGAGGTACTCCTGCGAATAAAGCCCTGACCTAACAGCTGCTCTATCTGATCTCGTAGCTATCGCATCTCTGTCGGAGCCATACGGTACGGTGCGCGTGCTATAGGTCTCGTATCTGGCAATAGGTCTATAACAAAGTCTATCTCTCGACTGAGGGGTAGGCATGGTATCGCCTGAAAAACATCCGAATACTCCCTGACAACTGGGATCGAATCTAAAGGAATCACAACCTCCTTAGAGGTATCCTCCTCTATGTAATACAGATGAGCGGTTGAACCTCCCTCTGGGCGAGGCATCTCCACTACAAACATCTCTTGCCCCGGAATGGCAAAAATAATGCTCCCGCTGAAGCAATCAATCATGGCCCTATAAGCTACGACCCAATCCATACCGATAATCACATCGTGCACATGCATATCTAATACCAACATGTCTGCAGGTAATACCAAACCACCAATCTCTACCCCCACTCCCTGGCATATAAAGAATATAAGTGACCCATTCCCCAATGGTGAGTCGACACACGTCATTGTGCTCTCTGCTGTGGCTAACAACCCTAAAGCCTTCGTAAAATGTGTAGCTATAAAACAATGTGTAGCCCCCGTATCAAACAATACCCGACCCATAGTGCCATGGATAGGAAACGTACCCTCAATCGCGGGCGGTGCCTGTGGAACCGCTGCCTGGTGGACGTTATAGACATGTCCATACTGTAGCTGCCCTTGCTGAGCTGGGACTGCTGGAATGGGTGGCAATGCTGCCATCTGTGGCGGTGCGGAGAGAGCAACGGGAAACATAGGCCTCTACGGCTCCTGGCGAGCACCCTGCTGTGGGGCCCTGCCCCTATCAGGACAGTCCTGTCATTTATGGCCAGTCTTGCCACAAACATAACACTTCCCTGGGAAGTTCCCTCCTCTCTGCCCCTGCTGTCCCCGGCCCTGGTGGCCGTTACCGTTCCTCTCTTGGCCCTGCTGGCCCTGCTGAAACTGCTGCCCATTCTGCCCCTGTTGGCCCTGATGGCCGTTTGGACCCTGATGGCCCTGACGGAAACCTGCCTGTCCGTGCCTGAAATTCCCTGATCTGAACCTCTTCTGATCCCCCTGCTGGGAACCCTGCTCACCCTATCTCTGCCCCTGAACAGATTATGCCCCACCGGCACCATGTCCTCCAGTCCTGCCCTGATGGCTAGACTCTCCCGATCTCTTTCCCTCAGCCATATGAAAGTGGTGATCCTGGCAGTGTAACAAAGCAGCGTTAACCACATCAGAATAAGTGGCCAACGAAAGGTTCCCTAACAGATGCTGACGGATCCTCCATGTCAACCCGTCGGTGAATTTCTCAATCTTCTTCTTTTCTGTCGGTATCTCATCCGGAACGATATTCAACAGATTCGTGAACTCGGCCTCATACTCGGCCACGGTCTTACCCTCTTGCTTCAGATTCATCAATTTCCTCCTCATTTCTGTATGAACAGCGGACGGAAAGTACTTGCGGTCAAACCGCACCCAAAAGTCCTGAATAGTGAGAGTATCCCTATCCTCCACGGTGGTAATAGACTCCCACCACTGCAGTGCAGATCCAACTAGCTTGAAAGTAGCTAGCACCTGCTTCTGAACATCCGTGCACTCATACATCCTCAAGTGCCACTGCATATCCTTCCTCCACTGGCTCGAGACTACCACATCTGAGCTACCTGCAAAGTCTGGGGGATGCGCTTTCTGAAAAGCGTCACGTACACGTTCCCAAGCAGACGGGAATGCATTTGCCTGTACTGGCGCGACAACCGGTGCCTGAGGTGGTGCCTGCTGAACTACGGCAATTGCGGCATTTACCACTTGGGCTACAATGGCTGCAACCTCAGCGGCGTTCATCATGCCCTGAACTGGAGCGGGCTGGGGTTCTGGCGTTGCATCCCTGGGAACTCGTCGTGCACGTCGTGGAGGCATCTGAAATAAGAATAAAGTTTATAAGTTCACAGTTTATAAACATAAAATAGCTGAAGAACCAAGCATACACAAAAAGAGCACAACAGTCCTAAAATATAGGGCTCTATATCAAAGAAAACTTAGCGGAAACATAATAGCCGTACAGATCCTAAAGGACACTAGAACCTGATGCTCTGATACCACCTGTGACACCCCGACTAATTAAATACCGGGTAGCTACTCCTTTATTAAATTAAATCAAAATGCCAAGTTGGCTCAATTAATAGCATCACTGTCGAAAACATTTTATTATTACTAACCACCTAGTATTTAAAAAGTAAGTTGTCAAATTTTAATTAAAGTCTGATTAACATGCAGTAAAAGATTTAACATGCTGTCCTGGAGACACTGCCGGAGTAATCATCTCATGTGAGACCCCTGGTGGTCTTAGTATTTTATGGTTTAGAGTTGTAAACTGCTTCTGTATGATCCGCTGGCTTGCTTCCAGAGACTTTAAGACTGCCGCCACATCAGATATCTCAGACTGAGGTGGTGGCTGACTAGAACTGGGTCCTACTCCACTATCCGGTGGAGGAAGTGGTAGTGGTGGAATATCCGGTGCCATGTGTTTGAGCTATGAAGAGCTGAACTGAAGAAAAAACTGATGATCTTGAGAACCTTAATGGGTCTCTTTCAATGGTGAAATATCTCCACACAGGGGGAAAACTGGCTCACCACCAGAGTGCCCAGTGAGGTCAAGATGTATAAAGGAAGAGAGGTCTTCTCGTTCCCACAGACGATGCCAAACTGATGATGCTGAAATCTAGCACCACTAGGTAAGTGATGATAAGCCCAAACTATAAGTACCATGGCATCCATAGAGATGTATGTGTGTAATTGTATAGAAGGGGATGAGTATAAGAGGAATAAGACAATGATGTATAGTGGTTCAGCCAATTAGGCCTACATCCACTGTGAGTGTGTGATCCATTAAGTATGGGCACTAATGGCCTTGGATACGATGCACATAAGCTCACTTTCTCTCTCTAATGTGTGTACAAGCAGAGTTTTAGCTAGGGTTACAATTTTTTGATTCCTTTGTAGGGTTGCAGGTGACAAGTATGTAAAGGTATTGGGGGGTGTAGTGTACCCCCCAAGTATGAATGGTGCATGTGAATGATGATCTAGACAATCTCCTATTGACACCTCTAGATGCCAAATGGTGACATAATATTCCCTCACGTGAGGGGGTGATATTATTATAACGGTCTTCCACGTGCCATATGAGCCTCACGCGCATTGTTTCACGCGTCTCCCAAACCATGCGCTGTAATGGTGTCACCCTCGTCCTATGATATGAGGCTAAGGGCAAAGTTACTTCTGTTAGTGAGTCTGGCCTAATCTGGGCCTCGTACTATCGTACCCCCGAAGGGGCGTTCGGGCCATGATGAGGGGTCATCCCCTTGAAGGGTCTTCTGGGCCTGATGAGGGGTTGGCCCCTTGAAAGGTCTCTGATCCTGATGAGGGGTCGGCCCCTTGGAGGGTCATCCGAACCATGATGAGGGGTCGGCCCCTTGAAGGGTCGTCTGAGCCTGGTGAGGGGTCGGCCCCTTGGAGGGTCGTCCGGAACATGATGAGGGGTCAGCCCCTTAAAGGGTCTTTTGGGACTGATGAGGGGTCGGCCCCTTGAAGGGTCGTCTGAGCCTGATGAGGGGTCAGCCCCTTAGAGGGTCATTCGAACCACGATGAGGGTTCGGCCCCTTGAAGGGTCGTCTAATCCTGATAAGGGGTTGGCCCCTTGGAGGGTCGTCCGTACCACGATGAGGGTTCGGCCCCTTAAAGGGTCGTCTGGGCCTGATGTGGGGTCGCCCCGTACAGGTGCGGGGCGCCCTTGGCCTGGTTGAGGGTATATCAAGGGTTACCTCCAATTAAGCATTCACCATGGCCAGTTGTCTCTTTATCTCCTAATTGTCTGATAAAAGGCCATATTTTCTACTTTTAATGGCTCTCAAGTCATGCAAAACCTTTGCATCTTCAGTTTTATGGATTTAAAAGTGGATTGTCGATTGATAGCATACTATTTTCAACCTCAGCCTGAGCCATAGTTGAAAGGTGATATGTATGTGAATGAATCCTAATATGTAAAACATTCACAACATCTACCCCAACTCTTTTATTTTAGAAATAGAGGAGAAAACTACACTAATCCCACTATCAAAAGTGAAATTAACCAACTCTTCAAATGGCAGCCTAATAAAGCTTAAAAAAAATTTAACACTTGTAATGTTTATAACTAACAAGAAGGAGGAGGATGTTGATCTTGGATCAAGCTTTTCGATTGATGTTCCATAATGTTATCCTTAATCTCGAAGGTGTGAACTAAATCTTTATAAATAATCTCCTCCAACATCCCATGAAAACTAAACACCGCATTTCGGGTCATTAGGTTTGGAATTTCCTTAGACTTGTGATCTTCCTCGACTATAGGGGTGCATTATTTATTAGGTAAGTGTTTGAAGAAGAAATATCACCCAAGGCTAAGGAAATTTTGTCTCTTTTGAGATTGAGGCTTCACTTGTCTCCCCTTGGTTCAAATGCAAAGGTAAGGAAACGTCCACTATCTCAAAGTTTGTTTCATCATCCAAAGTAAGATTCAAATAAGGAATAACTAGAAACACAATGATACCAATGGGTTCAACCACATTCTCATCATTTGGGAATGCTGGTGGTGGTATCAGAAAACCTCTAGGAGGGCTTTCCTTAATTTCTTTTACCAAATCATCATCAAGGGCGACAAAAAATTAAAGGGAAGCTCGAAGTTAAGAATATTGGTTAGACCAACACTAAAAGACTTTAAAAATATTATATAAGAAAATAATTGAATTACCTACCAAAAGTTATACAAGAATAGTCCTATTTTCTCTACTTTTCTTTTTCTTCCCTATTTGGATAACAAACATAACATCATTGGGAGGCTCATCCATATTAAAAGATTCTCTAATAGGACTGTCAAAAGAGGTTTTTTCCTTCTTGATCATCACAAGGGTAACATGTTCTTTTATTTCTTCCTCTCTAGATTGTATGGGAATCCCCTCTTTTAGAGTTTTCTTCACCTCGGGAGTGAGTTTACTCTTATTAGAATATATATAATCATCAATGAAATGAGATTCTATAAGGGAGTCAAATTGTTTAGTCAGTTCCAATATAAATAGAAAATAGACTATAATAAATAGTCAATGACTTACCCCAAACCAAGGCTTTGAAGGCGCAAGGGCTGCTCACAATGGTCTCAGGAAGAATTGAATATACCGAAGCACCAGTAGTTAAAGGCTTAAGTCACCCCAACATGAAACTCGACATATATGATGCTGAAAAATATTTGAAGCTTGTGGTACCCAACTAGAACCACCATTCCTACACCCCTTGCACCATAAACACAACTGTTGCGTAAATCTAGGGAAGAGGAACGCAACCATACACACCATTGACAACGAATTAGACCTACTTTTGAAGGAAAGTGTTTAAACTTACAAATTTATATCATGTATAATAACCATGTTAGTATAGGATGATTATGAAAATGATTTTGTAGGAATTGGATAAATATTTGGATAACGAAATGTGTTCTTGGGTGATATGAATGTTAGGTCAACCTTCTTGTGCATGTATAACAAAATTAATTAATTAAGGTTGCCCACATGTGTAGAAATTCTGGGTTTTGTATGTGTTCTTGGATAAAAAAGATGAACTAGGGTTTTTAAAGAAATAAATTGAAAAGTTAAAAGTTCTTGATGTAAATTGATGATTTTTTTATTTTTGTAGGTTAGAAATTACCCCTACATGTTAGTATAATGTTTAGGATACTTGTTTGTGAGTTTGAAGAGAAATTAGGGTGGTTTAGGAATTGATAATGGTGGAAAATGCATCTTCCATAAGGAAGATTGCGTTAGATCGGTAGGGGCTAGTCGACTGGGGTCCCAAGGCTAGTCGACCGGGGGTTCAGTTTCAGGCGTGTTTGGGAAGGGTGATTGCATCATAAATTTTTATTTTTTTTATAAACAACCTGCTCTTAGGGGGAAACTTAAAAAGTGAATATCTTGGTTATACAAACTCCAATTTTCACGTCGTTCACGACAACGCATAGCTAGTTTAATGGAGTATTCTGTCATGATGATTAAATAATTTAGGAATAAATTGGCAAAGGTCTAAAATTACCTTGAAGTTGTAAATAGTGACAAAACATTCCCATAATTGAAAAATAAAATTATAAGGACCTATTGACACCAATAGGAACTTGTTCAATTGTATAGAAGATGACAAGTATAGTCCTATGGTTAAAATAATAAATGGCGGGGTTTATCTAGTTTGGTATTAGGTCGAATGTAAAGCGTATGGGACATATATTATATAGGTTGGATTTATGCCTATACTAATTTATGAACATAGGTTGTATGAATACCTAATATTTGATTTTTTATGTGTAATGGACATACCCACGATACTTGTTATCATGTGAGGTTCTCGCATCATGGGAGGTCTTATCCCGATGTGCCATTGTGGGGGATATTAGGCTCGTACCTCAGTGCATAGAACTTAGGGTTGAGCATCATTTGTATTAACTATGGTGTGACTGGTCATTTGGATACGCTAGGTTTGTGCATAGTTCAAAGGCTAAGTACTATGTTTGCCTCGAACGTATATGTGTTTGTATTCATGTTTCAAGAATGATTCTAGACTGATAGTCCTTTATTTAGTACCAGATGTACTGGGACATGATAACAAAGTATGTATGCACCGCAACTGAGTCTAGTGGTGCCGTATTAGTATATATACCATATACTGATGATGATATATATATATACTAGGGTATGCTCGTGTCTGAAGGCACGCTGATAATTGTTAAAAGTATTGAATCGTGTTTAATGTAAATAATAAATATTTTATATATTATAAGTGCATATTTTGAAAGTAATGAATCGTCTAAATTTAAGTCAAATTTTTTTGTACAACACAAATGCATAAACAATTTAAAAAATTTAGGGAAATTTTGCTTTTTTATAGGACTATCCACCCTACTTAGGAAATAAAAAATACTACAACAATAGTAATAGTAGTCCTTCTTGGACCTCGTATAAACAACATCAATTTAACTCAACTTGCAAAATAGAACTAATGTATTAAAAAATAAATTAAATTCGAGTAGAACTTTTGTTTGTACGACTATATGCTTGTTTAAGAAATAAAAAACACAGGAACAACAACAATACTATTAGTCCTATAAACAAATTGGTCATACATATATGAATTTGTTCTACATATATACAAATTGGTTAGGGCTCTTGATTTAGTGCTGTGAAGGGTCTCTTCACGTTTCCTAGTCCGACATTGTATTGTCTAAATCACCTGTGAGGAAAACAAATGGAATATTATCAAATTTAAGTCAGTATTTGAACATATAAATATCCTTTTCAACATATGGTTCTGCTACTATTTGAACATTTCACATATGTTCCTAGATTCTCATATTTACAATCAATCTCACAATTTAAAATAAATAATCTATTCAATTTTCAGGACATAACATATTAAACACAATAGCCATAAATAACTTAAATGATGATCAATATTCATCTAAAGTTGCTATTGGAGCAAATATTAACAATAATTTGAAATATGACATATACACTCGATCCCAATGAAATAATATGATGATATTTATATGCTTGACAAAAAAACATCGATAAAATTTATTAGAGATAATAAGCACACCAATGGCGGTATCATATGGATTTTTATAAAAATAAGCGATACAAAAAAAAAAATCGGTATCAATTCATTCATCATACAAATCATTCCAAGTTAAATGGTAAATCATTTGAAGTTTGATGAACTTTTCCCAAAAAATTGATTTGTGTATGATTACAAATTAATAAAGAAATGTTATAAATATATTGAATAAAGTTGAGTTGAGCTTTGGAACTTCCATATGAAGTTTGGCAAAAAAAAACTCACCCTTTTAAGATTTTGGGATGCTCATATGCAATTGCACAGACTGAAACTTACCTGGGACTTGGGCTACAATTCTGTCATTCTTAAAGCTTGCCAAATCTATTTGAAAGAGATCCTGTCAAATCCAAGTCGTCCATGCATATAGAGAGGCTAATTGAGAAGCTGAATGGCTTGCAAACAATGTTATTGGCTTGGAGATTGGAGCTCGTTACTTTGCCAACGCCCCCCATGGAGTGATGGACCTATTATATGCGGATTGGATTGGGGAAACTATGCCACTCTCAGTTAGATTCAAAATGTCATTTTCATTTTCAGGGCTTTGCCCTCCCTCTGTACAAAAAAAAAGCATTCATCAGCAGGTGACTGATTTGTCCTAATATGAAGAGAGAGTGCATAAATATTTGAAAATATGAACTTAGTATAAACATTTCAGACCATGAATATAAGGATGACAGTTCTAAAGTGTCAAAAAATGAACTGAAAAAAACATGAATTGAATAAAAAAGTATGTATAAAAATTTAATGAATATAAAGATATCAAGTTACTCAACTATTTGCCTCCTCATATTTTAATGAACAGTTATTGCAACATATCATCTCACCCCAATCACCACACAGGCCTCAAGCTTGCACTTATCATGGCCTTATCACAACACCTACATATGCGGATCGGATTGGGGAAACTGCGCCACTCTCAGTTAGATTCAAAATGGCATTTTCATTTTCAGGGCTTTGCCCTCCCTCTATACCAAAAAAAAAAGCATACATCAGCAAGTGACTGACTTGTCCTAATATGAAGAGTGACTGCATAAATATTAGAAAATATGAACTTAGTATAAACAATTCAGACCATGAAAATAAGGATGACAGTTCTAAAGTGTCAAAAAATGAACAAAACAAAACATGAATTGAATAACAAAAGTATGTATAAAAATTTAATGAATACAAAGATATCAAGTTACTCAACTATATGCTTCCTCGTAATTTAATGAACTGTTATTGCAACATATCATATCGCCCCAATTACCACACAGGCCTCAAGCTTGCACCTATCATGGCCTTATCACAACACCTACATAAAATCCCATAAGATTTATCAGGTCATCTATCACCAGAGCATCATCCTTTAAATTCTTGTACTGGATCCCTTCATTAAGAGAGAGCAACATAATTGATCAAAGCTGAGTTTTTGGAAGATGTAATACTTTAAGGCATAGTGAGATGGATAGATAATCAAACGCCTTTGGGTATAATGTTTCTCATGATCCTTCACCGATAAACTGAAAAACCATCCTACTAGACGTCAAAAGCTTATTTTTATTAACACCCATCCAGGTATCAAAATGAGGATTGTTTCGCTTGTTAATGTTGGTCTTTAGCGTTCCCATCTACTTCATTGCCCAGTGCATCTAACGAAGAACAGGAGCCCCGCAAGGATTTGGTTGGACAGTAACTTCGGGCTGCATCTGTCCAGGTCACATGTCTATAAGAGGAGTAACAAAAACATATTTATAATAGAAGTAAGCCTAACATGTTTATAGACAAATCATAAGATAAAATCACTTCATTATAATCAAAGAATGAAACAATGTAGAAACATATATATAACTGATATAATATTAAATTTTGCACTAACTAATTTCATATATATATATATATATATATATATATATATATATAACTGTTTGGGATACTTAACTTAACTTAAAAATAGACCACTGCCTTGGGAATTTTGATCTTGGGCGTCTCAGGTATGTAGATTTCGAAAGAAGTCTGCACTCGTATGAACATACCAAATACAATAAAAAAAATTTAAACTACATACAAAAATTACCCAATAGATTCAAATCCGAAATAAAACACAAAATCTCAAACAGGTGCCTCAACCATCACTAGATATCCATTTCGTTAAAATGCTTCGACCATTACTCCCATTTCTGAAAACATATGTTTCATAAAAAAATTATAAAACCTTATAGTACTAAAACCAATCATTAAAGGAATAAAAAAAGAAATGATCAGAGTATTGTACAGTCTTACATATAGGCAAGGATACTTGGCATATATATTGTCTTCAACTATGCAATAATAAGTGCAAATGAGATCTATGGAGGACCGTTTAGAGATCTATAGTTCTTTGTAATTGCAATAAAATTCCCAGTCCTAAAATAAAAACCTCAAAGACTAAATAAAGAACCACAATGAGCAATTGCAAAAAAGTTAATGTAGATAAATGTATGAGAATAGAGATATGTATGCCTTTCAGTAATAGATATATGATAAATTGAGGGCTTTATAAGAAGACCTTAATTGTCAGAGCATATGAAAGTCAATAACCACCTAAAAACACCATAAACATAACATATTAAGTTGAAAAAGAATAATGAAAAATTACTTGAGAACTTTAAACAAAAAAGTGCAGAGAGTAGAGAGATACCTACAATGATGAATTTGTTGTTTAAGAAACAATTGTTTAAGGAACTAAAACCAATTTTCAATTTACAGAACTTCACATGCACTTTTCAATCAAGGTCCAAAAAAAGGAATCACATAAACCTTGAATATGAGACTCAAATTTCATGTTATGTGATGGATGATAGTTAAATCAGATTTAGTGAAATGATCATAGGAACACTAATCTCTAAGAATCTAAATCAGAATATGATTAGCTCGACTCATTCATCAACATGATTGTAAACAACCACTAATTGAACTTGAGTATAGTTGAATATCTTAGCTTAAGAGAAGTTAATCACAAAATCAATACAATAACAATATAAAGGATAAACCTTACCTATTTCAAACATCTGGAAGTGAAGTTTATCGTATTTTTTTCATGAGTTCTAATTGAACAAACGCCAAACCATCGTAACACCTGCCAAATTAGAAAAAAATAATGATTGATTATGATAAAATCTTAACATAAATGAAAGTAATTGACTAATGATTGATTATTATAAAATCTTAACATAAATGAAAGAACAACATCCAATTGCTTATGCTCTTTCCTCCCAATTTGTGTGTAGAAGTAATTGAGCAAAAACTATTTAGCCTACTTAACTTAACTTAACAATGGACCACTGCCTTGGGAATTTTGATCTTGGGCGTCTCAGGTATGTAGATTTCGGAAGAAGTCTGCACTTGTATGAACATACCAAATACAATAAAAAAATTATAAACTACATACACAAATTACCCAATAGATTCAAATCCGAAATAAAACACAAAATCTCAAAGAGGTGCCTCAACCATCACTAGATTTCCATTTCGTTAAAATGCTTCGACCATTACTCCCATTTCTGAAAACATATGTTTCATAAAAAAATTATAAAACCTTATAGTACTAAAACCAATCATTAAAGGAATAAAAAAAGAAATGATCAGATTATTGTACAGTCTTACATATAGGCAAGGATACTTGGCATATATATTGTCTTCAACTATGCAATAATAAGTGCAAATGAGATCTATGGAGGACCGTTTAGAGATCTATAGTTCTTTGTAATTGCAATAAAATTCCCAGTCCTAAAATAAAAACCTCAAAGACTAAATAAAGAACCACAATGAGAAATTGCAAAAAAGTTAATGTAGATATATGTATGAGAATAGAGATATGTATGCCTTTCAGTAATAGATATACGATAAATTGAGGGTTTTACAAGAAGACCTTAATTGTCAGAGCATATGAAAGGCAATAACCACTTAAAAACACCATAAACATAACATATTAAGATGAAAAAGAATAATGAAAAATTACTTGAGAACTTTAAACAAAAAAATGCAGAGAGTAGAGAGATACCTACAATGATGAATTTGTTGTTTAAGAAACAATTTTTTAAGGAACTAAAACCAATTTTCAATTTACAGAACTTCACAGGCACTTTTCAATCAATATCCAAAAAAAGGAATCACATAAACCTTGAATATGAGACTCAAATTTCATGTTATGTGATGGATGATAGTTAAATCAGATTTAGTAAAATGATCATAGGAACACTAATCTCTAAGAATCTAAATCAGAATTTGATTAGCTCGACTCATTCATCAACATGATTGTAAACAACCACTAATTGAACTTGAGTATACTTGAATATCTAAGCTTAAGAGAAGTTAATCACAAAATCAATAAAATAACAATATAAAGGATAAACCTTACCTATTTCAAACATCTGGAAGTGAAGTTTATCGTATTTTTTTCATGAGTTCTAATTGAACAAACCCCAAACCATCGTAACACCTGCCAAATTAGAAAAAAATAATGATTGATTATGATAAAATCTTAACATAAATGAAAGTAATTGACTAATGATTGATTATTATAAAATCTTAACATAAATAAAAGAACAACATCCAATTGATTACTCTCTTTCCTCCCAATTTGCGTGTAGAAGTAATTGAGCAAAAACTATTTAGCCTACTTAACTTAACTTAATAATGGACCACTGCCTTGGGAATTTTGATCTTGAGCGTCTCATGTATGTATATTTCGGAAGAAGTTTGCATACTGGTATGAATATACCAAATACAATAAAAAAAATTATAAACTACATACAAAAATTACCCAATAGATTCAAATCCCAAATAAAACACAAAATATCAAACAGGTGCCTCAACTATTATTAGATTTCCATTTCGTTAAAATGCTTCGACCATAACTCCCATTTCTCAAAACATCCATTCGATAAAAAAAAACTATAAAACTTTATAGTACTAAAACTAATCATTCAGGGAATCAATACAAAAATTATGAGAGTATTGTACAGTCCTACATGTAGGCAAGGATACTTAGAATATATATTGTCTTCAACTATGCAATAATTAGTGCAAATGAGATCGATGTTAATAAAGTTGGCACACACTGAATTAAAATGATAAATATCCCATAAGGAGGATATGCAAAGTCATAATATTATCAGACCTCATTAGGCCATCATAAATATTGAAGTTTTAAAGGAGGGTATGCAAAATACAAATTACAAATTACATATTCGTTTGTCATTAATATCTTACTCGGCGACATCTTGAACATACAATGTTATATATAGATTCAAATAAGATGAACTTTATCAATACAAATTTCAAATATCTTACTAGCCCATAATTTTATATATACAAATTTCAAATTCAGATGAACATACAATGTTATATACATTTACAAATATCTTACTCGCTGACAATTTGGATACCTATTGCCTATAAAAGAAAGAAATAGTTGATTGTATTTTGGGTCGATGGTTAAGAGCGTACTAATAGTCTCTATAACCAAGAACATACAACCATTTGTATCAAGAACATACTTATAAAGATGGTCACAAAATCAAGAACGCATAACTTCGATTCTTATACCTTATCATATAACACAAATTAGCAAATAGATTCTATACCGTACCAAAAATTAGAAAACATAGTTCAAATGTTGTATCAAAGACAGTTCAATGGTCATTTATTTCTATTTTAGCTTTAGATACACATTCTCGGAGAAATGTTACCTCCTTATTCACACCCCCTTCTCCTGAGTGTCCTTTTTACTGAAATAAGAATATCTATGACTTGAGGGCAGGTACTTCATTATCCAAACTAACTTCGATAGCGAACTTATGGATGCACTTGGTTGTACCTGGACAAAAATAAAATAAAATAAAGGATATAGATCATATGAACATTTTATCAAACACCTAAGATGATATTATTTAAACATCTAAGTAAGCCATGATCATATATAAACATAAAACATCTCATCAAATTATTTCAAAAAAATAAATTCGGTAATGAAACGGTGAACAAAATAGGGACCTTTTTCACTATCTTAACAAAAATCAAAATGGGGATCACTAATCATATCTTAAGAAACAATACATTAAGATCTAATATCAACGTTAGTGTTGATGTAAAAAATTAGATTATATCTCTAATTAATCAATCACAGATAAAATAAATAAATAAATATAAGACAATAGATTTTTAAAGTGGTTCAGCCTTATGATAATGGCCTACGTCCACTGTTTTTGTATTACTGACTGTTTGCCTGGAATTCTCGATAAGTGGTTTACCAAGAGATCCAGAATACCCTTCTAATGAGGAGTTTACAATGTATTTATAGCCTTGAGGTTGTACATGTGAAAGGACAATGCAATGTTATCTAGTAGACATATACATCTATACGATAATAATGAGCATTTAATGCACAGTCGTCTTTTTAATTCTCCTGATTTGGATGCTCTGCACGTTGAGTTGCTCAGACTGCGTGAGTTACTCGGTATGCTGAAGTTTCTCGGATCCTTAAGCTCCTCGGGGCGCCAAAGCTGCTCGGTATGATTGAGTTACTCGGGGCTCTTGAGTAGCTCAAGGATAGTATGTTGTTCGTTGAAAGTGTTTGTAATTGCCACGTAGGTTGACACGTGTCTTCAAGTGAATGGTCCACGTCAACAGACTAAATTTTGTATCAACAGAAGCCCCCAATGTTTCACACTTTGAGGTTGAAGAAAAGTGTGGAATATTCTGCTCGAAAACTGCTCAGATTATTGGTTTTTATGGTTTTTAGGAAAATATTCGTTGTATATAACTCCTTTTTGAATGCATAGTATCAGGCCTCATAAATATTTTCAATTTTCATGATTGCATCGATATTTGTGCCTCTTTTCTTCTTTTATCCACCGAAGACGCAAACGTCCTCCCTTGTAATCATCGCCTTTCTCTATTCCTGAGGTAAAGTATTTAAGCGCGGCAGAAATCCTATCGTCTTTCATTTTTCAAATCTGTGTCTTTGAACTCTTCATTTTCTTTCTATCTCGTGCCTCGTTCTTTCCATCATTCGTTGTCAACTGATCTCTCTTTTTTTGTAAGATTTTCTTCCCTCTCCTTTATTTACTTTGTTCATCATGGTTTACCTTGTTGAATCGCTTGACAAATTTCGGTCTGAATTTTCAATCCCTTCGTGCGTTATTTTGGAAGAACTTTCTAAACCTTCTGATTATTTTTCTTTAGCTGAGGGACATTGGTTCCCCAGTCTTTTTGTAGCCGAATATGGGTTTTCATTCCCGCCAAATCCCCTGCGTTTGGAGTTTTGCCAATATTCTGATGTTATACCTGTAAGAATAGCTCCAAATACATGGAGCATAGTTAATGGCGTACATAGGTTGAATCAACTTCATAGAACCCGTTTAGGGATTCCAGAGATTATGTATTGCTACAGATGGGTTATCAGCGATAGTACTTTCTATTTAAAAACTAGGTTTTTGAGTTGAGCGTTAGTTGTCAATCTTCCTGATGCCAATAGGGATTACTTTGATCATGGTGTGGTGATGAAAAATTGGCAACACCCTCCATTAAGTGGAGATGATGTATACCAAGATGTTTACCTTATGGAAATGGGATATGTTGTTTTTATTTTTGAAATCTTGTTCTCTTTGTGTTTGATAAAATGCATCTCTGATATTTGATTTTTGCTTATTGTAGTTGACAGTAAAAGGAAACCTCCAAAGGAAACTTATGTTAATATAAAGAATTTAAAACTGATCTGGAGTTTGCACCAATCTGTTGCTGAGGTGCATATTAGATCTGCTTCTTACTTGTTGCAGTACAAAAGATATACTTCATCTTTCACTGCTCGTCCTCATCCAGTGGTAGTTAATCTTGACCAAGTACTAGCCTCTGAGACTAGTGTGGAAGGTTCTTCCTCTAAGTCGACTATTCGTATCTGTGATCTTATGAAGAAGAGAAGAGCTCCTGCGTTTTTTTAACAAATCTGCCTCTGCCACTGTGGAGGCAAAGAAAAGTAAACATGATGTTCTAGAAGAAGGGATAAAAACCATTGATGTACCCCCTCCTACTGCTGCCAAGAAGGCTATCGACAAGCCCCCTATGGCTCCGAGCAAGAATGTTGTTGTTTCTCCTTCGAATGATGTTATTGTCATATCACCAATAAAGACAATGTCTATAGTTGAAGATGCTCCTGCTCTTCTGAGGAGATTAAAGAAAAGCTCTTTTGAGAAACCTGATGAACCTATCTCTCAACCTTTAAATATTGAAGGTAGTGTTCCAACTTCTGTTCCTTCGAGCTCTACTATGGGCTTGGTAAAATCCTGGACTATCCCAGAAGTAAGTATCTTTATCTTGACCCCTTTATTTTTTAATACTATGTTCATGTATTGACTTAAAGTGATTTCTTTTTTTAGTTGGTGACATGTTTCAACAGCATTTTGAACAAGGATTAAGCTATCAAGGCTTCAAGCTCCTCGAGAGGAGTAGAGGAAGATTTTGTTGGGATGATCCAATCTTTAAAAGACTCTCGTCAAAAGTACGAGGAAGATAAAGTTGCTTGGGAGAAGCAATTCAAGTCCGTTGAGCTGGACATAAATCAAGCTGTGAATGCCTCCTAGGAATTGGAGAAGAAGTTGAAGGAGTTTGAGCAGAGCAATAAAAAGTTTGAACAGAGAAATAAGGGTCTTGAAGTTAAGATCAAGTCTGCTGAAGAGGAAATTGTTAAACTTCAAGATGTCGAATGATAGAAAACGGAGGTGGAAGAGAAGTTGAAGGCTGCCGAGGAGCTCCTTAGGGAAAGAACTTCCTCGGGGAAGGCAAAAAGGAAAAATACAGTTAAAAAATCATTCAGTACTGGTTAGGACAAAGGCTAGAATAATGGCACGGCTGCCATGTCTTCTCAAATGGAGTATGCCAGCCTCAATTATTTTAGGGATGGATGGGTTACAGCCTTGTAGGAGCTAAAAGTTGCTGAGAATTCTGAGTTATTCCCACAGCACACTCATGGCTCTCCTCCCTCTCCTGGAGAAGAAGAAGAGGATGAAGGTGCTTCATATGAATCTTCTATGATGATTAGAGATCAAGTCCCTGTTGTTCATGTTGTTCAACTTTGCTCTGAGAAACTCCAACCAACCAGCACTTCTACCGAGCAGCTACCCTTATCCTCCGAGATACCAGTCCCTTCCTCTAAACCTTTTGAGGAAGTCATAGGAAATAAGGAGAAGGTGTAAAGTTGTTTGGTATTTTTTATTTTGTTTCTTTCTTGAATGTAACCTTGGACTATGTATCTCTTCTTATGATAAATAAAACTTCGAACTTTGGTTGTTCATCTTGACTTTCTCTTTTACTTGTTCTGTCTGCATCATTATTGATTATTTTTATTTCTTCTCTTTGTTAGTTTATGGCCAAGATGGAGCCCTTATCATCTCATGACACAGAATTGATGAAGAAATGCAATGACTATTTTAAAGCTGGTCATGCAGATCTTAATGAGGCTCAAATCATTAATATCCTTGGTTCAGATGTTTCTGAGCGAGCAGTTGAAGCTTATCAATACATAAAGTGCTTGCTTGATCATTTTGTTGCCAATAATGTGGCCTACTATGAGATGATTTAAGATATCTAAGGAACTATAGAGGAATTCCAACAACAATATAAAGAATCTTCTACCCTTTTGCACCAAGGATACGAGAAAAAAACAATTGAGTGCTGACAAAGGGTATGACAAGTTTATCTCTTCTTATGAGAAGAAAGATAGTGTTCTAAAGCTTGAAGTTGAGGAGCCCAGGCATATCGCCAAGTTGTTGGAACAGGAGAACATTGCTTTGCAAGAAGAGATAAAATAATTCAAATCTGCTACATCTTCTTCGGGAGCCTTGGTCCCTGTTAATGATGAAGGTGTTTATTTCTTAGAGGTAGAAAATTCCAACTTATGAGATGAGTTGGGAAGTTTGAAAAGAGGTGGACCCTCCGCATTTACTCGTGGATGAGCAAGATCTTCTTCTCATGGACGAGAAAGGGTTGGTCGGGTTTCTATTGAAGAAGCGAGAACTCAATCGGCCTTGGAGAATTAGGCATTTTAGTTGATGGCGAAGAATAAAGCTTTGGCACAAATGTCTAAGAAAATTCTGAATTTTACTGACCAACTCTCTTCTCAGAGTTCTTCTTTGGAAAATAAGGAAATTCTGGCGAAGAGTCTCCACGAGCAACTAGAGAGGTTAACTTATCAGTTCCATAAACAACCCAAAGAGTTTTGGATGGCTGGGTATAATGAATCCCTTTACCATCTTGATGCTCAGATCCAGCAGTCAAATAACGAGGGGTACAAGCAAGGGTGGTTGAATGCATTGTGTGTGCTAAAATTGGAGCAGGGCCACTACTTATGGGATTATTATAACCCTGGAGTGCTCAATTTTCCCGTGCCTCCTTTTAAGCTTAACATCAGTTGGATTCTTGCTCAGGAAATTCCTCAATGCTTGATCTCCAAGTATCTTAGCGATTACAGTTTTCATGCAAACTTTGAGATATCTCGCTTAGAGCATTTGCTTGATCATCCCTCCGTGATGAATGTTCGAATGCTGCGAGATCTAAATTTTATAAATTCCCCTTATGCATTAGATGGTCCTCCTGCTAGGGTAGAACGTGTTTCAAAGGCAGAAGGGAAAAAACCAATAGAATAGGTTTTTTATGTAATGAAGTATATTTTTCACACCACTTGTAATTCTACTTGATTTGAATGAAGAAATTTTTAGTCTTTTGTTATTTTCTTCTAAATAATTTGTATGATGTCCTTGCTTGTTGTATATATTATACTTATCCCATTTGTCGTTTGATTATAGTGACTTGTCACTCTTTGGGCCCAATGGAATGATTTGCATCTCAAGTTCCTACTTAGTTTGGTACTAACCAATCGGAGTTGATTGTAATTGATTTACCGACCAACTGGAGTTGGTGATAATTAGTTCCTGACCAATCGGAGTTGGTGGTAATTGATTTGCCGAACAACCGGAGTTGTTGGTAATTGATACCCGACAAACCGGAGTTGGTGGTAATTGATTCCCGACCAACCGGAGTTGGTGGTAATTGATTCACCGACCAACCAGAGTTGGTGGTCATTGATTTGCCGACCAGTCGGAGTTGGTGGTAATTGATTCCCGACCAACCGGAGTTGGTGGTAATTGATTCATCGACCAATCAGAGTTGGTGGTAATTGATTCCTGACCAACTGGAGTTGGTGGTAATTGATTCCCGACCAACCGGAGTTGGTGGTAATTGATTTCCAGACCAACTAGAGTTGGTGGTAATTAATTCCCGACCAACCGGAGTTTGTGGTAATTGATTTCCCGACCAATCGGAGTTGGTGGTAATTGATTCCCAACTAATCGGAGTTGGTGGTAATTGATTCCCGACCAACCGGAGTCAGTGGTAATTGATTCCCCACCAACCGGAGTTGGTGGTTATTGATTTCCCGACCAATCAGAGTTGGTGGTAATTGATTCCCAACCAACCAGAGTTGGTGGTTTGCTCTGAATTTGGTGTGTAGTGTGTAGTACTAATATTCCTGAAAAATTTCAACAAAGAGAGACACTGGGTGAAACATCACTTTATTCATACTGAAGAAATTGTATTACATAGGAATTTCAATTACTGATAATATTTGCGCAGATGCTCTGCATTTAGTGCATACTTGAATTCTTCTCCTTCCAAGGTTTCAATCCTGTATGTCCCTGGACGAACAACTTTTGCTATTCATTAGGGTCCATGCCAGTTGGCTTCCAGTTTGTTATGCTTTTGGATCAGTTTCTTCATCACATAATCCCCTTCCTTCAAATCACAATTTTCCACTCTTTTGTTATAGAACAAAGTTGTTCATTGTTGATATGTTGCATTCCTGATTGTTGCTTCTTCCCTAACTTCTTCGAGCATATCTAGGTCTAATCTTCTCATCAAGTCACTGACAGGGGAATTGAAATTAAGCACCCTATGCGTAGGTAAACCTAATTCAGCAGGTATGATATCCTCACTCCCAAATGCCAGCATGTATAGGGATTCTCCTGTTGATGTTCGTAGTGTGGTGCGATAGGCACATAACACAGAGCGTAGCTCATTAATCCAATTTGTCTTTCCATTATCCGGTTTCTTTTTCAAACCATTCAGTAGCGTTCTGTTTTTCACTTCAGTTTGCCCATTGCTCTAGGGATGGCCTGGTGCAGAGTGGATCTTTAATATATTAGATTGATGACAATATGCAGCAAACTCCTCATTGTCAAATTGGGTTCCATGGTCAGTAATGAATGCATGTGGAAGACCATATCTACAACTGACATTCTTCCAAATAAATTGATAAACCATTTCATATGTCATATCAATGAGAGGTTCAGCCTCCACCCATTTAGTAAAATAATCCACAGCAACCACGAGGTATTTGAATCTTCCCCTGGTCGTTGGAAGTGGCTCGACCAAGTCTATTCCCCCCATGAAAATGGCCAAGGAGACATGATGTGTGTTAACAATGCTTGGGGAGTTCTTTGGATAGAAGAGAAATATTAACATTTATCGCACTTCTTGGCATAAGCTGCGCAATCACCTCTCACCGTTGGCCAGTAATACCCCAACGTTTTTATTCTTTGCAAAAACGTCTGACCTACTACATGGGCTCCGCAAGACCCTTCGTGAACCTCTTCGATCAAATCTTTCACTTCGGAGGGATGGACACATCTTTGTAGCCCTACTATAACTCCTCGTCTATATAAAATGCCACTAGTCAATACATAACGAGAAGCTTTAAACTTTAGTTTTTTGGCTGCAAGCTTATCAGTTGGTAAAGCCCTTTCTTCAATATAGGACCTGATGGGGACCATCCAAGATGGTCCCAAGTCAAGGGAGATGAATTTTATCATCAAATCTTCATTGATTCTCCGACCAGCCTGGATTTCTATTGGGATTGTTCTTCGTAGCTTGGTGCGTGTGGCGGATGCTAACCGAGTTAGGGCGTCTGCTCTTGCATTCTCCAATCTTGGTATTCTAATTAACTGAATTATAGTAAAACTTGATACAACCTCTATCGCTTTTGCATGATATCTGACCATTAATTCTCCCTTTGCTGCATACACCCCCAGAATTTGATTTACGATTAATTGGGAATCACTGAACACGACGACTTGCTCTGCCTTCATGGTTTTGGCCAGGTTTAGACCCACGATCATTGCTTTATATTCGGCCTCATTATTACAAGACTTAAATTGAAAGAGCAGAACATACTCCACAACAATCTAATCTGGACTGTTTAAAATAATCCCTGCTCCACTGCCTGTGGAGCACAAAGAGCTATCTACATACAGATTCCACACAAGTACTTCATTATCAAACTCTTGGTCATATAGAGTTCCTCGGTGGAGTATTTGATGCTTACTTTTATCTTCCTCTAGCACTTCTCACTTCTCGTCCACCGACGTAAATTGGTCGGGGTTTAAATTTGATGATCCTTTAACATCCACATGTTGGTCTGTATTTAACTCATGCTCATCGAAGGAATCCTCCTGAGTAAATTCTGTGATAAAATCTTCTATTGCTGCCCTTTGAGCGATGATCTAGGCTCATAAATTATATTATATTAAACAAGTACTACTGCCCAGTACATCAATCTTCCTGATTTCTCCTATTTATGCAGAGCTTGTCTTAATGGCATATCGGTGTACACCACTATAGTGTGGGCTTGGAAGTATGGCCTCATCCTTCTGCTTGCTTCAACAAGTACTAGTGCCAACTTCTCCAGCCTTGGATATCTGATTTCTGCTCCTCGAAAAGCTTTGCTGGTGTAATAAACTAGTTTTTATACTCTATCCTCCACTCTTAACAATGCCGAGCTCACTGCATTTTCTAAAACTGCCAGGTACAAGTATAGTCTTTTTCCCATCACTAGTCTATATAATAATGTAGGTGTCCCCAGATACTTCTTCAACTCTTGAAAGGCCTCCTCGCATTCATCATTCCACTCATAAGTTTTTTGGAGTGTTTGAAGAATGGGAGACATCTGTATATTGCTCGTGACACAAATCAATTAAATGCTGCAACTCGCCCTGTGAGGCTTTGCACTTCCTTCTTTATGGTTGGAGATCACAGCTCCAATAGAGCCTTGATCTTTTCAGGGTTCGCCTCAATACTTCGTTGGTTAACAATATATTCGAGAAACATACCTTCTCGTACTCCGAATTTGCATTTGGCGGTATTCAATTTCATTTGATATTTCTCTAGTTGATCAAAGGTCTAACCAAGGTCAACGAGATGATCAGCAGCATTCTTTCTCTTCGTCATCATATCATCAATATAAACCTCCATGTTATGACTGATTTGCTCTGCAAACACCTTGTTCATCAGGCGCTGATATGTTGCACCTGCATTTTTAAGTCCAAAAGGCATAACATTATAACAATAATTTCCCCTTGGGGAGATAATAGAGGTAGTATCCCTGTCCTCAGGCTTCATCTTAATCTTGTTGTAAGTAGAATAGGCATCCATTAAACTCAACAATTCATGCCCCGAGGTAGCATCCACCAGTTGATCAATTTGGGGCAAAGGAAAATGATCCTTTGGGCATGCCTTATTAAGACTAGTGAAGTCTACACACATCCTCCACTTGTTATTTTTCATCATTACCATGACCACATTTGCTAGCCAATCAGGATATTTGACATCCTCAATAAATGAGGCTTTTTGTAGTTTCTCTACTTCTTCCTGTATAGCTTGGTTTTTCTCAGGACTGAACAGTCTTCTTCGCTGTTTTACTGCCTTAATTTCCTTGTTCACGTTTAGCTCATGACACAAGAAACTCAGATCTATCCCTAGCATGTCTTCATGACTCCATGCAAAAGTCTGCTTTATACGCCTTAGAAATGCTATCAATTCCTGCTTTATCGATACATCCAGTGATGTAACAATTTAAGTTCTTCGTTCTGAATGCTCGTCGTCCAGAATGATATTTTCAGTAGCCTCCATAACCTGTCCCTTCACAAGCTGAGAGTCGTCTCTAGGGTCTAACATTTCAATCTTTGCATCTTCTACTTCCTCCACTTGATAGGTAGTAGTCTTCTTCCTAGATTCTTCACGTTCCTCCTGTTCGACAGATGAATAGTAGCATTCCCGAGCTACTTTTTGATCACCTTTCACAACTCCCTCTCCAAAATTATTTAGGAATTTTAAACATTAATGTACAGTAGATGGTGCCGCCTCAAACTTCTTTAGACCTACCCTTCCCATGATGATATTGTAAGGTGATTGAACATTTTTATCCATTATGAAAAAATGTACTCTTTCTATTCGACAAGAAGGCCATGTACCAACAAGCATATCCAACTTGATCGTCCCAAGTGGAAAAACCTTCTCGCCCGTAAAACCAAGGAGGGGCCTATGATATGGCTCCAAGTGGGCTAGCTTCAGATTCAAACTATCAAAGCGTGGATAAAACATGATGTCTGTCAAGCTACCATTATCTGCCAATACTCGTGAAATCACCACTTCTTTCATACTCATCTTGATCACCAATGGGTCATCATGAGGATATAGTAAACCTACCAGGTCGTTCTTAGAAAAACCAATGACCAGTTTGTCTTTATTCACTTTCCTCGGGCGATCATCTTCTGCCAAGTTTATTCGCTGAATCTACAAGCAATCTTGAGCCTCATTGAGGTAATCTTTTCTCTCCGCAGTTAGATATCCTCCTCCTGCATCTCCACCTATAATAACATTACATTCAAATGATCCAAAATGGATTGAAAATACCTCATGTTCTGGCTTCCTTGGTCATTTGGGGAGATCGGGGACATCTTGGTTATTTTCTGGATCTTCTTCATGACTTCTCTTCTTGTCTTCTTTTGATTGACGAGGGGACCTAAACCTTTGCCTTCCTTGATCGTTGGTCTTTCCACCATTTTGGCGATCAACATACTTAGCCAGTTTTCCTCGTCTGATGAGTGCTTCAATTTCATTCTAGAGAGCTATATAACCTTTGGTCATATGACCATGGTCTTTATGGAATTCGCAATATTTGGACTTGTCTCTTCTGTCAGGATCTGCCTTCATTTTCACTGGCCAAGATAGCTCCTCGCTATTCTTGATCTCCTCCAGAATATGGTTTATATCTACCTTCAAAGGAGTATAATTTCCAAATTTCTTCATCTGCTCCAGTGCTTGCTTTCCTTTCGACAGCCTATTGCCACCATTATTTTTTTTATCCTTCTTTTCAGTTTTACCATCTTCAACCTTGGTCTCCTTAGTGTCTTCATTCTTGTTCGCAGCCATAGCCTCCTCGGCATTCATAATTTTGGCTGCTTTTGCCATTAATTCAGCTATGGTCCTAGGCGGTTCTTTGGCTAGAGTGTAGTATAACTTATTAGGCAACAATCCACTCATCAGAGCAGCAATTGTTGTTTTCTCCTCGTAATCAATTACCTCAAGTTTCTCATTATTGAAACAAGTAATATAGTCTCTAGTGTTGTCACCCGTCTTTTGTTTAACACTCAGCAAGTGTGCTACTCATTTAACTGGTTTCGCTCCAAAATAGAAGTTCCCAATAAAGACTTCTGCTAGTTGAAAGAAAGTCACAATTTCCCCCCGAGGAAGGTTGTTGTACCATATCTGAGTAGATCCGGTAAGAGTTCCTGAAAAAGCCCTACATCTTATCTCGTCTGGAACTGCATAGATATCGACAGCAACTTGGTATTATTCTATATGAAGGACAAGGTCAGCTTTTCCATCATATTTAGGTGTCACCATAGGAGCTTTGAATTCTGATGGTGTGGGAAAATCCACAATTGCCTACACAAATCGTGTCCCTTGGACAAAAGTTCTTTGTAGAGGATTCATGGCCTTAGACATTTCCCCTAATCTGCCTCCAACCTATGAATAGATCGCTTCCATGCATTGGTCGTGATATGGTACAATAACCTTATCGCGTTGAATTCTGATCGCGTTGAATTTGACTCTTGGGATCTTTCATTACGAGCAGTTGGTCGTGATTGGGCAGAGCCTTCCCTTAGATCGGATGGTCATTGAATGTTCCTCGACACAATCCTAAGAGGACTTCTATTCCTCTTAGGGCCCAAATGATCAAAAGGAGAGACTCTACTCAACCTTTCTAGAGCACTGGTCATTATCGAAAATAGAGTGACATTTCGTTGAGAGTATGTATCTCGTACTGAGGAAGTTCGACCAGGCTGATAAGAAGGATCATTAAATCTTTCAGTACGATATGAGTCGGTGCGTCTGGATCGATATTCCTCTAGGAATAGCATTCGCCTAGTTCACAAAGAGGGTAAACGGGTATTTCTCTGAACACTTCGTTGTCCTGATTGAGCCGGCACTCCGCCTTCAACCGTTTTTGTATAAGTTATCGCATGGTTTCTTGCATGGTCGTTTGGCCTTGGGATAGATTAGCCATTATACCAGCCAGATCTTGAACATTTGGGGGAGTATAAAGGTTTGGAGGGACCCCAGTGTTTCGATTACTAGATTTCGGGTTATCGGCCATTGATAATGAATTGTTTGGGTGAAAAACGCTAAGTACTGTCGTTTCCCACAAACGATGCCAATCTATTGATGTAAAAAATTAGATTATATCTCTAATTAATCAATCACAGATAAAATAAATAAATAAATATAAGACAATAGATTTTTAAAGTGGTTCATCCTTATGAGAATGGACTACGTCCACTATTTTTGTATTACTGACTGTTTGCCTAGAATTCTCGATAAGTGGTTTACCAAGAGATCTAGAGTCCCCTTCTAATGAGGAGGTTACAATATATTTATAGCCTTGAGGTTGTGCATGTGAAAGGACAATGCGCTGTTATCTAGTACACATATACATCTGTACGATAATAATGAGCATTTAATGTGCAGTCGTCTTTTTTATTCTCCTTATTTGGATGCTCTGTACGTTAAGTTGCTCGGACCGCCTGAGTTACTCGGTACACTTAAGTTGCTCGGAGCCTTAAGCTCTTAGGGGCGCCTAAGCTTCTCGGTATGATTGAGTTTCTCGGTGCGCTTGAGTAGCTCAGTGATAGTATGTTGTTCGTTGAAAGTGTTTGTAATTGCTACATAGGCTGACACATGTCTTCAAGTGAATGGTCCACGTCAGCAGACTAAATTTGGTGTCAACAGTTAGTATAAAAAACATAAGAATACAATGGGTATACCTATTATTATGAACACTCAAATCTGAGATACCCGATTAAGATGAACAAAAATCAAATCTGAAGATGAAAACAATCACAAATCAAACATTAAACTAGGACCAAATGGGTTTTGATGTACAAAATCAAAAGATATAAAATCGTAAGAATCGTATTCTCAAAAGAGACATTACCTGGTTGAAATCTCACAATTGAGAGAGAGAGAAACGGAGAGACGGAGTGTGGGAGTGAAGTGATGGAAAGTGACGGCTAGGTTTGGAAGATTAGGTAAAGGGAGGGGTGCAAATACTATTCTACCCTTGGGACATCATCAACTAAGCTTATGACATACATAAGTTTTATACTTTATTTTATATATATATATATATATATATATATATATATACTAGGGTATGCCCGTGCCTGAAGGCACGACGAAAATTCTCGCAAGTATGAATTGTGCGGTCAAGTCAAATGTAAACAATTTAGAAAATTTGGGCAAAATTTCATTATTTATAGGACTATTTGGGAAAATTTTCATTATTTATAGGGCAAAATTTGGGCAAAAAGTACTACAACAATAACAATACTCCAATAACATCATAGATATCAATTACTAATTCTAGTCATGACATTGTTTTTACAACAAAAATGTGTTAACAATTCAAAAAAAATTAGACAAAATTTCCTTTGTTTATAGGATATCCACCCTATTTTAGACAAATAAAAACTCCAACAATAAGGTAGACACAACCAAGTACAAAATTTCTTATAAGCAACATAATAGATTCACAAAAATTTGAAATTTAAACACGGTAGACATAATCAAGTACAAAATTTCTTTACAAAAATTTCAATCTTATCATCACCATCTCTTTCCATGAAATCCATTCGTCCTGAAACATGAAACAACCAAAAACGATAAATCATTAACGTACAGATATTTAACAATGTCTAAGGAATTAATGCTCCAAATCTGATACAGGTTTTTGAACACGTAGGAAGTTCTAAAGACTCAAACGTGACTCAAGATTTAAAGTTTCAAAGGTTCAAATCATTCTAAAAACATAAATGAACTTGAGTGAATCAAGAATTCCTAAATTTAAGTATCTACACTAGAGCAATAGATCATAAATGAATTAAATAAATATTACTGTTCAATGGAGCCCATCTTAATGAACCTTTTGTTTTCACTGTGACTGTTGTGCACGTCACAAACACTCAATATTATTTCCAAGACAAATTTTGTAACAAAAACATGAATGACAGTACATCCAGGCTTATGAATAAAGGCCAAAACAATACATCTAGGCTTATGAATGAAGTCCAAAACAACATTATATTCAGACTTCAAATTTAACAGCACATCAAATTTGACAGTACATCAAATTTTACAGTCCAAAACAGCACATCTAGGCTTGTGACAGTACATCAAATTTGAATCACTTGTTCTGCATATTAAATGATGATATCTTAAATTATATTCAGACTTCAAATTTGCTGTCGGACCTATGAAGAAGATTAACATACCCACTAAAACTGACTCATCCTCAGAGAAATAATTTCTCACCATTGAAATCATCATCATATCATGAGGCTGGTTCGTTTCAACTTCCAGTTCCATTTACAAACAAATTCAGTTGACATTTGAAAAAAAAAACAGAAACAATGAATAAGTGTTTCAAGTCACACATGTTAAACATTGGCTAATATCATTAAACCGTAACCATTTCCGTGAAGACTATGGGAATTACCTCCTTATTGACCTTTTGTATCAATTATTTGATGGGAGTACCAAGCTTTTTGTTTTGACAGGAGCGTATTCAACTTAAATGTTAAATTTTAAGCCATCGTTACAATAAAGGATGATCCAAAAGAGCACCAAAAAACATTAAGCACTCATTGACGTTCAACATAATGTCAAAACAAAGATCTCAAATACGTAATATCCATTGGAGATATAAATATATATCATGTGGAACTGAAAAAAAAGAGGCAAACTACACTATATTTGTAAGACATAGTTCAGTTACTATTTTTTAATAAAAACAAAAGAGTAGAGATATTAGAATTACTCACTTGAATATTAAAAACTAAAATCTAATAGCACATACCTATACTCGGGTTCACACTTGAACAATAGGAGTATATACCTCTAAAAAATAACAATTGAAAGACTAAAATATCAATAATAACAGTTAAAAGAACCCAATATAAAAGAATAACAAAAATTGAAATTGGATCATAATCACTATCTTCTTCAATGTAAACAATGAAAAAGATCATTCTTAAACCATAAGTAATACCACAATAATCTTAAATGGTAGCTAATCAACAATCATAATTGTACTCTCTGTACATTTGTAAATCGAACAATCAGTGAAAATCAATTACACTCTACACTATGTAGGTATTTGGAATGTGTAGAATACCATTGCATAAAGGTCTAAAACCAATTACACTGACACAAACATATAAAAAGTGACTTAAACATGTAGCTATAAAGCGGACATTTGAAACTTCAATAGTTGGTTAATCTACAGATGAGAATAAAAAAAGATTATGTAAATCCAAACCTATAATGAATATTCCATCCCAAATCCATTTAGTTGCTCTTTATAGTTAGACAACATCTATGTATCATGAAGCATACATTAAACAAATGTATCATGAACTAATCATGTAAAGTTAACAGTCCTTGAAACATTCACAAAGAAGCAAAGCTCTACGTATGACATAAGTTCTAACGGAAGAAAAAGAGTACCTCCATCCTCCGGGATGTCAGAAGTCCATAAGGTGAGGTTGTCCCTCAAGAACTGTATAATTAATGTGCTATCTTGATATGATTCCTCACTGAGAGTATCCAATTCTGAAATAGCTTCATCTAATGCTTGATTGGTAAGGTGGTAGGCCCTGGGATACATGTTGGCAACTCAAGAAATAATACATGGGTTTTCAGCGGATATAATTCCAAAAGATAAAAATATATGCATAACTTTTAGTAGAGTTCATGATTTGGTAATAGAATATAGAGAAGTTCAAGGCCAACCCCAAACGAATGGGGTGCGTAGGGGATAGAAATGAAGAGAATTTCCTAATACATTGCATTTTGAAGAGAATTTTTTCATTATTTAGGTCAATAGGAATACCTTATATATAACTCATCTAACAACATTATCAAATTACAAAAAATTAAACTTTTGACACAACACAACACCACTCATTTTAACCACTATGCATAAAGACATATTTTAGATAGGACGGCCACCTAAGAAACGTCTTGTGCCTACATTATTCATCTGGATAAATCCAACTATTTCCATTGCCAAAATATAAAATTTCAGGTCACTTATGGTCAAATGCATAATATCCCACTACGAAAAAAGAATAAAAATGTTAAAAGTATTCATCTATTGACCTGGATAACTTGAATAGCTAATCTCGCAATCTCAAACGATATTTTGGGTAACTTGAGCAAAAACCATATAATCGAACAAAATCCCTTCACATGTCACATCCTTAGTTTATGAAGTTGAGAAAAAGCCCTATAATCGAACGAAATCCCTTCACACATACCTATATTCACTTCACATGCTGATCTTGAATTATCGTCACCATCAACAAAATCCCTATAATCGAACCATAATCAAAATCAAACAAATAAATCTTCAAAATGAAACATAATAATGACAAAAAAATGTACACCAAACCAAACAGGTATAAAATACAATCAAACCTAAAATACCTATTAAGAGAAAGTTGTGAAACCCAATCAAAACTAAAATACAAATAAAGAAAATATCGAACACATAGGAGGGAGCGTTACCAGAATAATATGAATAAAACAATTTAATAAAACAACTCTAACGAACGTATGCTGAAGTAAATAAAACAACTCTAGGGCAAGTATGAATCATATGAATCAGTTACGTATAAAATCGTATGAATCGCATACTCAAAAGCAACATGATTAAATCTACATTACCTTGGTTGAATCAAATGGGTGTTGTTAATCGCACAACTGAGAGAGATGGAAATAGAATGAGGGAGTGAAGGAGTAAAGTGAGGTAAATCGAATGCTAGGTGTGGAAAATGAGGTAAAGGGAGACAATGGGTGAAAACACTATTCTACCCTTTGTTTTGAATTTTTGAAGAAAAGGGGGAAATAAATTAGAGTTTATCAAAAAAGGGGGAATTCAATTTTGTAGGGGGTAAATAAGGTATTCCAAGAAAAATGTAGCTTATGACATCATAAGTTAAGTTTATGACATACATGGGGGTAGGGGCAAATAGAATAAGATGATTTTGTTACCAATATAAATCTAACAACCATGTGATCTACCCCCCCATGGTTAGAAACAATCCCATAAGTCCATTACCCCCATCCACTATGCATTCATTACTTAACCTGTACCCCCATCATTTTTTCAACATGGCAATCTTTCAAGTAAGGGCTTGAAAACCTACAGGAAAATAAATCATTCAATAAATAAATATGTGTGGTTTAAAACTTATATAATAGTATTTTGAAGCCAAATAAGTTGTGTTTATAGTAGCACCCTTGATTAATCTGACTAATTTCAAGAAGCTGATGCGCTCTGTTGATAAACTATTTAAAATAAAATCCCCCAAAACAAAGAAAGCAAGACCACGTTAGATATATTCATTTAGTAAAAAAAATGTTTGAGAAGAACAAATACAGAAGAACTAAAAAATGAAACATGAACCTTAACTTGGCGTCCCGTTTCCCTGTTGGACAATAAATGGCAACATATATATTAGACAAAAAAATGGCAAAATCCAAAACACAAAATATAGATTCAAACCAACAAACGTATAAGACCACATTAAATTAATCCAAAAAAATAAAGAATAAAAGAAGGTTGCCAACGCCCAAAATCGTTGCCAACGCTGAATTTGAACGTACACAACCCAAAATCCAACACGAAAATAGAGTCTCATACTCTAAAATAGACAAAAAATTAAATTAATACCTTTGAGTGTGTGAGATATTGGAGAGAGAATATCTGCAAATCAAAAACATAAAACATAGAATTAGACAAATATATGACTTGGGTCTACCTTTGAGTTGGATATTTACCGATCAATCTGAGTCATTTCAAGAAGCTGATGCGCTCTGTTAATAAACTATTTAAAATAAAATCCCCCAAAACAAAGAAAGCAAGACCACGTTAGATATATTTATTTAGTAAAAAAAATATTTGAGAAGAACAGATACAGAAGAACTAAAATAGGAAACATGAAGCTTAACTTGGGGTCCCGTTTCCCTGTTGGACAATAAATGGCTGCATATATATTAGACAAAAAAATGGCAAAATCCAAATGCACAAAATATAGATTCAAACCAACAAACATATAAGACCACATAAAAATTAATCCAAAAAAATAAAGAATAAAAGAAGGTTGCCAACGCCCAAAATCTTTGCCAATGCGTAATTTGAACATACACAACCTAAAATCCAACACGAAAATGGAGGCTCATACTCTAAAACAGCCAAAAATTTAAATTAATACCTTTGAGTGTGTGAGATATTGGAGAGAGAATAACTGAAATAAAAAACATAAAACACAGAATTAGACAAATATATGACTTGGGTCTACCTTTGAGTTGGATATTTACTGATATGGGGTATTTCTTCATAGATCTGACTGTGGGGCATTGGTGGACGGCATGATAGTTGTATGTAGATCTGACTGTGGGGCATTGTGACACAACCCAAACCTTTACCGAAGCCTCCAGTTGTAGAAGCTGTAATGAATCGTAACACAGCACAACACGATGATGACACAACACAACACGGCAGAGATGAATCAAAACTAATCTTGCGTAGAAGCTGAGAGAGGGAGGAGAGAGAGGACCAAGTTAAAAAGGTAATGGTTTTCTATCCCTCTTCTCAATGTTTCTTGAGCGGCGCATAGTGAGAGTGAGGTGCGACTGAAAAGGAAGGGTTTGGTGTTTGAATTGGAGTGTCTCATGAGAAAGCGAGCAGTGTTTGGTTAGTTTACCAAAATAGCCTTTGCATTTGAATTAAAGTGAAATAGGGAAATTAATTAGTGTGAAAGAAAGAGAGGGAAACCAAATACTTGAGGGGCAAATTGGGTATTAGAGTAAAAATCTCATCTCATGACATCACTTATGGATCTTATGACATATATAAGTTTCTTACTTTATTATATAGATATATGGAAATAAAAATTAGTTTGAACTTTTAAGTTTCTTCTGTATAGAAACTTCAAGTGGTGTTGATCATGACTAAAAATCGATATTTACAGCAATCGATATTTATATTTATTAAAAATCATTAAGAAAAAAGTTGTATAAATTTAAATATCAATTGGCTTTTATTGATGATAAAATTACCTAAAAACGTGTAATATCAAATAATTGTTCAAAATTAAAGCTAGATTCAAATTAAATGCTACTAATACCTAAAAAAATTCAAATATTAGGGTTACTATTATATATGTTCCTCCTCACATTCAAATGCATGCTCAATAGGTTATTGGTGATGGTCAAAGGATTTTTAGAATGATAAGTGGCTTCATTCTCCATTTTTAAAGTTAGTTAACTTTCATAAATCTAGCCACCAACATGAATTTGCATATGAATTCATATTTCACTGATGAATTAAATGACAATTTACACTCGACTCAACCTCCAATTAGCATCATGAAAAGAGGGGAAAATATAGAACCTAATTCTTTCCCAGTATTTCATAGCATGGAAATATTTCCATATATTCAATCCATATAGAGAGGAAGATAAAAAAAGTCATACAATAATTTGGAAATCAACCAATTCCAATCAACCAATTCCACATGCATTCTCTAGTGAGGCACGGAGGGAAGCTTCCACAATTACCTACAGTTCTTCTCATTACAAATAGGAGAAAAAAATCTAATCAGAATGTATAATATAACAATCATATCAATATCAAAATGTCATAAACCTCGGGATGAGTTTCTGAGAGATCACCATAGATGCCAGGGTTATCACTATCACAAACTTTTTAAAAGGTACAATCACAGATAATGACCCTCTAGAGTACTAAAATAACATGATAAAGCATTACAATTGGCAAGCTTATGTGCGTTGTCTCTAACAATCCAAATATTGTCAAGAAGACACTGTCGTATTGAATGTTTCAAGCTCAATTTGTTTAGGACAATTGTCATTTAAGACACTGACTAATCCTCTGATTTCTGTTTAAATGAAATCTTATATTTTTACAACAATTGTTATTTAAGAGCAGTCTGTTATACTAATACTTGGAGGGCAATGACCTATATGATTATTATAGTTCTGACAAACATAATCACACCAAATTTATCAATGAAGAAAAAGGTACTAATTATACATGTGAAATACACTTGTTATGAAAAAATAGAAACTAAAAGTGGGGTAAATGAATATACATGAAAAATAAAGTTATCTTTGAACTATATTTAGGCATCTCTGTACATATATAAAACAAAGAAATACAAAACCGAACCAATGTACATATCGGAGAGAGGGCCAAAGAAAACAAAAATAATCTCAAAAAGTAAGTTTTATAGTTGAAGCCCTGTACGTAACAAAAATATTAAACCTAAAAATACATAAAATCGCTAATAAAAAGTGAGATTGTGTACCCATTATGAACAACTTGCCAATTTGTGAGCAAGACGCATACCTCGTAAAAATAGTGATAGAATTAAACATGAAAATACATAAAATCGCTAATAAAAATCCATCAATATACTAACCACAGTATCTCATTGAACCCACATAAAAACTGTAACACCTCATGATTTTCGAGACTGAGAAATTAAATTTTTGGGAAAATAAAATTTAATTAAACTGGAGAATTCTAAAATTTGGGAATTGAGGTCCAAAAATAGAGAACATTTCAAAGTATTCCGAATGATGATTTTGAGTATACCATCGATCCCGGAAGGGTCGAGATAGTCAAAATGACTTTCATTGGGTTTTATTTTGGTTCCGAATTATTCTTAAGTCAGTTGACTCGAATTAGAGGAAACGAGTCATTTAAAGTGTGTATTAACATTTAAAATTGGGTTTATTGTTTTAAAGGGTTTAAAGGCTTGCGGATTAAGCCTTCTCAGTTGAGAGAAGAGATAAATAGAAGAGAAAGAAAAAGAGGATGGAAAAGAGAGAGAGAGGAAAAAAAAGGCTTGGAGATTCCGGCCCAACCGCGACATCGAGGACGATCCAACCTCTATAAATCTGAGGCAAGTGTTTAATCTTGCTAAATAGTTATTTGTGTATTTCATTTCATAATTTGTGGGTTAAAGAAATGGATTTTTGGGTATTAATATCAAAACCTAGATTTTTGGGTTTAATCTTCAAAACAATGTTTAAATATGGATTTAATGGAATAAAAATGGTTGGGATCAACTTTGGGTTGATTTATGGGCTTAAAATCATGATTTGATGAAGGTTTGGGGGTTAGAATGAAACTTTTAGGGTTTAAAATTCGTGGGTTCATTAAAGAATAAGACCCCTTTAAAATCTGCAAGTTTGAATCGATTCCCCCCCTAAGCGAATCGATTTGGTTTAGGGAAATTGGCAGGTCTGCATTGACCAAATCGATTCGGACCCAAGACGAATCGATTTGGCCTGTGGCAGAAGCCTAGGTCTTTGGACCCGAATCGATTTTCCTCGGAGGCCGAATCGATTCGCTAGGCTGAATCGATTCGGAATAGGGCCGAATCGATTCGAAAACAGGGCATTTTGAGGTATTTTCTCCATAGTGATTCCAAACCCTTTTTGGTTGGTTTTATTGATTTGGGGGCCTTCTCTTATGATGTAAGAGATTTTTTCTTGGAGACATATGGGGACTTTCTCACATATTAGGATTTTGGGGACTCCGTAGGGTGATTTGGGAGAAATGTATCCATATATGTATTGGAGTTGCATATGGAGATTGTGGGGAAACCTCATTGAGGTTCTGAATACCAATTATAGATAAAAAGGTATAAATATGATGTGAGATTGAGAACTCTTAGAGAGCGAGGGGTCTTATATCCTTAGAAACGTTTAAATTAAGGAACAATAGGTAACCCGATAGGGGTAAGGGTTCATGAAATAAATTGAACCGCATGTAAAATTAGGAACGACTTGGGATCGTACTACCAACTAGAATAGACGATAGTATAATTCTAGTTAGGATAGTTTACACATAATTAGGAGGAAATAATCACATGGGATTCCAACACTTGAAACAAGTTGTAATAATTTGAGGTTTGTAGACTTTTGGTTAGGTGTATACCTTTAGTAAAAATTTATATTGGAGGTATTGATTTGCTCTTGGATATAGATGGCATGTGTAGTAATGGTTTCCTACAAAAAAATTTGGGTGATAAGCTTAATGTGGTATATATAAGTATATATGTACATATGATTTTGGGAGACTATTCCTCATAGGAAAAATGATTGAATATGTTTCAAGTGAGAGATTGTATTCACGTATCGAGGTAAAATTAAAGGAAATTGTGGTGACGGCTTGTATATCGAGGATTATGTATACTTTTAGCCGAGTGTATGTAGACATCTTATACACATGTATGAGAATTAGCTTGCATATATAGAGCTATGGATATGTGAATATATTTGTATATATCTATATAAATATGAATATATGGATATATTTATGTTGTGGTCATACGTGGTATGGATATTTAAACCGTATATGATGGTTTAATGTTTAATTATATGATTGGATCATATGGATGTATATATATTGTGCATGTGAATGATATATATACTTATTTGGTTAAGCATAACCCGCTCATGCTATCATTGGGAAGTTGCACACGTAGAGGGTGAGCATCCTGGCTAGAAAAGCAGGGTGTGGATATTCCCCAGGTCATAGTCGTCCCATGTGTTATTATGTGATTTACATTTTTTTTATTTTTGGGATGAGAGGTGCTGGGTATGTTTCGTCTCATTGTCGGTTAGGAGCTATGACCGCTTCCCGGGACGTCGTGTGCGTGTGTTTACCACGAGATGGGTGTCGTTTAGTCCTACCATGGTGGCCCTAGTATTGCTATGTGAACCGGGCACTGGGAAGATGATAGCATTGATGCAGTTTTATCGACGATATATATAGCCGGGTATATTATTTGTGCATGGCCATTGTACATCAGATATGATATGTACTCTTGGTCATGGGTATGGATGATGATGGTATATATATTTATATGGTTAGAATAAAATGCGTATATATATATATTTATATATCCTATAGATAAAAAGGATATGGTATCGTTGTGGAGTACATCTTGGATGATTATGGTGTACTAGATTGATGGGGATTGATGTATCGCTTTTAAGGAATATTTCGGTTACATCATCCCAAGGATATTATTGGAGATTTTTAGTTTTTTTCATACTGTAGTCTAAAATTTAATAGTAGGGGTAGTATTATATGGTATGTATGGCATTATGGATCTCTAGGATCGACATTGTTAAGGAGTAGTGTAACAGGTTGGTTCCTTGTTTGGATTTCTCTTTGCGAGACACCCCACGCACGAAACATAGTGCATTGTTGAGATTAGAGAGAAGTTATGTCAATATTTATGTGTGGCATAATGGATCTCCAGGATCGACGTTGACATGGAGTAGTGTAACGGGGTGGTTCCTTGTTTGGATTTCGCTTTGCGAGACACCCCACGCACGAAACGCAGCGCAGTGTTGAAATTGGAGAGAAGTTTTGTCAATAATAATCTTGTATGCATGTTAATTTGAAATTAAATCATATGTTTCTACCCAAATACATATGGGTAACTTATTCATATTTATAATTAGTTAAATTATAAACCGGAATCCATTAAGCCTAATATGGCATATATGTTTGTAAAAATACTTAAGTGTATTTAGAAAGAGTGGGTTCTGGGGTTAGGGTAGTAAGGTAAATCTCGTGGGTGTAGGCTAGGCCTATGACAAGTTAGGTTGTCCTTATAAATTGGGGTAATTTAACTAAAATTTGAGGACGTGAATAGGTGCGCGCCTTTAGATTAGAGGTGAGGTGGGGTTCCACGAGAGTGCGATTCCACTTTAATTATGAAATAAGTGCACTGATATTTATTATGCACGGTTAACACAATTGCTAAATATTTTTCACACTCGGGCTCTGACCCATTTACTTTTATCTCTTGCTTGTATATATATATATATATATATATAGTACTACAGGTGTCCTACCGCATGGATGCCGAATAACCTTCTATCTAGAGTCTTGGGAGCCGCGGCAGGTGAGGACTGTTACGGGATGAGAAATGTAGTCGCTTCCTCCATTGAAAATTTTAGGTAGGATTCGTGTTGTATATCGGGTTTGTACCCAAGGTATATTTATATAAATGTTTACATTTTTTCCATTCCAGTTATTGTATTGGCTGTGACCCGACAGCTTATTCGGGTTTACTTCTTTGTAGTATATTCAGTTGTAGTTATTTATTTCATTTTATTCTAGCATTTTATTTACCATAGTTCTTTCATGCTTCTTTCTTTCCTTTATTAGTAGTGTTAGTTTGTTGTCTGTTGCATATTTTATTTAATTTTAACATCTCGCTTATATGATATCGGGTAGTTAGTCCTGTATTATAGAGCATCGACAGTTGATGTTGAGACTGGACCATCTGAAACTCCTGATTTAATATAGTATAGGGATGGCCACCCATTATTATTTTAAGCGGGGTGTTACAAAAACATAGTGCGTAAATGAAAAAAATAAAACACCCACATACACACAAAGGTGTATACCTGTAAATTAGATAATAACCCAGGCAGCTCGTACAAAAACAACAATAATAAATTACGAAAGGGATAAACAATCAAAAATCAAACACTAACAAAGTTTTTACACTTCCATGTATAAATATTTAAAAATAAATACACTATAACCCAAAAAAACCAAGACTGTAAAAACCCTTGAAATGTTCTAATTGGAAAAGGAAATAAAAGAAGAGGTACCATATAATCTTGAGATTTCGATTCCATCAAGACAAAATTTTTTAACATCTGCAATGCATAAATCAAGAAAGCAGTTTAACATAACACAAAATTTTAATTCAAAACCCTAACCCCCAAATTTAAAATCAATGTTCCATAGTCTTAAAATCCTAACCTGAAAACCTAAACTGCAGTTGAGATTCAAAGATGGAGTACTCATTGGGAAGATGGAAGGACTGGAAGACTTCAACATAACGTCGATAATCGTGTGGATCGTGTCCGAGAGAAGTCTGAAAGAGAGAGCGAGAGCGAGTCATGAGGGTTTTATATACCGATAAACCATCGCAAGATGGATAGGTTGGGTTGGGTGCTTTGAAGCGTGTGTAGGTTGTGCCAAGAGAGGAGGGGGTTATGGGGGGAACTGAATGAATGAGGAAATGGGACCAAAACACCCCTCTCCGAAAAGTGAAATGTGTAATTTACTTTTTTAACCATATTTTTGAATTTTGAGTAAGAGTGGGGAAGAAATTAATACAGGGACAAAAAAGGAAAAGAAAATCTTTTAATCTCCACCCTCCATCTAGTGCCTTATTGGCTTCGATCTGAACTGTGAAGTGTCTCCCAAACTTATGAATAGTAAAAACACCATTGTAACTTATTATATATATACACATACTTTTGATGTAATCTACAGTGTGAACATAGTAAATAATAAGGATAGTCAAATCTGAGATAGTTTATGTATGTGATCACTTATTTGATAAATAAGAAATTATTACATGAGATAACTAGACATGATAACATATCAATTATGGATTATGATAGAAATGAGGGTGGACACTAGGACTAATCGTTTCAAAAAGGGATAACATATTGGAGCTTGTTAGTTATGATAAGAATAACTAGAATTGGTTAGACGTACGTTAGGCATGTACACTAGTTAAGAGGTGAAATTTCTCAAGTGAGAGTCGGGGAAACTAACACGTTTATTATATCTGCTGTTAAGAATTTTAAATACTTGATAAAATGTTTTAAACTATTTTCTACTCGGTCTTTGACCCATTTTTTGTAAATCAATTTTCTCTCATGCCAATTATTTTAGGTGTCCAGCCACAGGGACATGCAACTGAGTAGTTCATAGTCGCTTGACGTACTGCAGCTGTTGTGGAAGTTGTAAGTCCTCGATCATGGACACCTCCACTTTTATCCATTCCGACTCTGATTATCCTTACCTTATTCAGGGCATGTCGCCCATTTCTAGTTATTCCTTATTCAGAGATATTGCACCCATTTATTTCAGTTCGTTGGATTCGGTTTTATTTAGAAATTTATTATGTTGGGATTTTTGGCTGGAGTGTTTTATCCAGTCTCATTTGATTATTCAGACATTCATTACTTATCTTGTGGATTTAATCCAATTTATTATTTAATTCAATTTGGTGTATGATAATTAACGAGATTTAAAATTTGACACTAGCGTAATTAATTATTAGGTGATTAGTAATTAATGTGTTTCGGCAGTGATGCTAAGAATGAACTAACTGCATATTCTATTTAATTTTAATAATGGATTGATCACCCGATATTTATTTGGGCGAGGTGTTATAGGAAATTCATATCCATCCATGTTTTGAGGAAATAACTCTCTGACTTTGCTATTCTGACCACCATCTAAGGAACTTCCCACTTTGGGTCTAGATTTCCTTCGCTAGGATTTTTAGTTATTTTGGGGAACACTCTTAAGACCATGTCCTACACTTTGAATTCGTTGTAGTAGACTTTCTGGTTAAAGTATGAGATTTTTATTTCTTGTAAGGGGCCATTTTGATCAGTGCATCCTCTCTTCTTTATTCTAGATCATGCAAGGACCTTTTGGGATGTTTGTCATTAGCACGTGGTTCGAATTAAACTACCCTACGAGTAGATATATCTATATCCATTGGGATAACCTCTCAAGAGCCAAAGGTTAGGGGAATGGTGTTTCTCCCATTGTACCTATAATTGTGGTTCTATAGGCCCAAAAGATGATTGAAAATTATTGTGCCCATAGACCATTGGATTTCTCCAACCTTTCTTTAAGTTGTGAAAGATGGTAATTTTTGTCACTTCAACTTGTCCGTTAACCTAAGTAAGGCATGAAGATGAATAGAGGTTTCTTATGTCTTAGTCTGAGTATAATATTTTGAATGTCGGGTTGTCAAACTATTTTTCATTATCTAAGATGATTTCTTTAGGCAAGACAAACCTGGAAATGATGTTTTTTCTAGATGACATTAGGGATTTTATTCTTCACGGTGGTGTCCAAGGGCTCAGCCTTAACCTACATTCTAAAATAATCAGTAGCCACAATAGAGAATTTGTTTTATCTTTGGTGAGGGGGAAACCCCCCACCAAATCCACTCCCTATCGAGCGAATAACAATGAGATTAACATTAGAGTCATCTTATCTTCTAGTTTCTTTGGAATGAAGGAAAGTCTCTGACATATATCACAATGATGGACCAAATCATTATCTTCCTTTCCCTAAGTTAGTCTAGAAGTTTCTTTACCACAAGACAATGTAGACTAAGGTCTTGGGCCCTTCATGAAAACCATAGACATTTTTGTAGAGGTATCTAAGGAAATAATTGACCTTTGATGGGTTGAGGCATTGTTGAGGCATAGATAAATACTCATATTTTAATAGGACCCATTATCCATGTAGTATCCAAAAGCCAAGGACTTTAGTCGTCTATCCTGAAGTATATCCATAGGTACAACTCAATCTTTGAAGAAGGCTTTGATGGGAGTTGACCAATCTGAGCTCTGATCGACCTCTAAAATGTTGATCAAGTAATAGGTGATGCTTGATTAGTCCAAGGTAATAATTAGGACCTCTGGATATACCTAATCTAATGAGGCCACCCATATAACATGGTCAACCTTAGAGTTATCCACTCGAAGAACCATTTTAATTCCGAAGCTTAGGATTCTTTGGATAAGATGCTTCACGACTTCCAAGTAACCTCCATTTTTACCTTTGGCCTTATGGACCTGTGTAACTTGATAAACCAACAACTAAGAACCACTGATTGCTTCTACCTTCTCTACTTTTAATTGAATGGACATGCCTAAGCCTACAACTAAGGATTTATATTCATCTTCATTGTTAGATACTTTAAATACTAAACAAAGAGCAATAGAAATAGTACCTACCTTAGGAAGAACTAGATGAAGTCAAACTCCATTGTTCGAGCTATTGGAAGACCCATCCACGTGTAGGACCTCTGATAGAGAGTTGGGGCCTATCTGTCAGAATAATGGTTTATTTAGTCCCTTGGGCATTGTGTCTTATGTAATTAAGTTATTGGGGTCTTCTTCTGCTTCCTTAATCTTCTTAAACTCTGTAATTAACGGAGTTAGGGTTTGAACTTTAATGGCACTTCATGGTTACTACTTGATATCAAATTTTACCAACTCCACACACCAATTGACAAGCATTCCCAAGATATTAAGCTGATGGAGGATCTATCAAAGGGTTGATTGATCATGATCACAAAGGTGTAAGATTATAAGTAAGTCCTTAGGCATCTAATTGAGGTGATTAGGAAGAATACAAGCTTTTTCAGCCTTGGATACTTGATTCTTTCCCTTCTATGGACCTACCGATATAATACATTGGGTACTAAAGCATAAATTCCTCTCAAATCAAGGTTAAGTATATAATTGTTTAATAAGAAGTAAGGTACAAGTATAAATATTCCCCACTGATGGTTCTGGACGATAAATGTGGAGACCTAAGGTATTTCTTTAGGCTTTGAAAAGATTTTTCCACCTCGAGAGTTCATTGGAAGTTTTTCTTCAATATTTTGAAGAAAGGCAAGCAATTACCCATAGCATTGGAGACAAATCGACTGAGGGATGCAACCCTTTTAGAAAGGCTCTCAACCTTTTTTACTATTCTTGGTGACTCCATATCTAATTGAGAACGAATATTTTTTGGATTTGCCTTGAGGCTCCATTTAGTGACCATCAAAACTAAAAACTTTCCCCCAGCAACTCTAAAATCACATTTCTTATGGTTGAGGATGATTTTATTCCTCATGAGGATAGAGAATGTCTTTTGGAGGTTCTACACATGTTTCAAAACTTTTAGGAATTTTCCTAGCATATCATTAATATATACCTCTATGGACTGGATAATGACATCTTTGAAAATGGAGTTTACCACCCTCTAATAACTTGCACCTACATTATTTAGTCGAAAAGGTAAACTTTGTAATAGTGGGTACCTTTGTTCGTATTGAATGAGTAATTTCATCATCCATAGGGGTCATCCTTTTCTAGTTGTATCTAGAGTATGCATCCATTAATGAGAAGAGCTCACGACTCACTATTTGGTTCAGTAAATTATCAATCCAAGGTAGAGAGTATTAGCTCTTAGGGAACTCCTTATTAAGGTCACTGAATTCAATACACATTATTGACTTTCAGGTTGATGTGATCAAAATAACCACATTAGAGATCCACTTTGGGTACCTCACCTCTTTAATAAAGTTGGCAGCTAAAAACTTGTTAACCTCGTCAACTGCCACATCATTCCTTTATAAACCAAAGAACTTTTTCTTTTTTTGGACAGGCATTTGGTTTGGGTCCATACTGAGGTTGTAAATCATGATCTCAAGATCTATTTTGATCATGTGTGAGTAGCTCCAAGTTAACACATTTTTGTTTTCTGTTAGAAACTGAGTGAGTGCCTCTCTCAAGGGGAGCTCAAACCAATCCCAATTTGTACTACCTTGGTGGGCTCCTCCTAATCAATAGAAACAGTGACCAAATCCTATATCATCTCACCTCTTGATTCATTTTACTCATGTTTTGGATCGAGGGTATCCACATTCATCAACTCTATGCTCATAATTTTTAATAAAAGCTCATGAATTTCTAGTTGTAGAGGAAATAACTCTAATAAATACTTAGTATTTATTGGTGAAGTGTTTAAAACCATGGGTAAGCTTTAGGAAGTTTGAAGCCAACTCTTATTAATTTTCATGAAAGTTTTGTAATTCTACCTATCTTTCTTTTAATCCTTGTTCATATTTCCCACACCCAACGGGGTTGGAACCTAATTACGACCCTTCCTGTTGATATGATAGAATCAAAATCATTGAACAATGGTATTATTAAGATCACATTGAAGGTTGGAGGAATATCCACCACTAGGAATTTAGTTTGTATTATAGAGCATAAGTTTTTTGAGGTAATAGTAAGGGAGAGAGTGACATACCCTACGAAATATATCCACTCCTCATTAAACCCAATTAGAGAAATGGTTATTGGTTGTATGCGCTTTATGTTGAGGATCATCTCCTTAAACTGATTTATGAACAAGATGTTTATTGACCCCTTGTGTCTATCACTACCCACTTCATGTTAACATTCCCTATTATAGTTATGATGATAAAGGGGTCGTCATAGGGTATAAAGATCGTCCTAAGGTTCTTTTCTATAAAGATAATCATCGAAACAACCTTTGGTGCTTGATTTTAGTGAAAAACATTACTTACTTCCACCTCTTAATGTTGAATGCTTATGATTTGGCAGTAAAAGAGAGTCCACTACTAGTAAAACCTCAAAAATGGTATTTACATCAATCAAAGGGATGTCGTTCTTGTTTTTTATCATTGTTATTGCCTTGACCATTGACTATGTATTTAAGCATAGAATACTTCAGATAGCACCTCTTGATCGGCCCTTCGATGGCCTCTTTGAATCGGAAAAAATCACTAGTACTGTGTCCATGGTCTCTGTGAAACATGCAATACTTGTATTTATCCCTCTTTCCATTTGTATCCCTCATAGGCTTTTGAAAAGTTAGGATATCCATAGATTCTCTTTCTACAAAGACCTCTTATATAGTGGTTGTAATCAAGGTAAAATTCATTGATTCTATAGGTTAATTCTTCTTACATTTGTTGTTCTTCTTCTTGTCCTAAACTACCTCAAGGTCTCCCAAAGGTGGGAGAATACATCCTTATTTTCATTCATGGAGAGGATATTGAGCATATTCTTATGACTACATCCTTAGCATTTATGTACTTATAAGATATCTTTATTAATGCAACCATATATTTGGGGGTCTTTTTTGGAACGTCCTCAGTAGGTACTCAAAGGTGAGGCCTGATATGAACATCACCACACAGATGGTTCGATTCAGATCACCAACTTGGATATCCTCTTTGTTAAATCTCTTAGGATACTCTCTATAAGCCTCGTCAGTCTTTTATGTGTAATGGATGAGGGAGAGGACATGCTTATTTATTTTTGGAGATCATATAAAGTGGATGTAAAATGATTTTTCCCACTTTGTGAAGCTTCCAATGGTCCCTTATTTGAGCTTAGCAAACAAGTTCCTAGTCATTATCCTAAAAAAAGTTGGAAAATATCTACACCAGACCTCATCTTGGGTATTTTAAAGAAGTGAGTGATCTTTAAGTATCATGATGGTATATATGATATTTAGACCCATGAAATGGTTCATTAATAGGCATTTTTCATTTACGGGACAATCCTAATGTTGAACGTCATGGGAGAATGGATAGAGCATGATGGAAGTTGAAATCTTATGTGACCTCAGAACCATAGGTATTTCCCTTTGTATCTCAGGTAAGTAATAGGAGAGGAGTGTCAAAGTGTGAGATAATTGTTTAAAGTGGTTTGTACCTCCGCTAAGGATCCTAAATACACTATTAAAGGGTATTTATGTTGTTTATTAGATCGTAAAGGGTTATGAAAATCTCATAAATCTTTTAGACTTTTTCCAAGAAAGTTTGATGTATCAGTGTCCTTCGTCAACCGTCCAAAGGATGAACCTTAGAAAGTTACTGATGGACTTTTCTACGGATTCCTATCTATCGCTTTAGGGCTCAAAAAGTAATACGAGGTGATAGGTAGTGGGATGTAACCCAAGATTATATATATATATTAATTCACAATAATTTGTTGAAAGATTACAAATCAAGGAGTAGACCCTTATGAATGATAAAATTCTTAGTTTTATACATGTATAACGACTTAAACATGTCTTCAACGTTCAACATACCTCATATTTATATGAAAACTATAAAAGAGAAAGTTATTGGATTTTCACAATATCATTCTGGTCCCTCTATGGTCCTATGGTGTTAGGAAGGTGGATGTAAGTTAGCCAAAAGTTTTACAACTGGTGTAAGGTAGTTGTCGAGTGAATTAAATGTGGATTGGAGACTTCAATGAACATGGGCTTGAGTGGTGGTGGTAGGAGGAATAGCATTCTGCTTTCCATTTTCTTCGATAGACTGGTTCGAGAAGACTTACTAAAGGATTAGGAGCTCGGGAGATACCCTAGGTTGGTCTCTAGGTATTATGCATAATATACTATTATTTTGAGGTTTTAGGGACATTAAGAGTTCATTTCTCTTGATACCGAGGTCTGCTCGTAGTCTCAGATATGGTCGAAGTTTCGTATTATGGTCTTTGATCTTATTTGAAGAGACACGTTGGAGATATTGGTCATTGTTGAAGGAGTAAGAGGTTAATGAGGTTTGCTATAGTGATGTGGAATTTCATGAGGACAACAGAGGTCTTGGGGACAAGCAGTGGTCAACCTAAGGTTAAAGATCAACCTTGGGACCTCTACACTTAGTTGAGGGGATTCAAGATGACTAGGAGAATTTTAAATATTAAAGGGTTAAATAGCGTATCATGACTAACCCATTGCTACTTCTTGCAAAGGTTACAAGGGGAAACACTTATATGTTCATGCAACTAGGGGAAAGGTTATAACTAACCAATGAGATTTCCATAATAATTAGAGTGCATTGGTAAGGAGCTTTAATGTTGTTATGGACATGTGTTAGGGGATGAGAGCATTGGTGTGATTGAGGGGGTTGAAGCTTCTAGATATGGAGGCCAATGGAACCTGAATGCTAGGCCTTAAGGACTTAAGGGATGTAAACTCAGCGAAGTCTACTATAGAATATATATATATGCAGGCTCAACCCCCTTTCAGGTGATGCCGCGCAAAAAAAATATATCTCACCCTGGAATAATGAACATGTTAATCTTATCACACAATCTACTACCTCTCAAACCCTTGGTATCTAGTAACTTCAAATGATCATTGAATTTCTACTTTCATAACTCTCAGAAGTAGTAAAACTAATTAAATAATACAAGCATCCTACTAGTTTACACACCCACTCCCCCGCCAGAAACACCAAAGGGTCCCTCTACCCAATGGTAAATATATACATAATAAGGCTGACACTTCTAATACACCCACTAAATTTGACTCACTAGAAAATTTAAGTGTTAAAAAATCATATAATGTGACGCATATATGTCAACCGAACTTATCATACACTCATAAGAATAAGACAAAAAATTTATCTCCTTTTTCCATCTACCATACCTCGTCAACGGGTTCCTGAGCATAACTCTCACGCCGAAATTGATCCAAGATCTGTTGGAATGGTTGTATATCCAAGATCTCATCCTATAGTTGACCATTCCTAATTTTGGGCATTCCTTATTCCTATGGACCATATCTCCACCAACATAAAAAGTGTCATAGAAACTCTCTTGCTTCTGGCCCTGGCCCTGCTGCCCTCCCCCGCCATTCCTTTAGTCTCAATGGCCCTCAGGAATATAATATTCCTTCTACTATTGCTGACCCGGCTGGTCCTGCCTGATCTCACCACCCTTGAGTTGGTAATCTTTGAACTTTAAATCCCTTACTCTTATTTCCTTGCCTAAAGTCTCACTCTTGCGGTTGTTGTTGTTCCTCACTAGAACCATTCCCATCTACCTTTGTATTATGACTGGTCTCACTTCCTTAATGTGGAAAAATTCAATACTTTTTGACCTATTCTTACACACAGGACACCGTCCTATTCCATCCCCTGTCTCTAGACCCATTGGCCATGTCATGGTGTCCTTCTCTTTGATTTGGTAGTCTTGGCTCCAAATGTTATCCCCATTGTCCCTTTGGCTCCGCTAGGACTATGGAACTTGATGTTGTCCTTGACGGCCTTGACTGAATCCACAGTCACTTGGTAAGACTTCCATTGATATCAATCATTTGAATGGGTCCCCTACTGGGTCTACCCCTCCTGTAATGCTTCAGTAGAATCGTTTAATCTAGTATTCCTCTTCGGCTAGATTCTCAAACCCTATTATCTCCCTTATCATGGAAGCATTTACATAAACTTGTAAATGTAAGACCTTGACGAGATCGACAAAAGTCATCCTAGTCGTATTTCCCATACATTCTTGTGTATTCTACCCATGACTCCATTATCAATATACGAATGATTTTTATTCTCCGTATCCCTTTCGTCGGGTATCAAGTTTGCTAAAAAAGTCAACCTCTCTCTCACTTTCGGTCTCTATTTACCCCACTATTTATAAGATTCAAAACATCCTTCACATCTCTGTCTAAACAGAAGGTGGGAGATCTTATGGTCAAAGCCTAAATTCTCATTATTAATGTATATCTTTAGGGTTCTGGTGACTGACTGCCATCATTACAGCGTTGTACCTATGAGCAAAAAAAAACTTCCTGAGATTTCATCATGGGTCTCATTGCACTCCACCCTACACAATTTCCTTTGGATTATCTCCTTCCATTGGCCCATCACACTTCCTCTCTTCCTTAAAACTTTACTAATGGTTCTTCGATAGAGTTACCGCGACTCCCCCTATAGACAAAGCTGGGTGAGTCTGAATTTTCACAACCATTATCGACGATAGTGCTCGGGGAAGCTACTACTCCCGAGTAATATCCTATTATCATATTCCTGAACAATAATCATGGCGACTTCTATCACGATCACCATTTCAAAAATAATTTATGCCTTAGCCTCTCCCACTGCAGTCCTCCTAATGGCCCTCAATAGTCATCCTATAATGTCGGGTATATGAAGCAATCGATCTCATACATGAATCACATCAACTATACTTAGTTGCAAGAGAACATAAGTCACATACGTAAAGGAATACAACAGTCCTATAACAAGTATCTATATTAAAGAACGATATGCTTAAATCATTGTAAGCTGTACATATCCTAAGGACATTAGAACCTAATGATCTGATACCATCTACAATAGCCCACCTATTTTATCCATGATTGATCATCCCTTCATTAAGAAAACAAAGGAATCCCATCGGGTTCATTATTAGCATCACTGTCAAAAAACTTTTCAATTACTAATCACATATGTTAAATTAAGCGTGTGTCAAATTTTATCTTCAACAATAATAACATTCAGAAATTAAACAATGTGGGTACCTCGTCCATTTTCGTAGGCCCAAATAAGTAGCTGGACTAAGCCCTATTAAAAATAGGAAGAATCCGACCCAAACTCCAAAGACTCAAACGCAGTTATTTAGCAGCAACCCAACCTTTTACTAAAATCTCTCATGAGATATTCTAGGGATAGTGGGCTAACGTGGGGGTTCCCAATGCCCCCACTCTCCGATGTTTTACTGTATATATTATATCCCTGGCTGGGGGAAAAGGGTATGTAATAGAGAATAATCCTATGGAGAAAAGAGAAATACAATCTGAGAGCACCACCGTGGACGTAGGCAATTTTTCGAACCATGTACATCTTGTGTTGTGTGTGATCATGATTGTTATTATTTGTGTTCTTTATTTTTCTGGTGACTTCATTTACTTATAGTTTGTGTTGAAATTTATTGGCACCATAATTGGCGCCGTCTGTGGGAAACTGTTGTTCTTCCTTTATGAAATCTTCCAACAATAAGAACCTAGAATGTCTAATCACAACAGCAATGCCCCCCAAGCAGGGGATACAAACCCAATGCTTATCCTGAAAATGTAAGCCTCGAAAGAAAGCCAGGGGAGGACTAGGTGTACACAGGTCTCCAGGTTGATCGATGCCTATAAGGCCAGGCCCTAAGAGCAAGAGGAGGCTACTCACAAGTATGAAGCTAAAAATGCTCGCCTCAAAAGGTGACTGGAAAAGATGGAGAGAGAACTCCATCGTAACATAAGGCAACATCATTATTGGACCCGTAGCCCTAAGGAAAGAAGATCTCGCAGTCGAGGAGGGAGCCCAAGGCGTGGATCTCAACGAATTGAGGGACACATGTTAGATAATTACTGCTCTAAGAAATAATAACCAGCTCACCTTTACAGGAGGCTAGGCCTGAGAAAAGATGACATACAAAACTTGGTACGGAGAGAGATGGACCAACACCCAGCAAATCGGGGTGCCAGATCGACTAGAGAGATATCTAGGCGAGTTCTCAGGACCTTGATGAAATCCTCTTTTTCAAGGAAAATAGATGAAAAGGAAGCCCCCAAGAAGTTCACAATGCCCCGGTTCAAGATCTACGATGGAAAGACTGATCACATCGACCATGTCAGACAGTACAGGAAGGGCATCACCATTTGGATCCACAAGGATGCGATGATGTGCCAAATTTTCCCATAGAGCTTGCATGACGTGGCCCAAAAGTGGTTCAAAAAACTCCCCCACAGATCCATCAGGAACTTCGAGTACCCGAAAGAGCTCTTCACAGCTCTCTTCATTACTAGAATCTCCCATTCAAAGAGGATGGATTCTTTATTGACGATAAAGAAAATCCCCAGGAGAACCTCAGAGACTATGCAAAAAGGTATTGGGAGATGTTCAATGAGGTCAAGGACTTCTCAGAGCAGGTCGCCGTTACATCCTTTAAGATTGGCTTACCCAGCTCCTCCCTCTTGTACCAGTCCTTCACTAATAAGGATGCCACAACCATCGTTGACCCATCTCACTGTAAGGGAAAATGGTTGTGCCAAGCTTACCGACAAGGGAAACGATAAGAATTAGGTCAAAAGAAAGGGAGTGAGAACAGGGGAAAGAATGGCCCCAAAAAGGAAGCAATATTGATTTCTCGAAGGCATTTTAAGAAGTAAACACAGTTTTCAGAGAACTGATCTATAAGATTCTTGCAAAGATCGAGGATGAACTGCTCATTAAGTGGCCCAAGAAAATTGGTGGTTACCCTTCCAAGCGAAACACTGCACTTAGATGTGCTTTCCACAAGGAGGGAGGGCACAAAATCGAGCACTGCAAATACCTCGAGTCTCACCTTGAATAATTACCTCAAGATGGACACTTGAGCAAATTTGTGAAAAAAAGGCAAAGAATGTAGCTTCCAAAGGAGACCAAAGGCTCAATAATGTGCTCGAGGAAGACATCATCCATGAGTTCACAGTAATTCATGGGCGTCCAATCTCAAACAGATTTAAGGAAATACGGCTCGAATGGAAGTAAAAAAGCTTACAGTAGTAATGTAAGCTTTTCAAATCGATCTTGCCAAAATGCAACCTGGGAAGCATCGACGAACAGAAGATATTGACTACAGCAAGCATATTGTGTTCACAGATGAGGACCTAGTGGGAGTGAGAACCCCACATCATGATTTATTGATCATTACACTCAGGATAGTGAACTATGAAGTAGACAGGTTGCTCATTGACCAAGGTAGCTCATCTGAAGTAATGTATCTTCACCAGTTCAGGAAGTTGAAATTAAGTGTCGCCGACCTAAAGGAACACACCGTCCCTTTAGTTGGATTTGCTGGAAAAATAACCATCCCCTTGGGAAAGATCGTCCTACCAGTGAGAGCAGGATACATATAAAAAATTATGAAATTTCTCATGGTCGATAATAATTAACCCTACCAAGCAATCCTCGGCAGAGGATGGCTGTACACGATAAAGGTCATCCCATCTACATACCATCATAATCTCAAATTCATGACTGAACGAGGAGTGGTGGAGACCCATGGAGATCAGGTGATGGTAAGAAAGTTCTTTATAGCATCCATCCGACCCAAACCAGAGAAGAAGGTTGGAGAAGTTAGAAGCAAGAATGAGGAAAATGAGAGGCTGATGCCCTCCAAATAGCCACTAAAATATGGGAGACCAGAAGTGGAGGAGACCAAACTCCTCCCCTCTGAAAGAGTCTTCGAGGACCTGGAGGAAGTCACAGCCAGTATTAACTCGAATAAAAGAAAGTTCTTAATCATAACCTCACTCACCGATTGCGAAAAGAAGGAGTTGATCACCTTACTTCGCAGTAACTTAGATGTATTTTCATTGGAACCTTATGAGCTGCCCGGGATTGATCCTAACATCACTTGTTAATGACTACATGTGGATCCATCTTTTAAGCTAATAGAACAAAAAGCTCGATGAACTGCACTTGAGAAATCTAAGGCAGTGGAGAAGGAAGTTAAAAAACTGTTGGACACATGATCCATACGAAAAGTTAAGTTCCCCAAGTGGTTATCCAACCCAGTGGTTGTCCCCAAGAGTAACGAAAAGTGGAGAGTCTGCATCGACTTCACTGATCTCAATAAAGCATGCCCTAAAGACAACTTCACCCTCCCAAAGATCATTCAGTTGGTGGATTCCACGATAGCACATGAAAGGATGAGCTTCATAGATGCATACTCCGGATATCACCCGATTCCTATGCACGAGACGGATCAAAACAAAAAAACATTTATAACCACAGTATGGTTATATTACTATAAGGTTATTCCCTTTGAGCTTAAAAATGTACCAGCAACTTACCAGCGGTTAGTCACCAAGATGTTTATAGACCAAATGGGAAGCACTATGGAGGTCTACATCGATGACATGCTCGTCAAGAGGAAGCTCAAAGATGACCACATATTTGACCTATTAAGGACATTTGAAATCCTCAAGAAGTACTGAATGAAGCTCAACACGAGTAAATGTTCCTTCGATGTCCAGTCAGGAAAATTCCCTGGGTACTTTGTCAGCAAGAGAGTTATTTAAGTTAACACAGACCAAATTGATGCAATCAATAGGGTACAGCCCCCTGAATGATAATATATGTAAAGAAGCTCATGGGAATGCTCGTCGCCCTAAATTGGTTCATCTCAAAGTCTTCCAAAAGGTGCCAATCGTTCTTCCTATTGTTGAAGAAATATAAGGAGGTGAAGTGGAAGGAGGATTGCTCGAGGGCATTGGAAGGGATCAAAGCTTACCTAAGCAAACCTCCTTTGCTCATAATCCCTCAAGAGAATGATTCCATATACCTTTACGTTGCAGTATCCAGTCTTGTTATGAGATATGCTCTAGTATACGGAAAAGGGGATCCAGTACCCAGTCTATTACGCGAGCAAGACTCTTTTCAACGTCAAATAATGATACCTACCGCTAGAAAAGCTCACATTTGCGTTCGTGGTATCCTTCACGAAATTGAAACAATATTGCGAAGCCCACTCCATCATTGTACTTACATCCCACACTCATAAAGCAGTCCTGAGGAAAGCAAGCCTTTTAGCCCCAAACTATTTATAAAAGTGAAATTCCACAAGCGTCAGGCGTTTGGCGACTATACGTTGATGGATCCTCCAATTCCAAAGGGGTACGAGTAGGCATCGTGCTAATCATCCCCAAAGATTCAATACTCTATCAAGGAATCGGGCTTGGATTTGAAGCCTCAAATAACAAAGTAGAGTATAAGGCACTTACTGTGGGCCTACAAAAGGCGTGAACGCTCGGAGCAAAGTGACTCCAAGTCTTTGGTAACTCGTAGTTGGTTTCAAACTAGATAAGTGGAGATTTAAATGCAAGAGTTTAGAGGATGGAAACCTATCTCTACACTGTGAAAGGATTGATAGCCAACTTTGAGCATATCATCGTCCAGTAGTTTCCTAGAGGACAAAAAAGCCATGCTGATGCCCTAGCAGCCCTAAGCTCTGTAATGAACTCCGACCTGGAGAATACAATTCAGATCGATTTCCTTTCCCGGCCAAGTATCAATCAGATCAATAAACTGCCGAACGTAGAGCACATTCTCCAGATCGAGATAGTAATGAAAGGCTTTCATCATCAATATCCATTATTTGGTCATCTACGATATTATTCTCAAACTATTGGTATGGTTCTTCATCCATTGCTAATTCCCCAACTTCTTCATTTTCAGGAATATCATACTTATCCCTTAGGGTATTCTTCACAGTAACTTTCCAATCATTTCCTAACTTAATATCTGGCACATAGAAGACTTGCTCTACTTGATAAGCTAGAAGAAATGGTTGAGTTTTGTACCAGGTATTAACAGTGTTCACACTAATAAAACCATACTCATCTTCCTTTAATCCATATACACTTTTCTTTTTTCCAAGATCCCACCAATTACACTTAAAGAGAATGACATGATTATCTCCAGTGTATTCTAACTCTATAACATCAACCAACTCACCATAAAAATCAATATCCTTTTTTTCATGTTCACCCACTACAACAATTCCACTAATTTGACTTTTTTTTAAATGTTCGTGATCTTTAGTGTGGAGTCTATAGCCAATAATCAAACAACCTCTGTAATGTTTCACCCGTCGATCGGGAGCCCAAGATAAGGCGCGAAGTTTCTTACTAACATGGTCGGGGGACTCACGCTCCATTTCTGTCACCTGATTATTATTTATAAATAAATGTTAGAGTAAGAAATTATATGAATTTTTTTGTTTGCATAATAAATTACATATCGAATTACTTACGCGCTTTTTAAACCATTCGAGAAATCTCTCAACGTTTTTCTTTTGAACATTTATGTTACTTCCAGCCTTTAATAGATCATTGTGCTCACTAACATACATGAATGCATTAAATTAGAAAATTACTCTCATTAATAAATGATAAAGTGAAGAATAATATAGATAGACGTACTTGATAAATTCTTGTATCTCGTCACAATTATCTAACACATATAAAGAAGCATTTTTCCATTCACTCCGTCCAAGGTATTGGTATTCTTCTTTTCCTAGCAAACGACCATTGTACTGAAAAATAGATAAACCTTCATGATCATCATCACGATCAAAATTCCGCTCAGTGCGGTTGAGTTTTGTCTCAACTCCGCCCAGATACATTGACCAAAATGTTAAGCATTCATTTAGAATGTAAGCCTCTGCTTTTGATCCGTCTGGACGTGCTTTATTTCCCACGGTATGTTTTAAAGTGTGCATATATCTGTTAAAAAGTAACAAACATAAGCAAAATAATTTTTTTTAGAATTACTTATATAATACTTGTTTTAATATATTTACCTTTCAAATGGATACATCCATCTATATTGTACCGGCCCACCAAGAATGGCCTCTCTTGCAAGGTGAATCGGCAAGTGAACCATAACATCAAAAAATGACAGCGGGAATATCCTTTCAACTTTACACATGGCTATAGAAAGTTTTGCCTCAAGCCTCTCCAAAACATCAACTCGCAAGGTTTTTGAACACAACTCCTTAAAAAATAACCCAAGATCAATTAACGGTTCACATACTTCCTTTCGAAGATGACCACGAATTGTAAGAGGTAGTAAGCGTTGTAAAAATGTGGTAATCATGACTTTTCATCCACGAACTCTAGCATTCCTTGGCATCCACACATTGAGAAATGTTGGACCCATATCCATCAGTCAACTTCAATGATTGCCAAAACTCACATAAAGTCCTCTTCTCTTCCTTGGACAAAGTGTATCAAGCAGGAGGAATCACCCATTTATCACCCTTTTTGTATGGATGCAAGTCTTTGCATATGCACATTTGTTTCAAATACAACCAAGACTTAATAGTGTCTTTCGTTTTCCCATAAATGTGCATGACATCTAAATTGTCACGCAATTAAGATCTTTCCAGTAAGGCAACTAAAAAAATATACTAAGTTTCTCCCAATTCAACTCGTACGCCTCACGAATCCTATTTTTAGAAGATTTACCATACACTTCAGGTCTAACTTTCTCCAATTGAGCAAGTATCTCATCAGTACTAAGGTTTTTTACCATTAAAGAAGACACATTTTCTTGCCATTTATGATTCATCGGCAGGAAACGAGGATGGCCCATGTAGCATGTCTTATGTCCATTTCTTAAACTTAGGGAATGTGTCTCCTTATTACAAATCAGGCAAGATAATTTCCCCTTTGTGCTCCAACCCGATAAGTTAGCATACGCCAAAAAATCATTGATAGTCCACATAAGAGCTGCACGTAAGTGAAAGTTATTCCCCATGGAGTCATCATATGTTTGAATCCCATATTCCCATAGCTCTTTTAACTCCTAGATTACTGGTTGAAGAAACACTTCTATGTCATTTCCAGGAGCCTTAGGACCTTGTATAAGCAGCGGTAACATGAAGAATGGTTCTTTCATACATTTCCTAGGTAGTAAATTATACGGTATAAGAACAACCGTCCATGTGCTATGTTTTCTACTCATATTAGAATATGGATTAAATCCTACACTAGAGAGACCAAGCTTGACTTTACGAGCATGTCTCGCAAATGATTGGTGAATCTGGTCAAATTCTTTCTAAGCTTCGCCATCAGCCGAGTGTCTTAAAACATTAGCATACTCGACACACTTTTCTTTATGCCACATCATCTCTGAAGCCATATCCTTATTTATAAATAAGCGTTGTAACCTAGGTTTCAGTGGAAAATAATGCAAGACTTTGTGGGGGATCTTCAATCCATTTCCTTTCTCCACTTTCCATCTCGACTCTTAACACGTTGGGAATTTAGTTTCTTTCTCATTTAGTCCCCAAAAAATAATGCAGTCATTTTTGCAAACATCAATCTTTACATAGTCTATACCCAAGTATCGAACTATTTTCTTTTCCTTATAAAATGACTTAGGGATGTGGTCATCATCCTAAAGTGATTTCTTAAAAAGGTCAAGAAGCGAGTTAATAAATTTCTCACTCCAGTTGTTAATTGACTTCAAATGGAGTAGCTCAATAATGAATGATAACATTGACAACTTCTCACAAACCGAATACAAATTTTGTTGTGTATCCCTAGCTAATCTAGAAAAATTTTCCCCATCGCCCTCATTGACTTAAGTGGCATCTATATCAAATTCATTTCCTAACATGTAATTATTTTAGGATCTAGTAAACATATCATGTAACATTCCCTCCATGTCATCTTGCTCAAACTCATCTCTAGCATTATCTTCTTGTGTCGTACTATCTTCTCCAACTTCAAATGCATATTCATTGTAATCATAAGCATTGTCATTGGGCGACAACAATGGTTCCCCATGATATATCCCCCTAGTATAAATCGACACAATGTCATGTATAATCAGATGATTCTGGACATCTTGACGATTCCTCCGATAAAAGTTATTACATTTTTTTCACGGACACTTAATATTACCATTTGACTCAACATTTGCAAAGGCAAAATCAACAAATTGTTTAACACCATCTCGATACGCAATACTAATTCTATTTGGGTGATTCATACAACTCTTATCCATCCCAATGACCCTATATCACACGATACAAAAAATGCATCAACAAAAAACAAATGAACTTATAATTCAAATAGAAATTGTTATTATTGCTTATGTAATTCAATGTTTCATATTTATATTACTGTTATTATTCTTTCTTAAATTTATATATTGAAATAATATTTACTTATGATTCAAATAAACACCTCCTCATTCACCTCAAGCACCTCTTTGGATGGGTTCTTTAAGGGTTTTTCGAAATAATGAGAGAAATACCTACAAACTATGATTCCCAAAATACGATTCTCATATGAGGTGTGTGTAACACATACACACACTAATTAGGAAAGGAATTAACATTATAATATTCACACGCTTAGCATGAATTATCTGTGTGTTTGATTGAATTGAAAATGAGCCCTAACTTTTGGGTTAATTTTGCATTCTTTCTAAAACAATTATAATAATAAAGATGGATAGTAATTATAATTTATGACAGTGGTAAACAAAAATTAAAATATTTTAACTCAATTGTCACATCATTGCAATGAACCTAATTCAATTTTCAATAGTATATTTCATCTATGTTGCATGGTTACTTAATGGAACATCGATTTAAGCATGCAAATATAGACCAAATTGAAAATCAAAGCATTCACCTAAAACGAGATTCATTAATCACCCAATGAAGAATCACTTATACCACAAAAACTTCACATAAATAACTTTCTAACAGAAATTTGGGGATATGAATGCTTACACAAGTCAATGTTTCTTATCTTTATTATTGTTTCATAACATTACATGTTAAAATAATTTAACTTAATCATCACATTATTGCAATGAAACTAATTTAATTTGCAATAGTAGGAAAATTAAAATTAAAACTATCATCTTTAAATAGTAGAAAAGTTTCTAAAACACAAAACTATATGTCAAAAGATAACGCATCTGTAGAAAATCAAATCGAAGAAAAATCAGACCGGTGCAATATCAAACATGAATAAATTAGGCCAAAGAAAATCAAACCGGATGAAATCAGGAGCAAAATCGCACCTACTATATAGTGGCGGACCCAGGATATTTTGTTAGGGGTGAGAAATTTTATTGTGGTATAGTGGGTGTATTTTGGAGGGAATGCTCCAATTTTTTTTCTTAGGAATTAATTTTGGAGGGTAAGTGGAATGTATCTAAATTGTTTTTCTTGGCAAAGTAGCATATTTTCAACTAATGAATATACATTAGTGGCAAATATTTTAAGCTTGCAACTAATTAAAAAAATTTATTCTCGATAAATGTTTAATTCTTCTCATTTAACATTTAGTGGCAAAATTAGTGGATATTTTAATTTGTTGCCACTAATGCATTATCTTTTAATGGCAAACACAAATTTTGCAACAAAATATATGTTTTAGTGGCAATAAAAGATTAGCCAATAATAAAATTGCTACAAAATGATGTTTTTCTTGTAGTGAAGAAATAAAATTAAGATTTTTTTAAAAATCTATAAATTTTAATAGATTTTGACTCAAGTTTATAATTTATCGAATTATTACTGTTAGATGTATGATTGTATGCATGTTCTCTTTTTCCAAAATATCTTCATGCATAGTTAGTTACCTTTTATTCCCTAAAGACAGACTATGAATTACATTGCATGAAAAATTGGTTATTTGGCTAAATTCATCATATTAATAGTTCATAGAGTTTCCTATACATTAGTTAAGAAATTTTTATTGTTCAATGTATCACATATTATTGAATTATTATTCAAACTAACGCAATCAATCAACATATATCTCACTTCTATATTATCATAACTTAGATGAATTACATATGATTGCATAGTAAATGCCGCACATTGGCGGAATTATTTATTCTCACATTCCATTATATAAGTGAAGTTATAATGACTTTTGCATTCATATCGTAATTATTTTATTCTCGGAGTTCTTAGTGAAATGAAGTTATAATGACTTTTACACTCGGAACCAAAACATCTTTCCATATCTTAGATGGATATTACACATTATGCTATAGTATGAACATGGAATTGATTTAAAATCCATTTATCATTACATCAAACACGATTAATTCCACAATACATACTTATTACTATCAAATACAATTGATTTGGTTATCCATTGATGTTAATTCTTAAAACATTTGTGAAAACTGAAAATATTTACATATATTTATCTAGTAGATGGAGAACCCAGATTATGTTTGGATTTTTAGATGGGGAAGGCATGTCATTAGGCTTCATAAATGAAGTAGAATGTTGGTTGTTATGATGTCTCATAACACACCCATCATTTTGAACCACACATTATGACTACAAATCTTTAGCCCTCCATTTTGCATCTGAGTGGAAAGCTTTCTAATATTGATTTAAGTTAAACAACCATTTCCCGCTCAATTGTCAAAAATGATGGCAGTGTTACTTCCACCACCAAATTTATTGGATCGGTGCTTAATATTGTCTATGGTAACTCCAATGGATTATAATTGTTTGAGATGGTGTTAGGAGAGTAAAAAAAATTGATAACTCAATTGTTCTTTAACTCTGTAGAATCTGAAGTTTATGAATTAAATTTTAGAGAGTTTATATTGTAATTTATTTTAGTTTTTATATAAAAACAAAATAATTGCATATTTACATTTTACTAGTTGTAATCCCGCGCGATTCGCAAGCGAAACGTAATATGAGTAACATAAGTAATAAGAAAAAACACGGATCAAATAATATGCCATTGTCCACATGTTACATTTGTAACATAGGTATTAAGAAAAGAAATGGGGGGAAGTGAAGTTGATATGTCTCATATTAACACATTATAATATGCCAGTGTCCACATATTACCTAATAATATGGTCATCTCAACTACTTCTCTTATGCAACAAATTCACAACCTGAGCAAAAAATTCTTCAATTAAGTAATTCTTGAATTAGTAGAATGATATAAACATTAATTGAGACGAAATTGATTGGCATGGAAATATATCTGATATAAAATGGTAAACTACACTTGGAAAAATTACCTTCCACTTTGCAATTGTAAGGACATATTTTATAAGTCCTGTTTTACATTGGTGTATGTCCTATACCACTACAAACTATCGAAGAAAAAGTTCAAGTTTGAAGATACATGAAGACGGACCCGAATATAAAAATTTATTCAACATACGAGCCTCTGCGAGATTAATGTTGGTAAGGATGTGTTTAAATACCTTAACGGTTCATTTAAAGTGTTGGGATATTTTTTCTAAAATATTTTCTAAGTATTGAGGCATTATTTTTGGTCAAAATATTGTTCTAAGTGTTGATGCAGATTTTTAAAGCACAAAAAGAAAAAAATATTTTCGCTATGTCGTTCGACCCCATTGAGCATGTCGTTGACATGACATGTGTATGTCGACGAAGCTCGTTCGACCGACATCACTCCTCGTTCGAGCGACATCCCTATTTCGTTCGAGCGATCTTCTGACTCAACTTTTCTATATTAAGCGTGTTAAATGATTCCGTTTTCGTTAAGAATACCTGACAAATTTCTTTCTTCATAAACTGCAAACAACAGATTACCTTTGCCTTCTTCATTTAGATCTCAATCCTTTTGGTTTTCAATTCACAGAAATCCCAATCTTTAGTGAATTATTTTGGAACCCAATATACATCTTTGGTGGAGTTTCACTTGTAGGGAGAATAATGTATTACTGATCTGGGTACCACTTGAGGGACATACTGAGTTTATGTTGACTGCGTGTCATATGGAGTACTCGTTGTTATTCCTGGGCTGATTCAGAATTGCGTGTTCTTATGTGTATCTACGTATATTCATTACAGATTTCTCTTGTAATAATTTTGAGTATTATTAGTGAAATAAAAGGTTTCCATTTTTGGTTTTTTTCCTGAAATATATGAGTCGTCAATTATTATTTATTTGTGTTGGCATGATCTACTGCACTAGAAGCATATGTTAGGGTTTAATTAAATTTGTTTCAAAATTTACACAAATTAAATAAGTTTACAATTCGAATTTGGCGAATTCAGTTTAATCAATATCACACCACTTTCACAAATTAGGATCAGATAAGGTTTCACTAATTAGATCTGATTTAAAAAATCGCAATGTTTCTGAATGAAAACTTATATAATCGGTTGCCAATTTTTGATGGGTCTAATTATGATTACTGGAAAGACCGTATGAAATCGTATTTAAAAGCAATCGATGAGCGTGTTTGGGTTGTTTTTGAAAGAGTATGGACTCTTCCCACTGTCGCCGCATATAATGTCACTAATTTAAAACCCATAGGAGACTAGACTGAGGATATGTTTGGGTGGAGCACTTTTAATTCACATGGAATGAGTGCAATTTATAGTGCCATAACTCATGAGGAGTTGAAAAGTATTATGATGTGAACCACATCAAAAGAAGAGTGGGATATTTTACAACTTACCCATGAAGGCACAAACGCGGTCAAAGAGTCTAAACATCAAAATTTAACTACTAATTTTTAAAGAATTATGATGCTTGGAACTAAGTGCTTTTTTGAGTTTTATGCACGTTTGTATGATGTAGTAAACACCCGTTTCAATCTTAGTGAGCACATTTTATGATGCATGGGTAGTTAAAAAGATTTTTGAGATCGTTTCTAAAACTTATTTATCCCTAAAGTGACTGTTTTGAATTCTTTAGGTAATTTGAGCAATTTAAAATTACAAGAGCTGGTAGGAAACCTCTAGACATATGAAATTGACATGTTCCTGACACTATGAAGCCTAAGTATAGAGAGATAACACAGAGAGCACAGTCTAGGAAGGGAAAGAAAGTGTCCAAGAGTGACAAGAAAACGAAACAGCTTGTCAATCCGTGTCTGAGAATGAGTGTGATTTTGATATGGTCATGCTTGCAAAAAATTTCAAAAAAATTTAATGTTTTCAAAACAAAATTCTTCCAATAAAATTCTTTTTGAGAAAAATAAAAAAGAAAGATGAGTTCGAAGAGATCGGTGAACAAGAAGGTGAGAAATAAAAATAGGAGTAAGAAAGATGTTTTAAGAGTGACAATAGGGGCATAGAGCTTTTGCGTTTTCCACTAGGATAAAGAGGATGGGCAAAAAGATTGCCATGTCAGCCCCTCTTAAAGATATTAGGGAAGAGGCAAAAAATTTCGGGGATGAGTCTTCACATGAGAGGTTTGTTGCCTTTTTAGCTAGTCACGTGAGCACACCTAGTTTGTCCCATGACGATGAGGATACTTGTGCACGTGCGACCCCCGAGGATAGCATGAGTGTTTCTAGCGAGGGTGAGAGTGAGTGCGCTACTGAGGGTGATAGTGAGCTCCAGATTGCGTTTAAAGATTTATAGATCAAAACCTTAAACACAAAGAAATTGAATAAGGAATCAAGTCTTATGGTGGTTGATTTGGAGAGAGATATTGAGAGTTTGAGAGGATTTGAGGCGCCGACGAGTCAACTAGGGAAGGTGAAGGTTTCTTTGAGTGAGCAGCTGATCGTAGTGAATCGAGAGAAGAGTGAAAGTATAGCCCATGTGTCTCAATTAAAAAGAGATTTTTAACATGATGAGGAAGTAAAGGTCACTTTAGAGGATACATCTAAGAAGGTAGGAAAGATGATCATCAGTCCCGCTCTGGGTAATGTTGAGAGACTAGGTATATGTCATGATGGTGCGTCTACTTCTCAAGTTCCACCCGAGTTGGTTCCCGAGTTTTTGATTGATCCATATGGCTCTCAACCTCACCAACATAGGTGTCCGATACCCGATAGGAGAGCGACGGTTTGAGAGAGGTGTTCCTAGGCCCATGTATACTTGCACCCATTATAAGAAGAGGGAACACCTTAGTGAGTTTTGTTTTAAGTTGGGTATAGCGTCATGTTTTGCTACTACATGTGTTTCCATACATGCACCCACGCATTATGCTCCATATACTTACATGAGAGAGTTTGCACATTTTAGGGAGCAAGTTAAGTTTTTGGTCAAAACTTCACATGACTTGATGGAGGTTTTTCATAGTATGTCACCATTTTTGGAAAACTCTAGCGCACCTAAGTTTGCGATTTAGACTTGTTTGCTTGCACAAGATGATTTTCATGATGATATTTTATGCCTATTTCTAGTGTGTACCATTTTTTATTTATATTTTTTATTTTTGATATATTCTTCGAAAAACAAAAAAGATTTTTGTTTTTGAAAAAAATGGAAAAATACAAAAAGATTTTCATTTTTTAACAAAAACATTTAAAAAGCCAAAAAGATTTTATTTTAATAATTTTTTGAAAAAAGACAAAAAGAGTTTTGTATTTTGTTTATACCATATATCAATGGACATTTAGGATAACAGAGTCACAATTTCATTCCATATCCATGTGATAATTTGAGAGTGTTCTGATATGCCTCATCATTTTATTTTTGTGCTTTACAATGTTGGAGTCATTGAGATGTAATTTGATATTACTACTTACATGTTTGACTCATAGTTTCCTTTCAATGCACATTTGCATAGATTTGTTTGATTATTATTGTACTTGTCAAATCACATGTTGGTCTAAATGTTTACATCTCAATCATGTCTTTAAAACGAACCAAATGTGATAAAACTTGAAAAAGAAAGTAGGGCATGTGAGAATCGTTTACCATGACCAATTAGATTAAAAAAAAACAGATGAATGTTCACAACAAAGGGCTACAGAGTACAAAATTAAATTGTCTTCAAAGTCATCGTTTAAAAAGAGCCCAAGAAAAATTACGGCTATAAAAATGATCATATGCCAGAAATGGGGCTAATAAGATTTCTTTAAGGAGAGAAAATATATCACTTCAAGAAAAAATATATGCATTATTATTTATGAGGGTGTTCGGATGGAAAAATGTAAAAAACGGGTTTGTACATCCTGAAAAAGTCTTGAAAAAGGATAACATAGTTTTGGATTTATTTATTGTGGAAATCATTTTAGACTTTGATGTGTCAATTAGGTTGAGTTCATATCATATAAATTCACATTTTTTTACACTTAAGGATGATTTTGACTTCATTCGTTAGGAGTATCCCTATTCATCGTGCACATATGTTATGTTTGATTGCACTAATTTTCCAATCGAAATTATTCACACCCATTCATTATATTTCTATGATTTGGTTATATTAGTATAAATTCATGGTGTGTGATTCTTGCAAAATTATTTTTACATTTTTGTATGAAAAATTAAAAAAATAAAAAAAAATTGTTGAATGCTTTAGAGTATATTTTAATGATCGTACTTGTTTGCTATGATTATCGTAAAAACTCCATCATTATTTTGTTTATTATTTTCCTTGTCTATTTCAGACAAATTAAAAGAGTGAGAATGAATTTTCGGGGATTGCTACATTATGGAGGAGATTCGAGATTCAATATTTGGTTTGATGTTATGTTTATCTCATTTCAAACTCGATACGTCACGAAGGTATTTGATTTGTATCATTTGTGTAGGTATAGAGATTGATGATCATATGTTGCACACCCTAATGGGAAAAGCTTGAAGATTTGAAGAGTTTATGTTGAATATTTTTGAAGAAAAAATTTATCTTCCATGCTAAGTACCTTTTTCGGTTTTGCAATAATGGGAGGGTATTAGAATTGTATAGGCCTTTTGATTTGATAATTCGGATGTTTCTATTTTTCTCCATCATAAACATAGGTGGAGATTTGCAAGGAAATATATTATAACTCCTATTTTACATTATCTTATTTCGTATACCGCTACAAATCGTCGAAGAAAAAGTTCAGGTTTGAAGATACATGAAGACAGACCCGAATATCAAAAGTTCTTCAACATACAAGACACTACGAGATTAATTTCAAAAATGATGTGTTTAAGTACCTTAATGGGTCATTTAAAGTGTTGGGCTATTTTTTCCAAAATATTTTCTAAGTATTGAGGCGTTTTTTTTCGTCAAAATATTTTTCTAAGTGTTGAGGCATATTTTTAAAATAAAAAAAATGAAAAAATTATTTTCTCTCTGTCGAAAAAGCTCGTTCGAGCGACATCGGTCCTCGTTCGAGCGACATCCCTATTTCGTTCGAGCGATCTACCGACTCAACTTTTCTATATAAAACGTGTTAAATGACTATGTTTCCATTAAGAAGACCTGCCAAATTTATTTCTACGTAAACTACAAACAACAGATTACCTTTGTCTTCTTCATTTAGGGTTCAATCCTTTTGATTTCAATTCACAAAAATCCCAATCTTTAGTGAATTGTTTTGGAACCAAAGATACATCTTTGCTGGAGTTTCTCTTGTAAAGAGGATAACCTACTGCTAATCTAGGTGACACTTGAGGGAGGTACTTGTGACACCCCGCCTAATAAAATATCGGACGATCACTCCTCTACCAAATTAAAACAGGAGTCGCATATGGATCATTCTTAGCATCACTATCGAAAACCAAATTAATTACTAATAACCTATTAGGCTGGCATCAAAATTTTATTTAACTAATATTTTTAAACAAACTATAATAAATCGTTCACACAGTTTATATAAATGAAATCGGAAAGAGATAAAATAACTGAGCATTCGGTTCAAATATAATACAACCAAATCGAACACCACACTAAAAGGCGGGGAAAGAATAAATAAATACAATTGGGATTTCGGCCCGAATGTTATTACAATGCTTCCTATCTATATCACAAAAATAGAAGCGTATAAAAATAAACCTGCAAGCATCCACAGTTGCTGCAGCAAACGTCTGACTCGAAGGAATCGTCATCCAGGCGTCCCTGTGTCTGGACACCTAAGTATATATTTATAGATATAGCAAAAGAGAGGAAAAGTAGATAAACGGGTCAAATCCCGAGTTGTGAAAATATTTTGCAAGTGCATAAATGCTTTATTTTTAAAAAATATGTTTTATCTCATATTTAAATTGGTATCTCACTCCCATGAGATACCCCTTACCTCTCTTCTAATAGTGCACTCCTAGCGGATCCCTCTAAACATCCTAGTCAACCTACTCTACCTAACTAATCAGTTACCCACAAACCCTAAGGTCCTAAGTAAATTGAGTACTAAGGGCTAAATTTCTCTCCATTCCCAATACTGGGTTGAATTCATGCGTGGGGTATCTCGCGAAGCGAAATCCAAATAAGGAACCCCCCGATACACTACTACTTGGCAGTGTTGTTCATAGAGATACATTAGACCCTCAGTACACAATGTATATAGGTATACTCATATAATTATATACATTATCATGTTTACTATTATATGCATATTATTATACACATCCGGATATAATCTCCCTGAATGAGAATTAATCCTTTTTCTTTTTATCACATTACTCTAATAGAGATATATAATATATTGTTCTCATACACAATTAATATACTATACACACAATTATAATAACCATCCCAATGAGCTATAACTCGAGGATGCGGTCTATCAATGCTATCATCTTCCAGGGCATCACTCACATACCATCCTAGGGACCAGCGGTTAGACTTAATATCACCGACATCGCGGTCATAAATCACAACGTCTGGGAATCGGTCATAGTTCCTCCCCGAAAATGAGACGAAACATACCCACCACGTCTCACCCCTAATAAAAATCATACAATATAACAATGGACGCCATGACCTGGGGACTATACGCTCCCTGCTCCTCAAGCCAGGGGCCTCACCCACATCGCACAACTTCCCATAATGGCATTAGAGGGGGTATGCTTCACATATATATACCATTCACACATAGATATATATACATAGTAATATCATATCATATATATACACACATAGATATATATACATAGTATATATATGATATGATATTACTATGTATATATATCTATGTGTGAATGGTATATATATATATATATATATATATATATATATATATATATATACGTCATTCCTCAAATATATGAAAATGTCCATAATTTCCAATCACACATAACGATAACCAATAATCCCAAAAATTCTCACTTATAATAATATTCGAGTATTCGTACACTCACGATAATAAACTCAAAAGTGTTCCCTCACTTGATTAATAACCCGTACCTTATTAACACTTAAGGATTTATATAATTTCTCCAACTATACCAATTCACACTAAGTAAATACCCATTTTCCCAAATTCATCCTAATAATCTCGCAGGATATATTCAACCATAGTCGATATAATTATGTTTTCTAAGCGCACAATTATATAAGTCTAAATGCCCACTGAAATTATCCCAAGGAATATTCGTCACCAAACACCCTTAATTTAAATAAGTCGTGGATTCCATTTCCACGAACCCGAGGACTACATTTTGTCCACATAATAATTTAGAGGTCCCCACTCTATTTTTGGGAAGCCCCAAATCTCTAATTTCTCAATTTAATTTATTTTCCTCAAAAGTATAATATTTTTGTCACCAAATATTGCCCCTTCCTAGCCCCCCATAGATTTCCTCAAATGGCTAGGAATAAGTCCCCGTAGTTGAGTATTTAATTTCTTAATTAAACAAGCTAAAACCATAAATGTGGGAATTTATCCCACATAAATAACCCTAGGTAAAATTACCAAAAATCCTGAAGGATCGATCGATCGACCCTTGGCCATCGATCGGTCGATCGCTTCGAGAAGCTTCTTCTCCGAGAAGCTGTTTCTACCATTAAAGCTTACCCCAAGATTTTATATCCTCTCCCAATGTCCTCCAGCCTCAATCAACAACATATACACATATAAAAAGGGTTCTAAACATCATATAACCCAAAACAAACAATTGATTTCAATAATTTCCTATGTTTCTCGAATTGGATATTATTCGGGGTTTACTCGTTTAACTTCTGAAAACCCTTTTTAATTCATGAAAACCCAACCCAAAATCTTCTAATTTTTTATTACCAAATTATGATATGAGATTAATGCTCAAAAATAAATAAAGCAAGTAAAGACTTACCTCGTGCATAAAATCCGACGACCTCGAGTCGAATTCTAAGGAGTTTGGCTGGAACCTCCATTTTCTTCCTCTCTTTCTCTCTTCCTTTCCTCTCCTCTTTCTTTCCTCTCTTTTATTTCCTTTCTTTCCCACTCCCGTGCCTTATATAGGGAGAAATAAGGGTTTATCCCCTTAAACCCAAAAATGACTCGTTTACTCAATTACAAATTCCTATAAGCCCAAAATTTCTGGAGCCTAAACAATACACCCCCCCCCCCCCCTGGATACTCTATTCTGACTATCTCCTCCCTTCCAAAAACAACCACACCCTCGAAATCTCCATTCGAGATACTTGACCGCAATCCACTAATTAAACCCAATACATCTCAATGCGGGTTTTCCCATTAAGATATTCTCCTCTGTCGCTTTACCCAGCTGCAACATATAATTAAAATACTCTAACTCATTTACTTAATTCCAAAAGTAAATATAACACCCATCGAAAATCATCTAATCCTTGAAAACTCCAAAAATTACTATTCATAATAACCTCATAAATTCCCAAATTACACTTCCTTGTGAATTTTAATTATCCCCAAAAGTGTGAGGTATTACATACTCCCCCCATTACAACAGAATTTCACCCTCGAAATTCAGATACCATCGATACTACAACCACTATCCTAGGATCGCTCCACATCCTAAGGCCTCAAGGGGAACGGTACTAACCCGATGACTCTCAACCATACACTCATTCAGCACTCACCTCTAACTAGGTTTATATGATACTATACTACTTCCTCGATTATAAGGTGACTCTAATAACGTCACATCGCACCTATTTTTTCTAATGCCACAAGTAGAAAAAACAATGAGCCTATTGCCACCGCTCTAACGTCCAAATCTCACCGAAGAATCACGATTCTAAACTTCCTCTCATCTACATCAGGTTATCTAATTTCCCTCAAAAAAATACTCTAACGCTCGACCACTCTCTTCAGTCTCATCGCTTAACTTGAGCACGCTACGTCTTATTGCCCTTACAAATAAATTATCGCCTACATCTCACGACGTTCCTTTCGTCCCATACCAATTCCACTTATACTGCCTCGCGGCATAATCTTCAACTTATATACTACGCCTTTTCTATTTCAGGAGGTATATAAAACCAATTTACTAAGGTGCCCATACACTTTTTTAACCCGTGCTTATTTGCACAACCATTGTAAACGTGGCACACGCAACATTCTCTCTAAAGATGGGTCTTATTTCCTCGGTGTAATAATCACACCTGGGTCTTCCCAACCCGCGGAATTCAATTCTTCTCAAAGTTAATCAACCAATCTTCTTGTGGTTTACTTCCCACAATATTCCTATATCGGCGCCACTAACTCTATTGAATTTACTCCCTAATAATCCTATGATCTATACGTTATCCTACCCACGCAAAACGAGTATAATCCTAAGTATATCCCTAGTGCCCAAGGCGTCTCTTAACTTCCGACATTTGCTTGGTTTTATGCATGGGACATCTCGCAGAGCGAAATACAAACAAGGAACCCTCCCGTTACACTACTTCCTCGCGTTGTCGGTCATCAAGATATAACGGCATGATTCACACTAGTGGGACGTCCTAAATCCTATCTAGCTATCCTACTAACGTAATTCTACCACTCTAACCCTTCACCTTGGCGAAAAGGAAAAAATCTAACTAATCAAGGTGCCTACTCCCTTCAAACCTGTTGTGAACTTCACACCCAAAACATACTTCCTCAAAAATTTGCCTTTTCGTTAAGGCCTGCCTATAGGCCTCAAATCAATTTATTTAACTCTGACTTCACCCACCTATTTGCTGTGAGAGGACCCCTTTAGTGCTTCTCCATGGCACTTATTTTTCCATAATCATATCATCATCATACGACCCTCGGTATATAGTGTTTCCTCCACACTATATAACTTATCGACAAAACCAACATCCTCGCATCCTGTAATATCTCTCCACTCCCGACGTCGTTACGGTTCATGCGTGGAGCATCTCGCAGGCAAAATCCAAATAAGGAACCCCTCCAATACACTACTACTTAACTTTTGTCAATCGTGGAGGTCCGTTATCTTCAAATATGCAACCGGGACCTATCCCCTCTTTCAACAAAACGTGGTATAAACTCTTATCTCTTTCTAGGATCCACACCACTAAGCGCTCACACTAACACTCAGTCCTCGCGCAAACAATAATGGGCTTAAACTCACATCTTAACAATAACCATGCATACCTTAAAACACCTTTATAAGGTCGCCACACACTTAAATCATAATAATGAAACATCTTCTCACTGAAGTTTCACCTACCCATAATAACAAAGGCGAACTCAACTTGTATCCAGGTGAGATATCGCAACAATTACCTGTTCCACCCTGGAACCGCGGACACGACAGTCTTGCAATCATAGCCTGCTATCGTTCCGATCAACAAAGAACATAATATACTCAAAATAATATCACACTCGTATATTACACACAAAATGAGTAGTACAAACCAGATATACACTCAAAATATCAACACCCACTTTTATAGCGAATGAATGAAAATAGAACTCCGCTACTGCGAAAAAATACATAGATCGTCATGATATAATATTACTGATAGTGCCCAAAAAGCTCAAATTACACACACGAGTCTAGGGCTAACGAAATACCGTGACTTTATCTAGTCACGCCAGATATACCTCCTCCATCTGAGGTAAACTCATAACCATAACTTCGCCAGTCTCCCTGACTGCTCCATATGGTTCTCAAACCTAGTACACTTGTCCTAATTGAACCTAAAAACTACTTTAATTAATTCCCCATCGCGTCACTCCATTCTTGTCCTTCAACTCCTATCGGGCAAGGAATAACCGTGTGGTTCTACGCTCCACATTGCAGCACTTCCCATCTCTGGCCACCCTTACCATGTTAAGGTTATCATTATCTTAGACGATATAGTCTCGATCCTGACAATCACCTTCATAGTCCCCTTTAACTTCTTCGTTAAAAGGAAATTCCACTACTAGATTCAACAACCATGTTTCAAAGAATTCCCCGGGTGGATGTCCACCAATGAGGTTCCACGAACACAAATTCTCCATAAGTGTTAGGAACACTTTCTAGTGAGCCAATCATTCTTCTAAATTTCTCTCTCTTCATTGTACCTACCTCACTTTGGTACAATGTTCACTTATCCATATCACTATTTATTCACTGTCGGCCTCTGACCGATCCTTATGTGAATAATTGAGGAATTGAATTCTCTTCATATCCGATAAACCAAAGGAACTAACGGTTGTATCCATCCATAAGATCCCTTTATGAGCTAAACATCCTGCTGCCTTACACATGGTGACTGTCATTCCCACCATTTCAATATTTCTCCCACGAGTGAAGAATTTTCCTTTAATTTTTCACATGTGGGTATTTCCACACCTTACTTTAAGCCGAAGCTTCTAAGTCTTTCACTTCCATTGAATCACCTTACTCTTACACGGTATAATCTCAACTTCGACATATGGTCGTTATCAAGGACCTTCGAACATTTTTCCCACTTTAGCTTTCTCGGGAAAATTCAACTTTAGTACCACTGTCTGCTCTAGCGGTACTTGGATACTTATAACCACTATACCTTAGTAGTCATTTCAACCATTTTTTACAAAGGCCACAAGGAGAGTGACCTCTACTACAGTTCTAATCCCTAACTTCAACTAACCACTCCATATAAGTCCTGCCTTCTGCTACCCTTGCAATGGCCTTTTGTAGTCGTCCTTCATTGATCAGCAAAAGAATCTCGAACGAGCTCGTAAAAGATTACTATAATCTTATGAAAAGGCAGGAGAACTAAATATCACAATAGGAATCAAGAATCCTAATCCTTAGGCTCTATATCAAAATGAGAGCAACGCTAAAAGCATAGTACGTCCGCACAGATTCCTAATGATCCTAGAACATAATGATCTGATACCATCTGTGACACCTTGCCTAATAAAATACTGGGCGATCACTCCTGTAACAAATTAAAATAGGAGTCGCATATGGATCATTCTTAGCATCACTGTCGAAAACCAAATTAATTAGTAATAACCTATTAGGATGGCGTCAAAATTTTATTTAACTAATCTTTTTAAACAAACTATAATAAATCATTCGCACAGATAATATAAATGAAACCGGAAAGAGATAAAATAACCGAGCACTCGATTCGAATATAATACAACCAAATCGAATGCCACACTAAAAGGCGGGGAAAGAATAAATAAATACAATTGGGATTTTGGCACGAATGTTATTACAATGCTTCATATCTAGATAAAAAAAATAGAAGCGTCTAAAAATAAACCTACATGCATCCACAACTGTAGCAGCAAGCGTGCGACTTGAAGGAATTGTCATCCAGGCGTCCCTGTGTCTGGACACCTAAATATATATATAAATATAGCAAAATAGAGGGAACGTATATAAACGGGACAGAGCCTGAGTTGTGAAAATATTTTGCAAGTGCATAAATGCTTTATTTTTAAAAAATATGTTTTATCTCATATTTAAATTAGTATCGCACTCCCATGAGATACCCCTTACCTCTCTTCTAATAGTGCACTCCTAGGGTATCCCTCTAAACATCCTAGTCAAGCTACTCTGCTTAACTAATCTGTTAACCCCAAACCCTAAGGTCCTAAGTAAACTGAGAACTAAGGGATAAACTTCTATCCACTCCCAACACTGCGCTAAATTCATGCGTGGGGTGTCTCGCGAAGAAAAATCCAAATAAGGAACCCCCACGATACACTTCTACTTGGAAGTGTTGTTTGTCGAGATCCATTAGACCCTCAGTACACAACGTATATAGGTATACTCATATAATTATATACACTATCATGTTTACTATTGCATTCATATTATTATACACGTCCGGATATAATCTCTCGAAATGAGAATTAATTTTTCTCATTACTCTAATAGAGATATATAATATCTTGTTCTCATACACAAGTAATATAATATACACACAAGTATAATAACCATCCCAACGAGCTATAACTCGAGTATGCGATCTTTCAATGCTATCATCCTCCAGGGCATCACTCGCATACCATCTTGGGGACCAGCGGTCGGACTCAATATCACCGACATCACAGTCATAAATCACAACGTCTGGAAAGCGGTCATAGTTCCTCCCCGAAAATGAGATGAAATATACCCACCACGTCTCACCCCTAATAAAAATCACATAATATAACAATGGACGCTATGACCTGGGGACTATACGATCCCACTCCTCAAGCTAGGGGCCTTGCCCACATTGCGCAACTTCCCATGATAGCATTAGAGGGGGTATGCTTCACATATATATATATATATATATATATATATACATAGTCATATCATATCATATATATACCGTAATCACATCGTATACATATATACATCATTCCTCAAATATATGAAAATGGCCATAATTTTGAATCACACATAATGATGGCCAATAATCCTAAAGATTCTCACTTATAATAATATTCAAGTATTCGCACACTCACGATACTAAACTCAGAAGTATTCCCTCACTTGATTAATAACCCGTACCTTATTCACACTTAAGGATTTATATAATTTCTCCAACTATACCAATTCACACTAAGTAAATACACATTTTCCCAAATTCATCCTAATAATCTAGCAGGATATATTAAACCATAATCGATATAATTATGTTTTCTACGCGCACAATTATATAAGTGTAAATGCCCAATGAAATTATCCCAAGGAATATTCGTCACAAAACACCCTTAATTTAAATAGGTCGTGGTTTCCATTTCCACGAACCCGAGGACTAATTTTTTTCCACATAATAATTTAGAGGTCCCCTATCTATATTTGGGAAGCCCCAACTCTCTAATTTCTCAATTTAATTTATTTTCCTCAGAAGTATAATATTTGTGTCACCAAATATTGCCCCTTCCTAGCCCCCATAGATTTCCACAAATGGCTAGGAATAAGTCCCCTTAGTTGAGTATTTAATTTCTTAATTAAACAAGATAAAACCAATAATGTGGGAATTTATCCCATATAATTAATCCTAGGCCAAATTGCCAAAAATCCTGAAGGATCGATCGATCGACCCTTGACCCAAGATTTGATATCCTCTCCCAACGTCTCCAACCTCAATCAACAACATATACACATATAAAAAGGGTTCTAAACATCCTAGAACCCAAAACAAATAATTGATTTCAATAATTTCCTAAGTTTCTCGAATTGGATATTATTCGGGGTTTACTCGTTTAACATCCGAAAACCCATTTTAATTCATGAAAACCCAAACCAAAATCTTCTAATTTGTTATTACCAAATTATGATATGAGATTAATGCTCAAAAATAAATAAAGCAAGTAAACACTTGCCTCATGCATAATATCCGACGACCTCGAGTCGAATTCTACGGATTTTGGCCGAAACCTCCATTTCCTTCCTCTCTTTCTCTCTTCCTTTACTCTCCTCTTTCTTTCCTCTCTTTTATTTCCTTTCTTTCCCACTCCTGTGCCTTACACGGAGAAATAAGGGTTTATCCCCTTAAACCCAAAAATGACTCGTTTACTCAATTACGAATTCCTATTAGCCCAAAAATTCTGGATCCTAAACAATACACACACACACACACACACACACACACACCCAGATACTCTATTCTAACTATCTCGGCCCTTCTGAAAACAACCGCACCCTAAAAATCTCCATCCGAGATACTTGACCGCAATCCACTACTTAAACCCAATAAATCTCAATGCGGGTTTTCCCACTAAAATATTCTCCTCTGTCGCTTTACCCAGATATAACATATAATTAAAAGACTCCAACTCATTTATTTAATCCCAAAAGTAAATATAACACCCATCAAAAATCATCTAATCCTTGAAAACTCCAAAAATTACTATTCACAAAAACCTCTTAAATTCCCAAATTACACTTACTTGTGAATTTTAATTATCCTCAAAAGTGCGGGGTATTACAGTACTGGGCTAACGTTGGTTGTGTGTCATAGGGAGTAATCATGAGTGTTCCTTGGCTAATTTCGAACGACATGTTCGTGTGCGTATCTGCGGATATTCATTGTAGATTTTTCTTGTAATCATTGTTAGTATTATTAGTGAAATAAAAGGTTTTCTCTTTTTGGATATTTTCTTGAAATTTGTGAGTCAACAATTATTATTTATTTATGTTGGCATTATCCACTATACCTACATGCGTGTGTTAGGGTTTAATTAAATTGGTTTAAAAATTGACCCTAACTAAATAAGTTTACAATTTGAATTTGAGATTGCGATTTAATCAATATCACACCGCTTTCTCAACAATAACTCCGAATGCAATGGTTCATGTGTCACCTTGAATGCTCTAGGATAACATATCAAGTGAGCACCTGGTATGCACAAATATTACTACTTAGAGAACATGTATCACCCAAGGACTATCACAAGAAGTTTATCATGACACGCACAAACAAATACTCATGCATATGATTACCTTGAGCATAAAAATATAACCAACCTTAGCAGTCCCTTAAAAAGAGAAACTATATGTAAAATTTTATTCGTTAATCATATGGGTTGGCAATTTAACCTTACATAGTAATTGAATGAAAAAACTACTGAGCAAAGCATAAAAACTAAAAATGATGAGGCCTCTCTAAAGACAGAATCACTGGGATTAATTCTGACTTTTACAACTTGAAGAAAAAACATTTAAAATGTGATAGTATAATTTTGAAAGTTAAAATAATAACATTTTGTCTATCGTATTATATGAAAAGTTCATTACAATTAAATAGTTCTACGAGATAATAGTTCTTCCAATCAACCCCGCAAATTTCAAGCAATTTTGATTTCATGATCTTATGTTTCCATTTTTCCATTACTTAACGGTACAATTGTTCCATAGTCTTGCCAATAAAATGGGTTTGCACAAAGCATATGTTGTGGGAGGAGAATTTGAGCGCATTAGAGAATGAGGGTATTGTTTCACGACATCATAGGTTGTCAAAACCATGTATTAAAATACAAAAATGGATGTTTAAAATACTGGATTTTGCACTAATGGGAGGTCTATCTATTGGCTTGAGTGGATCATTTTTCCCGGTGGGGTTTCCTTTGAAAGTAGGTTCTCTCTCTCTTGTGGGTCAAAGAAGGGGTTTTGTTTTTCCCAAATTGTTGTTGTCAAACGCTTTGTATCAAGCATATCGATTGATGGAGAGATAGAGGGAGAGAGAGAGAGAGAGAGAGATGTTGGGGGGGATGGATGCTTAAGGAGGAGACATCCACAGGGACATGAAATTCTAACGACGTGGATATGGAAAGGAGAGAGAGAGAGAGAGAGAGAGGGTTAATTAGTACGTGGATAACCTAATTGGGAATGAGATATAACTTCCCGTAAAGCATTTTAGAATATATAATAGATTACTAATCAATAGAGAATAGCAACAACATACCCGAAAAATAAAAATACGCATGTTATTCATGCCCCTCATTCGAGTAATAATAGTTTAGAGAATAATATCATTTATTACACCGATAAAAGTTATCACACCTCATTAAATGCCATTTTTTTTAGAAAAATTTAAATAGGGTTTGAATTTTTGTGGCCCAATGCATAATTGCAAATATTGTTAATCCCTTATCATTATGTTTTAAATTTTCGGTATCAATTTTTTTAAAATTGGTAACTTACGATCACGTATTTAGAGGGATGTTCTGTCTTAGAGGAGTAATTGTGTTCTTCTATCTTGCTTTGTTTATTCCTAAATAAAAAGGGGGAGAAACGATATATTTCCTTTGCATGTTTAGTCTTTATCTTAGGGGAAGACGTCTTACCTAGGATGGGATTGTTTTAGATATTGTTAGATATTTATCATTTTTGGATTTATACGTGTTATACTTTCTTTGCATTTGAAGGCGTGATTAAGTGTGCACGACTACATGTTTACCTCAATGCGGATAAGTTGTCAAGAAAAGCAAATCTACTCATGTTTGTGTGTCTGTTGAGTGTCTATACTCTTTTTCGTTTTGGGGATTGGGGAATGCGTCCTTTTAGAGAGCTTGATGACACGTATGAATTTTGTTTTGGTTTTGTCATGGAGTAGCCAAAGGGGGAGATTTGTAAGGACAAATTTCCAACCGAGTCAATTTGTATGTAATTGGAATTATTCAGGGCAAAACATTTGAGTCGTAGGATAGACTTTGTGTTGTTGATCCCATAAGCCTATGACGTTATTTGAAGAAGAAGTTGCGGCCAAGATTTAAAGATTGGATATTTCGTGCGGTGTTTATCATGCCAAGTTTGTCTTCACGTGTACTGAGGATCTCATGGGTATGAATGCGTATTAATTATGAGTCCTTGAAATATTTTAAGGGTGTTAGCTTTTTACTTAAAAATGTTTGTTACTATTTTATAATTTTTTTAAGAATAATATTTTATGATTTTAATTTCGTTAAAATGAGTTTTTGGCTTGTTAGAATTACATGATGTTCTCATTAGATTGAGGATCAAACGAACGTCAAACGAGGATGCTCTGCCAAGCAGAACCGAACTCGTTTGAAGCTGGTTGAAATGATTTTGCATTCTCATTCAAATTAACTCAGGTTTTCGTTCAAATGAGATACTATTCTCATTCAAAAGACCCACTGCCTAAAAAATTATGGAAATAGTATATAAGGAATTGTAGACTCAAAAGTTTGAAGGACTTTTGACGAAAAATAATTTCTTGCCTATTTACAAAAGTTCCAAACCCAAAATTTCACCCTTTATGTTTTAAAGACCTCAGTACCATAATTCATATGCTTTGCAATCTTGATGTAGGGCACTAAAGTTTATTTCTTTCATTTGGAAAGAACTAGTTTTGTGAGGTGGACTCTATGTGTGCTATTTGCAGTGTTTGACGATTGTTGAGACTTATCGGTAAATACCGAGACACAAGTGGACTCTTGTGTTATGGCAAATTGTGTGGTAGATTCTTGTGTTACATTGTGGAGGAGCGATTGAGGATAAAAGGACTTCAACGCTTTTGAGTGATCGATTCATTATGTAAGTCTATTTTTTATACTTTGTAAAGCCTTATCATGTTGATATATTGGCTCTGGACCGTCCTAGGTTTTTCCCTTGGTTTTTTTTCTCGTACATAGACGTCGTGTGGATTGATTTATTTATTTTATCTCATATCAACTTATAAGCATGCTTTAGGGTAAAACGATAAAATTTGGTAAATTAATTTTCCACAAGAAAAGCTTAAAATCCATGCTAAGTTTAATTGCGTTAATTTTGTTTAAAGTTTGAATCTTTAAACAATTTGAAAAACATAAAAATATTAGACTTGTGTTTATTCGACCCACCCTTGCCTAAAAGCACACCAGAGGGGCATTCTCACAAACCATAAATTGGAATTCAAAATTGGAATCCCGATCATTATGTTACGAATTATTAATAAAAGTGAGAGACTTTGCCACAAAACAAGATTGATAATTAGTTAATTATTTTCGATCGTGATTGAAGGAAGAATTATTACTCACTCCAACACTATCACAAAGATATTCATTCCATGGATCATAATGTATGCAACATAACCAAAATGGCCTTTCGAAACATCACCAACTCCCTACTCCTCCATCTTTCTACATGACAATCAACAAAATTCAAGTACAAACTCTACAAAATGTTTGAGTATACTTACCTGGGAAAGCCTTTAGCCATGGACTACTTCACATTGTGGCTTATCGAGTTTCTTCGTGTTTTGGTTTGAAATTTTTGTTTATTTCAAAAAGCTCTAATCAATACAAGAAGACAAAAAATTTGTTACACAACGAAGTATTTGAAGAATTACATATGAGTATGGTACAGTGCATCGGCATCTCAATATTATATAAACGTATCACATGTTAAATTTTTTATGGTAAATTAAACTGATAACTTATTTTAACGTAGGTGAATCCCCAAATCAATCATGAGCAGAGTGAAATTACTTAAAGACGTTAAAAAGAAAGGAATTTCGTGGACAATACAAGCGTAGGCAACAAGAAAATAAAGGACTAACAACAAAAAGACAAACAACGAAGTCATTGATACCAGAAGAAAGTGTATTAAGCTAAAATATCTTTAGTGTAGCAAATTCTTAAATATCTTAAACAATGCGCTTAACTGTATTTTTTTTGTTTTTAAGGGAGATCACATACGTGCTTCCATAAGAAAAAATAAATTCATAAATCAATTCAAAATATTAATAGATGAAATGGAAAATTTACACAAACTTAGGCTTCAAAGTGGTAAATAACAAAACTTCATATAAGATTATCAATCACAAATATATTATCTACTTCTTACCCAATAAAGTAGTAAAAGAACTTTCGGGTAATTATCCAATCTTAGGTCACCGTCGCCTTTAGTTTTACGATTTGAACCATGCAGCAACAAGAATTAACGACAAACAACTCTTTTGTATGCTTTTATTTCTGTTACACACATTACTTTTTAACAACATTAATGGTAATATCTACTCAATTCTCTCATCATTTTTCATACAAAATAGTCGTGGTAGGAATCATGAGGGGGGTGAGTAATGTTGAAGATAAAGTGGCAAAGGGCAATCTAATAAAAAAGATGGTTTTTCAGCTATAAGGCCTAAGGTAAAATGTTATTACATATCTTGTTCCATTACTATAATATCTTTACATAAACATATATAATTCCTTTATTAAAAATAGTGGTACTAAGCTACAAATAGCACTTTGGGTCGATCATTCGCTTGATTTGGAATATGATACTTTACAAAACAACGCAACGCCAATCACTGTGGTTGTGTTATCTACAATAGTGAAATTATTCTAGTTCATACATTTTACTTTTTATATAACATCCAATTTCATAGCCAAATTTTTATGGACATAATTTCAAATATCCTATTACACAGGTAATTACTTACCTACCACAACTAATACGAGCAAAGTTTACATCAACCTAGCCATTTCAGAAGCCACGACATTGAAGAAAAGCTACTGACATTAAACTTTATTTGTTCACTACTAAAATTATAAAAATTGACAATACAATATTAAAACGAAGAGAATTTTGTACAGTAACTCTAAGAAAATTGCCGGGATCACTCAACATGAAACAAGAGTAGATAACATGCCTGAAAGAAAAACCATCCTCGAAATATTGATGATTACATCAAATTCTATGATGGAGGTATTACAATTTATATTTTTTCGTGCAAAATATTCAAAACTATTTACTAAAACCATTATAATATCCAAATGATAATGCATCCGGATATATACTGTGTTTTTTTCATGCAAAGCCATCATCGAGGTGGATACTAAAATGGTTAGTTCTACCCGTCTTGCACTGAATATAATAGAAAGTGTAACCCACTTTCTACAACCTTTTGGAGCGATCACTGCAACATTGAACCGAAATTCCAAAAATCAAGTTACGCATTACACAATCATATAAATAATTATAACGATGATACATAAACTAACTTATATTTATCTTTTAATATATCACTTGAGTGTAAAAGTTGAGGATACCACTACCTCAGCTATTTTTGTCATTTTCTATATAGATGATAGTAAAATACATCATATCCATGTTACTCGGCTATGCAACTTTGCAGAAAATGTATTACCTTGAATTAACTAACACATTATAATTTATTCAAATAACTTTCTTTTAATATGGACTTAAACAAATAATTATATTATAAATACACCACTTTTCTAGCTTACTTACTGTCTTCCATTATTAGATTTCAACATTTTATTTCAATTACATGAACAAAATCATATAACGGTACTAACAGTGCTTAATGAAATAGTGGGAAAATGTTCGTCTTCAATATCAAAGAGGAGATACGACATCATGACCGCCACCTCACAATTGAAACCGAGGTAAATACATTTATGCTATTTTTTTCAATTCATTACCATTTAATACATTAAGCATTACTCATATAAAAAAATTAAATAGGGCCAAAAACGATCATCATCATCATTCACAACTCAGTCCAATGACTACATAGATCTAGCAACAAATTCAACAAATAAAAAACATGCATCTTTAATAATGAGTAAATATTTAATTATCATTAATTCAATTAATCAACACATAATTCAAGACTTCTCTAAACATTAATAAAATGATATAACTGGACCCATTTAAATACTTTGCAGGCAGCATAAATTGGGATCAATCTAGTGGCCAATCATAACCCAAAAGTTATAACAAGAATATTATAGGTAATCGTCGTTCAAATCATTAAATTCTTGCACTTAATTTTCTAAACAAGATTCATCTCCCTCATCATTCCACACCAAGTATACTCCGTCATATTTTCAGTTTAACAACTTAATTAACGACACGGGTAAAATCAATTACATATTGATTAAGAAATCGACTTTGTCAATTTTAGATATGATACATTTTGTTTAACTTTTTAATACCCTAAAATTATTGTTACCCATTTGTAGTGGGTGTACTCAAATTTTGACATCCTCACATTGCATCAAAAACATATAATTAACTTTTGCAATAAAAACAAATACATACTAATTTGGAAGGATGCATCCCTTTGGTATGACATTTTTTGTCCAACATTTTAGTTTATTAATATTGTATTCCTTAAAGTATTTTTACTGTTGTTTTTACTTAATGACCATTTCAATTTTTTAAGATGTTTAAAATTGGTTGTTGTTCTTTCAACTTTTACCTCTTTCTTACAACGTTCATTTTATCTTTTTTTTAGAATCAGGATCATTTGCCTGCAACATATCTGCTTTATTTTCCATGATGTTAAGCAGTGACAAATAAGAGGCTACCAATATCAACTTCTTTTAAATTACATACCCTTCTAAGACTTTATTACATGACCCATTTTACGGATTATATAATTACACTTCATCCATTTTCGGGTGAATTAATGAAACATTACTATGACTATATATGAAATTTTTTACATTTCACTATTATTGTCAATGCTTTTCTCTATTTTTCACTATCTTTTTTTGTTATATGATAATGTTATGTTATGATTTTGAAATTGTTATTTTAGGATGGAAATATGGAACTTCCTTAGGGGAAGTTGATAAAGTGTAAGGAATGAAATCTTATGCTTGAGAGGTTCCATGTGTTGGGGCTTGATGGAATCTCCTATTCAGTGAGGTCTTGTTGGAAGCTTTAGTCCGTCACGGTACAATCCATGATAATGATTGTTTGTCTTCCCTCTTTCTTTTTGGATAAAAACTTTAGTTCAATGATTGATCAATGTAGTTTGATTTAAATCTATATACTGTGACACCCCGACTAATTAAATACCGGGTAGCTACTCCTTTATTAAATTAATACAAAATGCAAAGTTGGTTCAGTTAATAGCATCACTGTCGAATTTTTTTTTTTAAAGATTACTAACCACCTAGTATTTAAAAAGTAAGATGTCAAATTTTAAGTTAACTCTGATTAACATGCAATAAGAGGATAATGAAGAATAACAAACATAATCCATTCACCATAACGAAGTAATGAAATAACCAACAAGTATTAATAAATTCGGAGGAAAACTCCTCACAACAATCCCACAAATGAAATGAATAAAACAAAGTATTCTGAATTAATTACATGCCAAATAGTCTGAAAATCTGAAATGGGAAATGTCTCTACTTGAAATGGGCAACATGCCCTACAACTGATGAATCCTGAATATGGAGTCAAGATGAAAGAAGCGTCAACTAGCAAGGTCCTGTAACTTCCACAAACAGCTACAGCTCGTCACCTGAATGAGAATCCTAAGCATGGTGTCCTTGTGGCTGGGCACCTAAAATGGTTTTTACAAAAAGTAGATTTGAAAGCAAACGGGTCAGAGCCCAAAAGTGGAGAGTATTTTAAAATAGCAAGTGCTTTAATAACATTAAAACAACGAATGCAAAATACATGTTAGGACGTGCACTCACATGAAATACTCACCTCTAGACTAATTGTGCACCCCTAACGTATAGCTCCCATCTAAGTGATAATTACGTCTAACTAAACTGACATGAGTTCTAACCTTTCTACTCGGTTCCCATTATACATTCTAATGTTATCAATTAAATAGAGGCTTTACATACACTCGGATTCTCAATTAAACAATACAATTCATTTCAGGTTATCCCTTTATACTTACTCAAAGCGTTTTCGTATTTATACTCACAATACTAACATGAAAGTTCTCATTAATTTAAGTGTATATTAGCCACGCCATAAATATACAATTCAAGCACCCGAGACTAAGCTGCGGTGCACACATACTCTGCTATCCATCCCAGTACATCACGTACATAAGGATCACGCATTCCGAATCTCTCAGGAATCGTTCTCAGATAATAGCAAATCACAAACAATGGAGGCGAACACAGTCACATCACATGGGTCACGCACATACCTACGCTCCCACGATGAGCAGACTTATTAACATCCCAATGAGTCCTTCTCTGACCTGTGTTCTCGAGGTACCAATCTAAATCCGGGCAACACAAGGATTAGAGGGCCCTAAGCGAACGTAAACCTCCCTTGATAGAAAGTATGGTAGGTATGTCATACACATAAAATCATATACATATACTAAGTAAACACACATCTTAGTAATCACCGTAATTTATTTGTGGTACACTTCTCATTCTCGTACCAACTTATAATGTTGCATAGTTCATAAGTTCCCGATTAATTCAATTATTCAAGCCGTTAATTGTTCTCACGTCGTAATAGACACTCACGTCCTAATCCATAATTTCCATTTGGTTCAAACCACCCTTCTCTGTTTTACTCCTCATTATATTCCAAGTATCCCAAATTTATCAACTAATCATCAAGGAAATGTTATCTCTACAATTAAACAAAGTTATGGGACACGCGGAATCAAAACAGGCCAAAAAGCGTAAACTGTCAGCTCGTTAGAAGTCTCTTTCGAACAAGGCTGTTCGAACGAGAGTTCGTTCGAACGAACTGGGCATCTAACGAGATCTCGTTCGAACGAAAGGCATCGAACAAACATCCCTCTCGTTATAAGGCAAACTGTCAACTCGTTAGAAGATCGTTCGAACGAGCTCGTTCGAACGACCTGGGCAGGTCTTCTAACGAGAGGCCAGTTTCGAGCCCAGATTTTCTAATTCTCGTTTTTCTAACTTTTCTTCCTCTCTAATCTCATCTAAACATTAATCCAAAAATTGTTCCAGGTTTCTAATCATCCCTAAACATTTTTAGGTCACATACTAACGTGTTTTGTGGGGTTAATTCATTCTAAACATCATCCAAATATCAACTCTATACATTTTCCCCAATTTCAAGAACATGAACCCTAGAAATTCTTAAATCCCCAATGAGACTAATTAAATCCATTTTTGTTTCATCCAAAATATATTATCATCAGATTAATCACCTACATACAATTCTACATGCAATTCCTCATCAAAATACAAGTTTCTAATTCCAATTTAATGGGTTTTCATCAATCTCTAGAAAATAATACAATTTTATCAATTTCCTACGCATGGAAGAAGCATTCTCTGCAACTAATGAAATTAAACAACTTGCCTTATGTATATCTCTAATTTTGATGTCGAATTGATGGGTGATTCTCTCTCTCTCTCTGCAGAATTCTCCTCTCTCTCTCTCTACAAGCCTTCTTCTCCAATGTGACAATGGTGGCTAGGGTTTTCCTTAAGAAACTTTTTGGAACTAATTCCAATAACCCCCGTAGCCCATTAGATTATTAGTGGGTTTAGTGGGTAATTACCAAATCATATTTTTAATTCCTAATTTTCGTTAGTTTTAATTCCCAAAAATTCAAAATTACCAAACTGCCCTTTTACGTTGCCGACATGACCTAAAAATGCCCCGGGACCCGAACTAAACCCCCGGCTAGTGTTTTCGGACTATTTCGACCTTTCCGGACGCGTTGGCGCTCTCAAAACGACCATACGGTTAATAGAATTAAAATTCACTTTTTAATTAAATAATAATATTCCTGACGCGACTGTCATACGCGTCTCAACAAAATTCCAAATTGTCGTATTTCAATCTCACGACAAATTTCATAATTTCCATATTCATATATAGCCATCTATGCTCATTAAAATAAAATACCAACTCGCATCTCGCTAGTATTTTTATCCGGATTAATTCCCAATTAATACACATTTAATTCAATTAATCCCATAAATAAATATCATAAAAATACGGGGTATTACATACTTCCCCCCTAATAACAGAATTTTGAACCGAAATTTGGAACTAGAAAATACCTGGTAAGAATAACTCTGGATAACATTCGCGCATATCATCCTTGCGCTCCCATGTGGAATCCTCGACATTATGATGTCACCACTGAACACGCACTAACAGAACTATCTTTGACCACAGTTTCTGCTCACTTCGGTCCAAAATAGCAATCGGCCCCTCCTCATAGGAGCTATCGGGATGGAGATCTATGTCCTCCAAAGCAATGTGAGAATGAGCCAAATTGTCTCTAAGATATTTGCTTAGCAATGAAATCTGAAACACATCGTGAATCCGGTGCAAATGCTCCGGTAACCCAAATCAATACGCAACCGGTCCAATCCGCTCAATAATAGGAAATGGTCCCACATATCTCGGTTCCAACTTCCTCTTCTTTCCAAATCGCACAATCCCCTTCATAGGAGATACTCTAAGTAAAACTTGGTCCCCCACTTTGAACTCTCTGAAGAACCTCTTCGCATCAGCATAGCTCTTCTGCCGATCCTGAGCTACCCGAATGCGACTCCGTATCAATTATATCCTTGCCGAAGTATCCTGAATCACTTTCGGCCCAAGTAGTTTGTTGTCCCCCACCTCCAACCAACATGCTGGGGAACGACAAGGTCTACCGTACAATGCCTCAAATGGAGCCATGCCAATTGTGAACTGGTAGGAGTTATTGTAAGCAAACTCCACCAGTGGAAGATACTGCTCCCATCCACCCCCAAAATCAATGATGCACATACGTAGCATGTCCTCCAATATCTAGTTTGTACGCTCGGTTTGCCCATTGGTCTGCGGGTGATATGACGTACTCAACCGCAATTCCGTGCCCATGGCCTCCTGAAAACTTTCCCAAAATCGTGAAACAAATATCTTGTCTCTGTCAGACACGATATTTAGGGGCACACCGTGAAGTCTCACTATCTCTGCAATAAAGAGCTGGGCATATTGTCCCGTACTGTAGTCTGTCCTTACGGGTAGAAAATGAGTGACTTTGGTCAACCTGTCCACAATTACCCAAATGGAGTCGTGACCTCTCTGTGACGTAGGCAGCCCCGTGATAAAATCCATGGATATGCTCTCCCACATCCACATCGGGACCTCCAATGGCTGTAGAAGTCCTGCCGGTCTCTGATGATCCACTTTTACTAGCTGACAAGTGGTGCATTTAGAAACAAACACGGCAATATCTCTCTTCATCCCACTCCACCAATACTGTTGTCTCATGTCTTGGTACATTTTGTCCCCACCGGGATGTACCGCAAATAGTGAGTCGTGCGACTCTGCCATCTCCTCCTATCGCAATTCCTCCCCTTCCGGAACTACCAATCTCCCATTGAAGCGTAATCCCCTGTCTGAACCAACGGTATAGGACTCGGCTCCCTCTGCTAGTAATCGAACTATCTGATCCTGACAGAACGAGTCATTTGCCTGTGACTTTACCACCTTCGTGACAATCTGCGGTGTAACGGTCATCACAGACATGAACGATCGGGCCACTGCTTCCTGGTGTCCCAACTCCTTCCATTTGGCTTTCCACACTCCTGCCACCTCATCTACTGGCCTACGGCTCAACGCGTCTGCTACCACGTTAGCCTTCCCCGGGTGATATTGGATATCAAACTTATAGTCCTTCACAAACTCAAGCCACCTTCGCTGCCGTATGTTCAACTCCTTCTGTGTGAATAGGTACTGTAGGGACTTGTGGTCCGTGAACAATCAAAACTTCTCCCCCAAAAGGTAATGTCTCCAAATCCGAAGGGCAAATACCATTGCCGCTAATTCTAAATCATGAGTGGGGTAATTCTTCTCGTGAGGCTTTAGCTTAAGGGAAGCATAAGCTATGGCCTGACCCTCCTGCTGCAATACACCTCCAAGTCCTTGCAAGGACACATCGGTGTAGACTAGATACTCAACTCCCGGTCTCGGCAATGCTAACACAGGTGCTAGAGTCAACTTGTATTTCAACTCATCAAATGCCAACTGGAAGGCATCACTCCATATGAATGGCACACCCTTACGAGTCAGATGTGTCAAATGACCCGCTATCTTCGAAAATCCCCGAATAAACCTCCTGTAGTATCCTGCTAGGCCCAAGAAACTACGGATCTCAGTCAGTGTCGTGGGCTATCCCCACTCCCTCACCGCGGATACCTTCCCCGGATCAACAGATATCCCCCGGTCGGAAATAATATGCCCCAAAAATTGAACCTCCTTCAGCCAAAACCCGCACTTCTCATACTTTGCATACAGCTCGTTCTTATGTAGCGTCTGCAAAACCTGCCTTAAGTGCTCGGCATGCTCCTCCTCTGTCTGGGAGTAAACCAGAATATCATCCATGAAGACAATGACGAACTGATCAAGGAACTCTCTGAAGACCCTATTCATCAAGTCCATAAACACGGTTGGAGCATTGGTCAAGCCAAAAGGCATAACCCGAAACTCGTAGGAACCATATCTCGTCAAGAACGCAATTTTCGAGACGTCCTCCTCCCTGATACGCAACTGATGGTATCCCGATCGCAAATCAATCTTTGAGAAGAAAGAAGCTCCCCTCAACTGGTGGAATAAGTCATCGATTCGGGGCAACGGATATTTATTCCGTATCGTGACCTTATTCAACTCTCGGTAATCCACACACAACCTCAAAGATCCATCCCTCTTCTTTACGAACAACACAGGGGCACCCCACGACGAAGTACTCCTCCGTATAAACCCTTGTCCCAACAACTGCTCATTTTGATCCCGTAACTCTCTCATTTCAGCTGGAGCCATACGGTAAGGTGCGCAGGCAATAGGCCGAGTGCCCGACGTCAAGTCGATCACAAAGTCTATCTCTCTACTCGGAGGTAATCCAGGTATATCCTGAAATACTTTGGTAAACTCTCGAACAGCCGAAATCGAATCAAGTGGTATCACCACTTCCTTAGAGGTCTCCTCCTCTATATAGTACAAGTGAGTGGACGATCCTCCCTCAGGACAAGGCATCGCCACTAAAAACATCTCCTACCCGGGAATGGCAAAGATAATACATATACTAAAACAATCAATCATGGCTCGGTACGTAACAAGCCAATCCATGCCAATGATGGCATCATACTCGGTCATCTCTAGTACTAACATATCCGCGGGTAAAGTAAACCTCCCGATCTCTATACCCACTCCTCTACATATACGTGAAATCACGGAACCCCTACTCAATGGAGAATCTACACAAGTAACCGTGCTCTCGGTGGTGTCTAACAACCCAATGGTGCGTGCAAATATCATAGCAATAAAACAGTGTGTAGCCCCCGTGTCAAACAAAATACGCCCCATAGTCCCCTGAATAGAGAACATACCCTCAATGGCTGGTGGATCCTGTGGGACTGCGGCCTGCTGAAGCTGGTATACTCTCCCATACTACAGTTGCCCCTGCTGAACTGGGACCGCTGGAATGGGTGGCAATGCTGCCATCTGTGGTGGCGCCGGGAGGGCGGTGGGAAACACGGGTCTCTGCGGCTCCTGTCAAGCACCCCGCTGCTGCTGCGGGGCCCTGCCTCTATCAGGACAGTCTTGGCGTTTATGGCCAGTCTTGCCACAAATGTAACACTTCCCCGAGAAGTTTCCCCCTCTCTGTCCCTGTTGCCCCCGCCCTGGTGGCCGTTACCGTTCCTCCTCTGCCCCTGCTGGCCCTGCTGAAACTGTTGTTAACCATTTTGACCCTACTGGTTCTGATGGCCATTCGGACCCTGATGGCCCTGCCGGAAACCTCCCTGTCCGTGCCTGAAATTTCCCGATCTGAATCTCTTGTGATCCCCCTGCTGGGAACCCTGGTCACCCTGTCTCTGCCCCTGAACAGATTGTGCCCCACTAGTACCACGGCCTCCAGTCCTGCCCTGATGGCTGGACTCTCCCGATCTCTTGCCCTCAGCCATGTGAAAGCGGTGATCCTGGCAGTGTAACAGTGCAGCGTTAACCACATCAGAGTAAGTGGCCAGCGATAGATTCCCCAACAAATGCTGACGGATCCTCCAAGTCAACCCGTCTGTAAATTTCTGTATCTTCTTCTCTTCTGTCGGTATCTCCTCAGTAACAATATTCAACAGATTGGTGAATTTGGCCTCATACTCGGCCACAATCTTACCTTCCTATTTGAGATTCATCAACTTCCTCCTCATTTCCGTGTGAACAGCTGACAAAAAGTACTTGTGGTCAAACCGCACCCAAAACTCCTGTATAGTGAGTGTATCTCTCTTCACCACGGTGGTAATAGACTCCCACCACTGCAGTGTAGACCCCACTAGCTTAAAGGTAGCTAGTATCTGTTTCTGGACATCGGTGCACTCATACATCCTCAGGTGCCCTTGAATGTCCTTCCTCCACTGACTCGAAACCACAACATCGGAGCTGCCTGCGAACTCCGGTGGGTGTGCTTTCTGAAAAGCATCACGTACACGTTCCCAATCAGACGGGAATGCATGTGCCTGAACTGGCGCGGCTACTGGCGCCTGAGGTGGTGCATGCTGAACTACGGCTAGTGCGGCATTTACCGCCTGGGCCACAATGGCTGCAACCTCTGGCGTTACATCCCTGGGAACCCGTTGTGCACGTCGTGGAGGCATCTGAAATAAGAATAAAGTTTATAAGTTCGCAGTTATAAACTCAAAATAGCTAAAGAACGTAGCATATACAAAAGAATGCAACAGTCCAAAAATATAGGCCTCTACATCAAAGAAAGCTCAGCGGAAACATAATAAGTCGTACAAATCCTAAAGGACACTAGAACCTGATGCTCTGATATTACCTGTGACACCCCGATTAATTAAATACCAGGTAGCTACTCCTTTATTAAATTAATACAAAATGCCAAGTTGGTTCAGTTAATAGCATCACTGTCGAATTTTTTTAAAGATTACTAACCACCTAGTATTTAAAAAGTAAGATGTCAAATTTTAAGTTAACTCTGATTAACATGCAATAAGAGGATAATGAAATAATAACAAACATAATCCATTCACCATAACGAAGTAATGAAATAACCAACAAGTATTAATAAATCCGGAGGAAAACTCCTCACAACAATCCCACAACTGAAATGAATAAAACAAAGTATTCTGATTTAATTACATGCCAAATAGTCTGAAAATCTGAAATGGGAAATGTCTCAACTAGAAATGGGCAACATGCCCTACAACTGATGAATCTTGAATATGGAGTCAAGATGAAAGAAGCGTCTACTAGCAAGGTCCTGTAACTTCCACAAACAGCTACAGCTCGTCACCTGAATGAGAATCCTAAGCATGGTGTCCTTGTGGCTGGGTACCTAAAATGGTTTTTACAAAAAGTAGATTTGAAAGCAAACGGGTCAGAGCCCGAAAGTGGAGAGTATTTTAAAATAGCAAGTGCTTTAATAACATTAAAACAACGAATGCAAAATACATGTTAGGACGTGCACTCACATGAAATACTCACCTCTAGACTAATTGTGCACCCCTAACGTATAGCTCCCATCTAAGTGATAATTACATCTAACTAAACTGACATGAGTTCTAACCTTTCTACTCGGTTCCCATTATACATTCTAATGTTATCAATTAAATAGAGGCTTTACATACACTCGGATCCTCAATTAAGCAATACAATTCATTTCAGGTTATCCCTTTATACTTAATCAAAGCGTTTTCGTATTTATACTCACAATACCAACATGAAAGTTCTCATTAATTTAAGTGTATATTAGCCACGCCATAAATATACAATTCAAGCACCCGAGACTAAGCCGCGGTGCACACATACTCTGCTATCCATCCCAGTACATCACGTACATAAGGATCACGCATTCCGAATCTCTCAGGAATCGTTCTCAGATAATAGCAAATCACAAACAATGGAGGCGAACACATCACATAACATAGGTCACGCACATAACTACGCTCCCACGATCAGCAGACTTATTAACATCCCAATAAGTCCTTCTCTGACCTATGTTCTCGAGGTACCAATCTAAATCCGGGCAACACAAGGATTAGAGGGCCCTAAGCGAATGTAAAACTCCCGTGATAGCAAGTATGGTAGGTATGTCATACACATAAAATCATATACATATACTAAGTAAACACACATCTTAGTAATCACCGTAATTTATTTGTGGTACACTTCTCATTCTCGTACCGACTTATAATGTTGCACAATTCATAAGTTCCCGATTAATTCAATTATTCAAGCCGTTAATTTTTCTCACGTCGTAATAGACACTCACGTCCTAATCCATAATTTCCATTTGGTTCAAACCACCCTTCTCTGTTTCACTCCTCATTATATTCCAAGTATCCTAAATATATCAACTAATCATCAACGAAATGTTATCTCTACAATTAAACAAAGTTACGAGACACGCGGAATTAAAACAGACCAAAAAGCCTAAACTGTCAGCTCGTTAGAAGTCTCGTTCGAACGAGGCTGTTCGAACGAGAGTTCGTTCGAACAAACTGGGCATCTAATGAGATCTCGTTCAAACGAAAGGCATCGAACGAATATCCCTCTTGTTAGAAGGCAAACTTTCAACTCGTTAGAAGCTCGTTCGAACGAGATCGTTCGAACGACCTGGGCAGGTCTTCTAACGAGAGGCCAGTTTTGAGCCCAGATTTTCTAATTCTCGTTTTTCCAACTTTTCTTCCCCTATAATCTCATCTAAACATTAATCCAACAATTTTTCCAGGTTTCTAATCGTCCCTAAACATACTTAGGTCACATACTAACGTGTTTTGCGGGGTTAATTCATTATAAACATCATCCAAATATCAAATCTATACATTTTTCCCCAATTTCAAGAACATGAACCCTAGAAATTCTTAAATCCCCAATGAGCCTAATTAAATCCGTTTTTGTTTCATCCAAAATATATTATCATCAGATTAATCACCTACATACAATTCTACATGCAATTCCTCATCAAAATACAAGTTTCTAATTCCAATATAATGGGTTTTCATCAATCTCCAGAAAATAATACAATTTTATCAATTTCCTACGCATGGAAGAAGCATTCTCTGCAACTAATGAAATTAAACCACTTGCCTTATGTATATCTCTGATTTTGATGTCGAATTGATGGGTGATTCTCTCTCTCCCTCTGCAGAATTCTCCTCTCTCTCTCTCTACAAGCCTTCTTCTCCAAGGTGACAATGGTGGCTAGGGTTTGCCTTAGGAAACTTTTTGGAACTAATTCCAATAACCCCCATAGCCCATTAGGTTATTAGTGGGTTTAGTGGTTAATTACCAAATCAGATTTTTAATTCCTAATTTTCGTTGGTTTTAATTCCCAAAAATTCAAAATTACCAAACTACCCATTTACGTTGCCGGCATGACCTAAAAATGCCCGAGACCCGAACTAAACCCCCGGCTAGTGTTTTTTGACTATTTCGACCTTTTCGGATGCGTTGGCGCACTCAAAATGACCATACGGTTAATAGAATTAAAATTCACTTTTTAATTAAATAATAATATTCCTGACGCGACTGTCATACGCGTCTCAACAAAATTCCAAATTGCCGTATTTCAATCTCACGACAAATTTCATAATTTCCATATTCATATATAGCCATCTATGCTCATTAAAATCAAATACCAACTCGCATCTCGCTAGTATTTTTATCCGGATTAATTCCCAATTAATACACATTTAATTCAATTAATCCCATAAATAAATATCATAAAAATACGGGGTATTACATATACTTTGCACCTTAATGTTAATATTCTTTCAATGCATATAGATTATCATATTATGGTATAGTTGCAATGGGACGTTCATCGGATGTGCCTACTTTCGACAATCACATTAGTATACCTACTTATGTTTACGGGAGTTCGAGGAGAAATCAGGCAACCTATTCTACTGGTGATTCCTGTTTTCCCATTGTACATGCGAATACGAATGTTGGGAATTTGTATAGATTTATGATATAATTTTAAACTACTTCTTTC